>JAWZYV010011045.1:0-597074 GCA_038373885.1 Cheiracanthium punctorium
ATGGAATGTCCAGTAGATAATTTTGCACTTGTGGCGGACACACGATCGCAGCCGCGATAAGCTAAACTTTGGCCTTTTACTGCCGGGCAAGTGGACGACTCTTGGCCGGTCGGTTAACACTTGAACGTAGCACCGTCTAGTTAGTAAGATCGATGACAGATCCCATTACATACTTTCACACTCGCAACCCTATAATGATCGGCCCAACATCCTGACAGAGCTAATGCATAAAATGTCATTACGTTCGAAAATGTATATGTTACAGTTAAAACCCGAAATCAGTCAAAACCCGAATTAACTAGGGAAAACGCGTTCTAACTGAGAGCGTTAGGCAAAACCCGAATTAACTAGGCAAAACGCGTTCTGACTGTCAGCGCTAGGCAAAACCCGAATTAACTAGGGAAAACCCGTTTTATTCGAGTAGCGGTAGCATGTTTTCGAGGGACCCCTACAGCGGTGGCATATTTTCCAAGAGGGCCCCCTAAAGCGATGGCCGGACTCACTGATGTTTTTTGGGTCTCACAAAGGGCCAGCGTTAGCATATTTTCCAGGGGGCCCCCTAAAGCGATTTCCGGACGCACCGATTTTTTGGGGTCTCGTAATGGGCCAGCGTTAGCACATTTTTGAGGGGGCCTCCTAAAGCGATGGCCGGACCCACTGATGTTTTTGGGGGTCTCGCAATGGGTCAGCGTTAGCATATTTTCGAGGGGCCCACTACAGCGGTGGCCGGAGGCAGTGATGTTTTTTTGGGTCTCGCAGAGGGCCAGCGTTAGCATATTTTCGAGGGGCCCACTACAGCGGTGGCCGGAGGCAGTGATGTTTCTTTCGGTATCGCAAGGGGCCAGCGTATGCATATTTTCCAAGGAGGGCAAGATCCAATTTTTAGTGCATAAAGCATTAACACTTCGGAATCCTCTTGGGAAAACGGGTTTTGCCTACTGCTGTCAGTCAGAACGCGTTTTCCCTAGTTAATTCGGGTGTTGCCTAACGCTCTCAGTTAGAACGCGTTTTCCCTAGTTAATTCGGGTTTTGACTGATTTCGGGTTTTCACTGTAACATATACATGGTAAACTACAATTATAATTAGGCAGCAAATGATTCCTCATGGGATTTGTAAGTGCATTTTCAATAGAGTTCCTGCATAAGAATAAGGGAGAAGGTAAAACAATAGAAGTGAATATAAATAGGGTGACACAAATTTTTTTTAAAAAACTAGTTATTAAAGGCTTTATTTACAGCAGCTGCCAATTGCCTGGATTGTACATTAAGACACGAGAAAATCACTATCATGTAGAAACGGAAAGCTTTGCCCATTATGGAACGAACGCGAATAAGCGGATTGCACTTCCGATGTGAACTACTAAAAAGTGCCACCAAACAAGTATTTCGTTCTACTCTGGTAACACGCGGACACTCGGAATTCGCTCATTCAGGTTTGTTCCAGAAATGGGAAGAGCTTGCCTTCCGTGCAACATATCACTGTACAAGGAGCTAATAGAGAACAGGAGCATACTTCTGTGTATACTGTGGGATAAACGGAGGTAGACCATCGAAATCTGTAGCCGCCAAACTTCCGCCAGAGGTCTCCTCCAGTGACGAGCTCCAGGAGTAAAATTCCTATTGACCACAGGTCAACACCAATGCCGTCGACCAGAATTTCTTCTGTCCTTGTGTAACAGGTTTCTGGAGGGTAGAGCGGGAACGGCAGGCCGCAGCTAGGGAAGTAAAAATCGATTTCTCAGGAAAATTTTTGAAAAAGCATGAATTGTGTGACACGGTGACGGATGACTCCGTTTAGCATACAGGGTGTCCCCAAAACACTGAAATAGATCTTTTATTCCTTAACCCTTTGAGGCGCAACCCTTTCCCAGTGCTGAAAAAGCCACAGCCAGCTGCGTCAAAAAAGGGGCTCTAGATCTGTGGCACGCGATGAACGTTTCGGTCGTCCGCCATCTTGCTCGTAGTTAAGTCGAGCGATGGCAAAGGCTGCCCTTTTTTCAGCATTGGGCAATCTATCCAGTTGTTCTCACTTTCTTCCATTTTCCAGCAGATGTCAGTGCTGTTAAAAATGATCGTGACAATTTTTTTACGGAAAATGACGTGCTAAAAAGTAAAGGATTCTCGAGGAGCTATGTCACCCACAACTCTTTTTATAGAAATCCAATCTATTCTTCGTGACTGGCAACAGTCAAAACGTCACAGTTTGGTGTTCCCAGAGCGGGAACACTGCTGATCACACTTAAATGCTGATCATTGACACACACTAAATTACAAAGTTCTGTAAAGAAAGTACACAATTTCATAATACCGATTAAAATTTTCAGGAGATTAAATCTAAATAAATACAAAATTTTACATTTTGACTTTTGTTACGAGGAAATTGCTGTTTCCAATCCACAGACTGAAGAAAGAGTTCAAACCCTTTTTTTTAATTACCCAAAATTAAAAGTTACAAAGTCGACGATTACCTGGAAGAGGGTATTCATCGTAGGGTGTGGCCAGCGAGGTCTCCAGATCTCATTCCGTTTGCGGAATGCTGTAGGAATAAACGTTGCACTTTGACGACCCCCTCCAAGAGCACTGCAGGCGTTCAACCCTTAAACGCATGGTGTTACCTTTCGGCAACACACCCAACTTAGTTTCTTTCATAAGCATAAATCAAATTAAAGTTTTGATCAGAAAGTCTTTAATGTGTTGTTATAGATTACAGAATGTTATCTAGAAATCTTTACTTTATTTAAAGCTGCATGTTGATTTTTCAATAAACGAGAACTAAAATACATCACGTGTTTAAGGAATTAAATCGGCGCTCTTGCAAGAGCAAGTAGGACTGCAGAATAATGGATCAATAGCCTCACTAACAACATGGGAGTTCTATGTACTCTCGTACACCTGCACGAGGTGGCCATACCCTTATTATCAGAGGAAGAAAAAAGAAAATGAAAAGAGTTATGACGTATGCTAATTTGACCAGTGTTGCTCTCATTTGAATTTATCAACCTACTACATCAAACTTCTGTTGAAATATTTTTGTTACCAATTTTTGCCTTATGCCCCGGTTTTATCGAAGAATCTCTTTTTTTTTATTTAATTTTTGTAATCTTAATTTTGGACACCAGCGTGTGTGTAAAATATTTATTCACTGGGAATATTCACTCCCTGTTAGGTTTACCTTTGTTTTCCACAAATAACTTTACTAACCTTTTAACGGGTTCGGTGGACGGGTGTATCAGCGAGAAATCGGCCAAAACAGCTTCTGAGTCTTCGGAGATGAAGACGTTGTCGCCCTTAATGTCCAAGTGGCAGAACTGTTTCCTGTGCAAGTAATCAACCCCGCACACAAGTCCTCGCATCCACCTCTTGATACTGGACAGTCCATGGGGATCTTCCAAAAATGTTTCAAAGGACACAATGCGGGATAAAGTAGTTTTTAGTAAAGGCATCAAGTATGTGTAGGATTCCAGCCTTGGTATGTGAACAGTCTCGAGTAGTGGCAGCACGTTAGGATGGACCAGCTGCGGCCATACTTCAGTTTCAATTTGCGAAACTCTTTGTCTGCCCGCCACAATCTTCGCTGCCACTCTGCATTCGCCTTCCGCTTTCTGGACGATCACGACGTCTCCATAAGTACCGCTGGACAACCTGCCGATGCATTCGTACCCCATCTTCTTTTCCAGGGCGAGAATAGTGTTGTTCTTCAATTGATTTCTAAGGAACATTGGATGCGCCATTTTATTCGTCTTTGTGTTACATTTGTCTTTGGTCTTTGTTTTGTGAGTTGAAGTCGAGAAATGGAGTTATGCGAATTATTCGAGAAATATTATACAGAGCGGATTCTTATTTAGGACTGTTATTTGACAACATAAAGCACAGTTTTAGACTATCACTAATGTGTTCATTGAAAATAACCCGTATTGTTGGGGAGCATCCATAAACCAAGAACTCTCTTGCCTGTGTGATTGTTGCGTTGTGATTTTAACAATACGTGTAAGAATGGGGGAGGAAGCTTACTTATTTATTTTCTAATCGTGAAATAAAATCATTGTTGCTTCTTTTTGAATGAATTTGTAAACATCAGTAATATACCCCCGTTAGATTGTTGGCGCTGAGGCCCAAGCGGCCAGCTCAAGCTCTCTCATTAAAATTATTCAATGGATCGCTGACTCCACAATGTATTAAGCATCGGAATAAACGCATATATACAGATTATATTCGTTAAATAAACAATTGCTGAAAATGTGTGCTTCAGCTCACTTCGTGGCGGTTGTCAACAGACTGCCAAATTGGCGCATTTCAGTGGGACGTCTTCCGTTGCCGGTCCTTATGTGGTGCGAAGTAAAAAAGAATTCGCCCCCTCTCCCACATATATGCAGCTAGAAAAGTTTTCAGGGGAATACAACGAAGATTTCAACAATACATGGACATTTAAATATACATAAATATAAGGTGTTTTGGAGCCCGGAGCGGTCGCACCGTTCGCTCCATCTTAGGACTAGCTCTGCGTCTCAGAGATAGAAACCTGTCCCGTTCGGTTCGTTTTCCCACCGCTTTAAAATATGGAACTTAAAACGTGAGGTATAGTTTGAATATGCTTGGGGGAAATTGTAAAACAGTTTCAGTGGGCGATTTTAAGATAGATTTCGATTCCAAAAGTGTGTTTTATGGAACAAGGGAGAAAAATACGGCACACTCATGAATAACGATACACTTTCCAGCTTAATAAGAGAAGAAAATAGGGAAGACGCACGGCTTATGATACGCTTTTAATGCATAGCACTTTAGTACGTATTTAAAATTTGGAAGTGTATCAGATTTTCTTAATTTTTGGGGATGTGTGAAAGTCCCGAGTTCGGGTCCCATCACGCGCCCGTCGACCTAACCGTTCGGAGTTTTCCGTGGTTTTCTCCGAAACTTAGCGCAAATACGTGTTAGGACCCCTTAGAATGACCCCCACGGAGGGCACCCCACCCATCGGCCTAGAGCCCCCGCGTAGCTAATCGGCCGTAATTCCACAAACCAAACCTTACTTTTGGGGGGGGGGGGTTCTAGGTTTGAATTGGTTGTTAGGAGTGTTTTATGAAAATGTATTTAATTAAACCTGGGAGGCTTAAAAGTTCAAGCGGTGCCCGTTGAACAGTTTGTTTAATCCAAGAATTTCTAGAAGACCGCATGTAGTATATTCCACTTTCGCAATTCGACAATATAAAGTTTGTTTTTTTTTTTTAACTAATTTCTGAAACGAACGCCTTGCGATACAATTATTTTATTTTCATGTAAACAGGTTTCAAAGGAAAAAAGAAAAGAAGAAAAAAAAAAGAAGAAACACAAAAATTAGCCACATATGCTACTTAATTTAGGAAAAACTTTAAACTTTAATATTTTTAAAATAATTAAAGAAGAAAGAATCTGTAAACGAATACATTACTGTCCGCTATATTTTAAAAATATTTAAAGAAGAAAAAATCAGTAAACGAATACATTACTGTCCTGTATATTTTTAAAATAATTAAAGAGGAAAGAATCGGAAAACGAATACATTACTGTCCGCTAGAAAATATGCTACTCTGTCAATATAAACATACTAAGCCCCCAGAGAGATTTACTGAACTGCTATATATCCTGAAGCCCCTCCCAATTCTGCTTACAGGAACCTTTACCGTATCAAGAAAACAAACCATATTCCAGCCTATTCATCGCCTTGGGCAAAAAACTAAAAAGAAATCCAGACACAAAACACTAAGCAGTTGTGATTTTTTACACGTCCAAAAGAGAAAAAAACCTGACATCTAGAACCTATTTTAATTCATGAAAAAAAATTTCTGAAATAGTTAAAATAGTAAAAGTATAGTTGTTGTTTTAAACATACTAAATAAAATCTTGTAGAATGAAAAAAAAAGTAATACAGTGTCCAAGCAGAAAATCCAAGCAGTGTTCGTTTTCAGAAAAACGGAAAGTTAGCATCCAAAAAACGAAAACATAATAAACAGAACGGACATTTTTTTGAAAATTTTGCTACCAGTTGTTTATTTTTTATTAACAAATATATTTTAAACAGTTTATCGGTTTCTTTTCGTTATTTCATCGGAGTCATCGGGAAACGATGATCGGCTTTATGGTCCCCCGAGCGGACATTTTGTACCAGTTGCCGATGAAATTTCCCCTTTTTTGGATGAAAAGCCGTGATTGGCCATTGCTCCTTCTCCTCGGATTAAACTCACCCGCCTCTCATCGACCGATGGGTTATTGCTACTAAGGGTATTTCGAAGTGAATTCGGAATCGTTATGATATGACAAATTACAGAATAAGATGAACATAAGGATTGATTTGGAACAAGTCTAGAAAACAATAGCAAAAGGAAAGGTGGATTCATACCTGCCGCGCCGCACCGCAACTGTGCCGTACTGTTTCGCCGTTTTGGACCGTTGGCTGTCCGGGCGGCGAACTTGTGGTGCCGCAAGTAAATGCACTGTAATTGGCTGTAGCTCTGTTGTGTCTTCTGTTTGCGGTCGCTGCGGAACATCTGTTCTTGCCAGATATTGAGCAAACCCTTGGCGCTCGCCGCGCGGGGGCCGTGTTGCTCCGCCACGTGACGTCATTGCGGCGTCTTAGCGGTGCGGTACGGCCAGTATGAATACTGCCGAAGGATTTCGGACTAAATCCGAAATGGACAATTTGCAAGTGACGTCACTGGTATTTGATTGATTTGATTCGCCACGTGCGAGTGCTTATAATGGTGGTTAGTTTTTGTTTCATCTTGTTTCGATTTTGAGGGTTATTTAACACATTCTTCTAGACATAACTCTGGCAAAAGAAGCCAGGTCATTAGTCATTGACAAATAATAGCTTTTTTTATAAATTAAATTTCTTTTCAATGTGATATATTGTTTTAAGTATCATAAATCATTAAATGTTGATAATAATAAAAAAGATCATACTTTAAAAAGTGTGGAAAGTTTTTAATAAATAGTTTTATTTCAAACATTAACCCATTTATGCCTAGTGTCCTTTTTTTGGGACGGCATTTTCGCTATTAGTCGAAAACGTTACCTATTTTTCCTTGCCTTTATTCATGAGTATTGAGCCTCAACTCTACAAAATATTTTAACCCATTCGTGCCTGGATATTTTTGCGACTTTGTTCGATTTTTGCTAACACCAGCAGTAATTGATAAATTTCTGATGTCAACTTTTTGAACAAGGGATGATTTCATTTAAAATCATTATGTATAAAAATTGAAATGTCAACATCCTACTTGGCCATATTAAAATACTTTGTGGAATTGAGGTTCAATACTCGCGAATAAAGGCTAGGAAAAATAAATAACGTTTTCGACTGATAGCGAAAATGCCGTCCCAAAAAAGGGACGCTAGGCATAAATGGGTTAACATGACCAAGTAGGATATTGATATTTCGATTTTTATGCATAATGATTTTTTTAAAAATCATTCCTTGTTCAAGAATTTGACATCAGAAATTTATCTATTATTTCTGTTATCAGTAAAAATCGAAGAAAGTCGCAAAAATATCCAGGCACAAATGGGTTAAAAACCTATGAGGTACACCCTCCAAAAAAAGTTTTCGAGTAAGAGATAATTTTTCTATTTTAGATTTGCGAATAATAATTGAGTTTTTGGAAAACGCACAACTCGACAGAAATATGGAAAGTCATATTTTATACATAGCCTAATTCATATTCTATGATAAATAATGTGTGATATATGAAACAAACGTAGGAAATTTATCCCTTACTCGAATACGCTTTTTTTTGGAGGATATGCTATTTAGGCAGTGTTTGCAATAACATAATAATTTTCAGAGGCGCAGAGAGCCAAGTCGGGGCCCCGGGATTAACCCTTTGAGGCGCAACCCCTTTCCCAATGCTGAAAAAGGGCAGCCGTTGCCATCGCTCGACTTAACTACCAGCAAGAGGGCGGACGATCAAAACGTTCATCGCGTGCCACAGATCGAGAGACCCTTCTTTTGACGGCAGCTGGCTGTGCCGCATTGGGCAATCTATCCAGCGGTTCTCGAATTCTTCCATTTTCCAGCAGATGTCACTGCTGTTAAAAATAATTGCGACCATTTTTTTTACGGGAAGTGAGGTGCTAAAAAGTAAAGGATTCTCATGGAGCTGTGTCACCCGCAAACATTTTTATAGAAATTTAAATCTAGTCTTCGTGACTGGCAGCAGTCAAAACGTCAGAGTCGGGTGTTCCCAGAGCGGGATCACTGCGCGTTAAAATCTTTGGGCGCCCCTTTGCTATCCAGAAATCCTTTTGATGTCGTATTAGATCCATCATTGACTCCTGGTTAAAATTATGAATCATTTAAAGAAATTTCAAATGAATAGTAATTGGAAAATAATGAATAGAATTAAAATTGTTAATTTAAAAGAGTATTATACTTTAATAAACATCCATGCTCTCAAAAATACCAACATTTTATTTTGAAGGTTTCGTCACTTCCATTAAGAAACTGTATTTAGAACGTTAACAACATTTTTGAATGGCATGTTTCCTCAGTAGTATTGAAAAAATGAATATTTTTATTCATACTTCCTTGCAAGCAGGCAGCCCAAAAAATTTCAGAAGGTCAAAAAAATGGAAATGTCAAAATTTTTCATAGAATGTCTTGATCTTTAACATTTTGGTAAGGAAAATTCAAAATTTCTTAGGTTGGGTGGGCCCATAGTCTCTCCCCTTTCTTTCACTATTTAACAATGTGTCTGAAAAAAAAAAAAAATGATTTCTTGTTCAATAAATCTTTCCTACTTTGAGTCATGGCAAACCGTTGAATAACACCGTCCATGTCTACTTTTCTTGCAAACGAAGACTCAATCAGAAACACGCCTCGTTTTTGTCAACTTGGGGATTTATGCTCTAGCTGGCTTTTTGTAATTTCATTCAAAAAATTAATTTGAAACATCCGCGGAAATAAACTGAATTTGGACATTTTTTTAAAACAAAATTGACAACACACAATTAAGTATCACGTAAACAGCAAAAGCGGGGCCCCTTCACAAGCTGAGGCCCTGGGGATTTTTCCCCTGCTCCCCTTCCCTCTCTGCGCCACTGATAATTTTAGAATGTCAATATTCATTTTACTGACAAAGTTTTTAAGCGAAATGTGCTATCATCTTCTAAATCTTTCATTTATATATTCATGAAGACAATAACTCATTTCGAGTGTTTTACATGAAGAAAATATTAGAAAATGTATACTCGATGCATTTCAATTGAAACTGGCGAGCAGAAATACCGCTAAAGACGAATTTTAGCCTGGAACTCAGAGACAATGCAAATGCAAAAAGTCCTTTGAAACGAATCTAGACTTAGAACGAATCTGGACGAGAAACGAATCTTAACCTGGAATTGCTTAGAACTATTGCGATCGCAATGGTGCACTATTACATATCTAAGTTTAAGTTACCGTGCAACCAAAACATCTCAACTTCATTCTGTCTTCACAGCTTCCATTAGGTTGCTCAAAAATTTTGCATTCCTCCAGGAAATATGGTAAGTATCCAATCTCAATTAATCTAATTTATCTTTCCTAATCGCCTGAAATTTATATGGAATAAAATCATTATGTTAACCTTAGAGTACTGACCTACAAATATTGTAGCTGTTTGTATCCTTAAAATTGAATGACTAATCTGAAACAATTGGATCATCTGAACGATAGTCGTGTTAAAATTTTCACGAGAAATGAACAGTATATATATATAATGTTACGATTAACATGCTGTATATTTGATCAATATATATATCTAATATATTCTCTCTGTTTGCTACTGTATTTTTATTGATTTGTTTAAATTTTACGTTTCTGCCTAATTACACATAACTTTAACCATCTTCGTTCTAATTGCTATTGGGTTCTTTCACTAAACACCAAATTACTAATGGTTGTATTAATTAGTTTTTAGACTTATAAACTATTCGGTCATTAGCTTTTTGATTCTAAATAGTGTACGAATCTGTAACACGTGTATAGTGAAACTTCTATTTGTCTGTGTGTTGCATTAACCCTCGTTGATTTCCATAAAATAGACAAACGTTTCATAGCAAGTTTCAGAAAATATCTCATGAATTAAAGGATCTTAAATAGTTATCAAATTTGTAGTGTTTGTTTACTGTGACCTACATGACAAAAATGTCTACCCTGTTTTATTTCCGATTTTATTCTAATAGGAGTTGCATAGAATGTACATAGCTGCCAACTCTTCTTGTTTTCCAGGAAGACTTACTGAATTGTTGTTAACGTTGCTGATCATGCAGACCCATGGTTTTGAAAGATGTTTTCTAATTCAAATTAATGAAGAAACATAAATGTGGCAGAGTTAAATCTTCTGAAAATATTGTGGATGGGGGGGGGGGATGGTACTTATGTATTATCCTGGCGGTCATTTCTGCCAAACTATTTTTGCATCAAATATGCTGGCAAACTGTTGCTGATCGTATTCTGAACCATCAATACTTTCCTGTGTCCCGGCATTTACCTTGGCCCAAAATCGCTCGTTTTGGTGGACCGCCGGGATAATGCGCAAGTATCGAAAAAAAAAATTAATTTGCAAAATTAAGCATTAAAGCTGGAAATCCTTATTTGGACCAAAACAAACCGATGCTGCTTATAACCAGCTATCCCAATCTTCCTGTTTTAAGGCAAGATAGGTTGGCAGCTATGGAAGTGACTTTTTTTTTTTTTTTTTCAAAATTCCTATAAATTTAACCCAATTTTTCATAAATAATTTATTCTCCTATTTCCTAAAAGCTTCGTAAGTAATGTATTATCACGCCATTACTAGATTAAAATCATTTTGCACCAATTGCTAATGTTAGTGTCTTCTCCCCCTGTTAACCCTTTGTATCACCTTGTTGCAGATTTGCAACACACCAGTTTTAGCTCTATCATAGTATTATTTGAATGATTAGGTTTTTTTTTTTTTTTTTCTAGAATAACATGAACGTAAATACCTGCCAACTGCTCCAGTTCTTCTGGAGCAATTCTCCGGAAAATATCCAACCTTGGAGTTTAAATTCTCCATGCATTTCTTTCCCTCTAAAGTTTAAAAAAAAAAAAAAAAAGTTTATTGTAAGGGGGAAAAAAATCCATTGCCATATGGGTTCTAAAGTGAGGGTGTGACTTCAGTACTCATATTTACTTTTAAAAAGATAGATCAATCTAATAACTATAATGTTTGAAATATAGAAGATCAATTGAACTCCGTTTTTATAAGGATCTAATGTAAATATATCTTAAATTAATGATTAATATTTTTATGTTAATTATTGATGCATTATTAATTTTTAAATACCATTTGTCGCGAATAAGTTATAACCTTTTTAAAAATTGCAGCGAACTGCTTCTGAAGACTTTTCGGTACAGCTTTAGTATGGTCCCTTTGGCGCGATTTATTTTTGGCGACGTTTTTGGCGCGATAACGGCGCCAATATGGTAACCCCTCCGGCGGATACTCCGGAGCGGAGGAGCTGAATATGGCAACCCTAGGTGCGTGACGTCATTCATCCAGTATTTCGCGCGGGAGCTTCCAGTTGTGGAACCGCCATTACGCTTTATGGTTTTATTTTAATGGCTTTATTTTAGATTAAATTTTATTATTTAATTATTACTGAAATTTAAAATGGATATTCAGGTTCATACTGACTGTTTATATGCAGTTTTGTATGAATAAACATTCTTTTGATAGTACGTTTCAGGTTATATGTTCGTTCCCGATTGTTTATTTGTTAAGGGTAGAAGCAACAAATAATAACGTTATTAATATTTGATACAGTGATATAATTTTAGATATTTTGATTTTATTATTTCCATATTGTAATAACTTAGGGATTTAAATCAAGGTATGTGATAAGCATTGTTTGTTTTTATTTATTATTACCTTTGTTTATTTGTTAATGCTAGGAGCAACAAATAATTCCGTTATTAATATAATATTTGATATTTTGATTTTATTATTTCAATATTGAAACAATTTAGCGATTTTAATTAAGGTATGAGATAAGCATTGTTCGTTATGATTTGAATTAGTTCTTTATTTTGCTTACGTAGTCTTTTGTCAGAATGCTAAAATGTATTTTAATTTTTTTTTCTTTTTTATTTGTTATTTTTGTGAGGTATTGCCTTTAGAATATTATTTGTTTGCATTGTTTAATTTAATCTACTCAAAAGAGAAAGGGGGGGTTGAGGGGGGGCAGAGCCCCCCCTCACACAAAAAAAGTTATTAAATTTTATTAAACCGAATCTATATGTACATGTAAGCTTGTTATCTGTTTAATTTTTTTTCATAAAAATATTTAAAAGCCATTAAAATAAATCATAGCAAAATTAACGGCGACGATCAACTATCTCGGAACCAGCGCCATCCGATCCGCCATATTGTTTACAATTGGCATCGGCAAGGCAAACTTGGGTTGGCGACAAGATTTTGTCGCCAAATCAAAAAATCGCCAAAAAGGGACCAAAACTCCAGATATTTTCCCAAGTTGCTCCTGATAAATGTTTTTGTATGTTGGCAGGTATGAGCATAAAATAATTTTAAAAAGACAAGTTTGATATTTAATTAAAATTATGACAAACCTATTTGTCCTTCTGCAGTAACATTATGGATTATCGGCACGCGTGTAGTGTTTTTTCGGACATCAACCATACAAGAATGTTAATGATGTTTTGAAAAGTTGTCTTAATCTGTCTGCGAACACTTTGGTATTCTATGAATATACAGTAGAACCTCAATTATCCGAAGTAATTGAGACCGAACCTGCTTTGGATAATCGAGAATTCATCAATAATCATTTAGTTTAATATGTAGTATCATATTTGAACTGTTATTATGACTATTTTAACTCTATAGTCATAAGCAAGTTACAACTCAAGATAAATTATAAATGAAAATAAATTTATTTCTGAAACAAAAACTTACAGCTTCATTAAATGGAAGCTTCATCTGGTGTAAATTGGCCATTGTTCGCCGGGCAGCTCTAGCCTGAAGTTTTCTTAAAAGCATGAGTTCAGAGGAATCTTACAGAGGGTGTGATAACATTATTACATTTTTTAAAATTTCATTTTAACTGAAACTAAAATATTGCTTTTCAATTTTGTAATTAAATAATAAAGATTAATTAAAATTCATTTTATATTATTTGTAGGTACTCAAAAACAAACAACAGTATATTATCTGTAAGACTAAAAAAATATTGGTCATGATAAAATATTTTTTACAAAGTTAAACACTCATAGCAGCATAATTATATTTTGAGATATTTATAATTTAATAAATATGCTATGCTAAATGTCATTAATCTGGTAACTACATAATCGCATCATGTTTTGAGTTTTACAGACTCTGAGCAAAACATATTGAGCAGCTTTTCAAAATTATGCTTGTAATTAAGGATCTGAAAAAATTCCTTCTACCCCTACCCAATAAAGAAATTAAAAAATCAAGTCAAGTAGTGTCAATAAGTAGAAAAGTCTCCATTTCTGTAATATTATTATTGCATTAGATTATGTCTCATTCAGCTTAAAATTCAATGAATCAGGATATTTTATTATGAGATTAACTCATTGAAGTATAACTAAGCAGTATTATTTTGTCTCTTTCTTCTGAAATTATTCGGCCGAATACCTGTTCTGTATTCAGCTTACCGAATATTTGTCAAGACAGCCGAATACCGAATAGTGGCCGAATATTCGTTACATCACTACTTTAAAAATGCATGTTTGTTACGAGAAATTTTGGATGATAGATGTGAAAAAAAGGTGAGGTTGAAACTAACTTCAGTTAATCGAGGTTCGGATAATTGAGGTTCTACTGTATTTTCAAGTAATATACAAATAACTGCTTTAATGAAGCATTTTAGTTTTTGAAATTTACATGCGTTACAAAACTAAAATAAAAGCCTTCAGTATGAAGTTAAGCTATAGAGTTAAGAGAGCAGCACTGATAATGTGAGAAGGATAGCAATTAATCTTGGTGTACCATTCAATAACATGATTTTTCTTGTTTGAGGCTTGCACTAACTTAATTGTGTAAAGCAAATGTTGTTCAACCGTTGCAAATAAAATTTTTATCTTGACAAGTGATGCTTTCATGAGAAAAAGTAAATGATATTTTATTAATGCATCTCTCTGCTTTAGTTATATTAATTTGTTCTGTAATCTTTAATAACTGGCAAATTTTCAAAAATCTAACAGCTATTTATTTTTAGTCCACCCACAGAAAGAAGACGAGAAAGCTGAGAGGTCATGTGAGTCATGGCCATGGCCGTATTGGTAAGATTTATATCATTTAGACATTTTTTGTAGGTTGTAAATATGCTCTAAAGTGAAATATTTTATGTTGTATGGCATAGCTTGACACTCGTGGGTTTATACAGGGTTGCCACTGGTCAGGGAAAACCTGGAAAGTCAGGGAATTTCATTTTGGCAAAAGAAGTCGGGGAAAATTGCAAATTTTAGCCCAAAACCTGGAAAATCATGTAATTTGGACTGGAAAATCAGTGTTTATAAACAACCTTACTTTGGGAAGTTACCTTTATTACAAACATTTAACCTTACTTTGGGAAGCTAAAAATATCAAAGAAAATATACAAATTTGACATCATAAACATAAAAAATAGTCTGGATTTTTACCACATGATGGTCTGGAAAAGTCAGGGAATTTTTTTTTCAGAAATTGAGTGGCAACCCTGTTATAGCAGTCACTGGAATTCAATCTCGAAGCAACAAACGTGCTTAGCCAAAATGGTGGTTCAGAAAATCTCACAAATATTTGCATTTTTATAAACATTTGCAGCTCTAAAGCAAAGCTGTGATCTTGTCCTAGTCCTTGGAACATGAGTAGACTCCTATGAACCATGTGTTCAAAGACTAGTCAAAAAAGACTGTAAAAGTTAAATATTGGTACAGTAGCCTCAATAATTTGAGGTGAACAGGACCGGGTTTGCCTCGAACTAATGAAAACTAGTATTGCTTATCGCAAGAATTTTGCTCTTTAGTCAATTTTTGCTTGTAAATTATTTTATGATAAAGTAGTAGTAGGAGTAAAACAAGATTCGGGTATTTAACCATTTCCTTTTTCTTGGTGTTCATCAAAACTTTGTGCAGTTCATTAAGAAATAAATTCTCTATATTTTATCTTATTGTTAATACTATGTGTATGCTGAAAAACAAAAATATGATACAGTCAGGCATGAAAGTTTTCCCATCAAAAGACGAAATTTTTTTAAAATATAAGTTCTATTCTATTCATTTATATAAGTTAAATAATGAATATATAAGATATTAATAATCGGTAATGGATTAATTGTATGTTAATATGTTAGTTTAGTATCGCATGGGAAGTTCAGGCTGTTTTTTTTGCCAATTTGCACTTTCATGCCTGTACAGTGCTATTTCTCGTAAGCTTCCTTTTGTAGTTTTTGTTACATGCATGTCTTAAGTGAGTATTAACTTGCGGATAGAATAAAGTTAATGTCTAGAGAATGTGGTGGTGCTTGAATATGGCCTAAATCAGTGACCTGCCAAATGCACATTAGTTGTATTGCTTTCACCAGGGATAAGATTCTTCAGACTTTAAATTTTTTTTTTTTTTTTCATTTTTCATTAAGGAAAAATTGTATATAAGTACGGTAGATTTAATATCAGTAGCAATTAACAATATTTATTGTACTTGATCTAATAAGTATTATTGCTTGAATGTTCACACATTCCAACAGACTTTTTCCTTTTTTATCAATCTCATCCCTGTTTCACATATGGCCATGGAGATGTTACGTGCTGTAATTTACTTGGAAAATATAGTATCTTATTCAAACTAGGTACATTATACTCGGTTAACATTTTGTTAAGTTTCCTTATTTTGTATTTCAGAGGTAGTATAGCCTTTATAATTCAGAATTGAAGAAAATTGTTTCATGTGCAATTATTAAGAGGTTTAATTTTTCAGGTAAACACCGTAAGCATCCTGGAGGTCGTGGTAATGCTGGTGGTATGCATCATCACAGAATAAATTTCGATAAATAGTGAGTAATTGATTTACTGGTTTGTCTTTTGTATAGTTAGTGTATTGAGCTATAATTTAATGAATGAAAACCTATCCGGTACTTACGCATTATCCCAGCAGTCAGTCCCACCAAATTATTTTTCCATAAATGTACTGGCAATCGTACTTGGAACTGATTCGTTCAGTTAGTTTTAACGAATAGTTCAGTTGAACTAGTTTGTTCACGTTAAAATACACATTCCTCATTTTAAGCCTAGCTCAACAGGGTTGCCACTGGTCAGGGAGAACAGGGAAAACCTGGAAAAGTCAGGGAATTTCATTTTGGCAAAAAAAGTCAGGGAAAATTGCAAATTTTAGCCCAAAACCTGGAAAATCATGTAATTTGGACTGGAAAATCAGTGTTTATAAACAAACAACGTTTAACCTTACTTTGGGAAGCTAAAAATATCAAAGAAAATATACAAAGTTGACATCATAAACATAAAAAATAGTCTGGATTTTTACCACATGATGGTCTGGAAAACCTGGAAAAGTCAGGGAATTTTTTTTCAGAAATTGAATGGCAACCCTGCTCAACTATGCAACTTTCAAGCATACTTAACCATACCTGCCAACTTTTACGGATTATCCGTAAAATATATGGATTTTAGTGTTAATTTACTGATGTACGGATATGACGAGTCATTTTACGGATTGTTTGGCGATTTTCGAAGTTCTCAATTTTTTTCAGTGCAATCTTTTTCCATCCGTCCAGAGAATATATACTTTCCCTTCAACACTCGTTTATTTAAATGTCCAATACCGTAAGAATAAAAATTGATTCCTATTTTGATTTTAAATGTAATTTTTTACCTCCCCTCCCCCTCATCTCTCAAAGAAACCAATAAAGGAAAAAAAAAGCATTGAATAGGGCAGAATCTTTTTCCATCCCTCTTGAAAGTAAATATTTTTCCTTTAGTACTCTTTCATTTAAAGCTCCAATTCCGTAAGAATATAAAGTTATTCCTATTTTAAATTTAAATTTTTAACCCCCCCCCCCACCGGAAATCAGCCAGGAAGGGAAAAAAAAACTTCATTAAGTAGAGCAGGTTCTGTTGTGAATGAAAATGATATTAAAAATTAAATTAAAGAGCATTTTGACAATAAATAAACTTAGTTTAACAAGTGGTAACAAGAGCACTAGTTATTAACAAAAAATGAACTTAGTTTTACTGATATGAGATGGGAATTTACTGAAATGAGCACAAGATTTTACTGATGTTAATTTTCCCAGGTTGGCAGGTATGCTTAACTCATAATTTTCAAACAAACATTACTTAAATTGTATTTTAACTGGAGCATATTAAAGGTAGGTAAAAGCATCATAAAAATAGTTATTTTCTAAATAAAATATTGGCTCTATTGCAGAACATTATGCAGCCGCAAAATAGAACAGCAATAAAGCATCTAAATGATTGACACATTTTTAAAGATGTGTAAAGTCACACAAAGGCGAACCATCTTTAAAGATCCAGATTAATTTAACCTGGATCAATAATTTCATGTATCGGGCATTTATCTTGGTGAAAAATCGCTCATCTTGGCAGGCAGTCGAGATAATTCATAAGTACCACCTATCCTTTAAAATGCGTAGTACTGTGTGTGTTATATCTAGGATGTAAAAAAATCAAATTAATTGGATTTTTTAAATTCTAATCTTATTTGATTCAAATAAGGTTTTTTAATGAAGTTATATTATTAGACTTTTTAATAATAGAAGTTTTCTTTGTATACAAAGTGTATTGATAACTGGTAAATTTCTAGTTGTTAATAGTATAAATCTGTAAATAAAATATTTCTTTGATATGTATATAAAATAATTCTGTTACAAATGGCTTATTTTGGAAGCATAGCAAAATTCACTGATTACAGGGGCGTAAGGGGGTCATACACCCCCCCCCCCCCTATGAGGAATTTCTTACCATACAAAATGTATATTCTTCACTCCCTTATCACACACATGTATGCATATATGCGAGTTGCAGTAGTCGTAACCCCCCCCCCCCCCCATGAAAAATTTCTGGCTACGCCCCTGACTGATTATATACTGACTTGCTTTACAAATTTAAAAGTGAATGTCATAAATAAAGCTTGACTGAAATGTTAATCAAATGCAGTAACAATAATAGTATATGCTCAACCTATTTCTGCTTGTAGACCATTAATTAATCTTAAAAACTGATTTAGGAATGTTATGACACAATTCCAAGTATGTACTTATGTAGGTTCCTTTAAAATTAAGTTCTTAAAATAGGATGGCACATATAGGAAATGCAACAGGGTGGTTTTACAGTATTTATGCCATGTCCACATCAATTGTAATGGCCTGTGGGCAAGTGCTTTAGCATTCCTGATTTAAATCGGATTTAAAAAAAAAAAAAATCAATATAAATTATGATTAAAATCACTGTGACATCCTAGCTATAGCTACCATCAAGCTTCCTTGGTGACATTAGAATCTCATCAAGATGGCTAGTATTGAAAACATTTTCCTGGTGATTATCTCTGCTTGGCAATTTAATTTCAGTAACGCTATAAACAACTGCAAGTATACCAAATATTTTAATGCTTTGAAAAGAGGTTGTTACATTTTATTAATTATCATAAATTAGTTGAAAATGTAGAAACCTAATTAAAACTAGTGAAAAGATGACATTCTGTAAAATGCTATTTTATTGACTAAGTTAAATAATTCTATATTGCATGTTAATCATAAGTTGTACTGCAGATTGCACGATAAAAATGCAAATTTATTTCAGTGAGCTTTGATGATGAAACAAAATTAATCCAATTTATGTAAATGCAATTCTAAAAATTTTGATCCAATATGTCCAGTATGATGATTACTCTACACAGACCTGTTCTGACAATCCTGATGAATGTATAATCTGATCAACTGGACTTTAAAACATTCTGTATATCCGGGGAGGGGAAAATGCATTATGATCAAAGCAAAAACTGCTCTTTTCTGTCACCGCTTTCATCACATCTTTCTTTGATATGATTAACAATGTTATCATTTATAGTTGATCTAGTTCTGGTGGTTTCTTGATAATCAGAATGTAATTAACTGCTAATCATTCCCTATTCCAGCCATCCTGGTTATTTTGGTAAAGTTGGAATGAGAAATTTTCATCTGAAGAAAAATCAGAAGTACATGCCCATTATTAACATTGACAAACTGTGGTCACTTGTAACTGATGAAACAAGAGAAAGGTACAAGAATGACAAAGAGGGCAAAGCACCCGTCATTGATGTTGTGAATGCAGTAAGTTTTTTTTTTGTTGGTCTTTGTTTTGAGGCACTTTAAATGTAGGGCTAATAAACCTTCTACTTAAATGCATCTCCAAGTTAAGCTAAGCCAGTACTTTCAAACTGCTGCACTCATGAACCAGTGCATTTCTTATTTATTTTAACTCGACTTCTATTAGTGGATTCCACTATTTCTTTATTAAACTTTTTCAGGGGGTAAATGCTATTTTTATATACTACAGCTTACCAAAACTACTTTGACATTTATTTTTTCACTGTATATACATATTTTTCAAACTCTTGCATAACAGTAGACTTGCTTTTGTGTTCTCATGGCACTAGCAAGGGGTTATGTTATGCTACATTATTATGTTCTGTTGGACCATCTGTTAATAATCAAAATGTGTTAACGTACTCTCAATAGAGCATACAATCTAAAATTTACTATTATGATATTCTATGAAGGACTACTTAAGTTTATACATATTTTTTTATTATTATTATTTATTTATTTTTTTTGGTTATTTGAGTGTGATTTGGTTGGTACAGGTGTGTCTGTGGGGGGGGGGGGAACTAGGAAAACAGTATGTCAGGAATAATTAATATGCATAAAGTTCATGATGAATTTGTTATCCCTGTCTTAATTTCAGTGATGAAAACAATTTCTGATGCATCTGTATTCTGCTTGTTAATCTGAAGAAGTTTCTAAAAAAATCTTTTGAGTAATCGGGAGTAGAAATTAAAATATTTAGTCACTTTTCAGCAGACTATTGATTTCAAGCCCTGGCAACTAACATTAGTCTGTTGGGCTTGCTTTATGATGAATTTGTTATCCCTGTCTTAATTTCAGTGATGAAAACACTTTCTGACATTCATTTGTATTCTGCATGTTAGTTTGAATAAAGATTTTGGGGAAATGAACAATATTGTGCCTGAATTGATGATGAATTTGTTATCCCTGTCTTAAATACAGTGATGAAAACAATTTCTGATATTCATGATTATTATACAAGTCAATCCGAAGGATGGCTTTATATATATATATATATATATATATATTTAAATAAAATTTAACGAGCAACATGGACAGGCCCATGGCTTGGAACAATTTATGGTAATCATGGCTAAAGCTGTCAGAAAACCTTTAATAAACTGATCATAAAAGAAAAAAATTTCACTACAGCTGTTTAGCATAAAATATACCCTCGTTTTAAAATTCTAAATTATTTAAAGTTATGTCACTGCCAGTTGTATTTCAAGAAAAGTCAGGTCAGTAGTGATGAGTAGAACATTTTCAAAGTTACATGATGAATTTGTTATCCCTGTCTTAATTTTGTGATGACATCAGATTCTGATGATTTGTAAAATTTTAAATGATTTTTTTTTCACAATTGCATTTGACAACAGAGTTCTAACAATAGACATAACACATAATTGTAAATTTATCAGGGTTAGAAATTAGGAAGAAAAATCTAAGTGTCAATGACAACCATTTTTTATCCAATTGCCAAACTGTTCCACATAGCTGTAGTTTCGAAAAATTTTATTTTGTTTATATGTACAAACTGTATAAACAGGTGTTAATACTTTTGTAAAAGAACAAATATTCATAAAAAGGCATTTAATCAATTAGATTTATTTGAAAAGTTAATTTCTTTCATGTTTTATAAAAGGGCCCTTTTAAAATTGATAATTTTTATGAAGGGGGTTCTTGAGATCAATTTTATTTTTGCGATGGGCCACAAAACGGGTTAAAAATTGTCTGCATTTATCCTTATAGGGAAAAAAAAGCTGTTCACAAATAAGAATAAAAATGTCAAACAGCAAGGTACAGGAAAAAACAGCCAGGTGCTCTACTTGTGGATAATGGTGTAATTTTCGGGAAATCAGGCTTCAAAAATGACAACTTGCTCCGAAATCTTCGTCAAAACAAAATTTACAGTGGCAAAATACAACTTACGACTACTAATTTCGAACCCTGATATCTACTATAAGAAAAATAGTTTTTTTTGTGGGGGGGTTCTACCTAATTTGTTAATTTTCATTAAACATTTCATCAGTTAGGGAATCTGGCAAAAAAGTTTACTCATTGAATAACTGAAGGACATGTCTCTAATAGCAGTGTTGTTTATTTTAACCATGAGTTTCCCCATATGTATAAGAAGCTTTTGTAAATTATTGTGGCATTGAATTATTTTTGGCAAAATTAAGTGAATGATGATCTTTTACCGCCCCAGTCTGAGAAACAATGAATGACTGGTTTCATTCTGATGCTTAATGTAGATGTCATAGATATTTAGTCCTTCCTATAATTATGATAGAAATATTTTTCAGCATTTTCTAAGCTAAATAAAATCAGCTTGTGATTATTTATTACTCCCCTAGTCTGATGTAGCTTAGCATTTTTTTCTTCCAAATGCCATTGGTGTCTTCTTCGGGAAGCAGAAGAAGCTCCCCAGCTGAAAAGAATTAAGATCTTCAGCTTTCGAGACAGTGCCTACCACTGTTCGGTCCAATATAAAGTGACTAGGGTGTTTAGGGGGAAGTTAAGATTGTCTTGAGCCAGTATATGTGAGGTTATTGGAAGTATACCTTGATGCTTGTGATGAATTATTACCGCCCCAGTCTGATACAGAATGAAGGACTGGTATTCTTTATCCTGAAGCATGACCCTTAATGTTTTGAGAATATATTTTACCTTGTGATGAATTATTACCGCCCCAGTCTGATACAGAATGAAAGAGTGGTTTAAATTTCCTGAAGCTTAATCAAAGTATGTTCAGTGTGCCTACCACTGTTGGTCAATATACAGAAAGTTCACTAGAGTGTTTAAGGGGAGGTTAAGACTGTCTTGAGCCAGCGTGTGTGAGGTTATTGGAAGTATATCTTGATGCTTGTGATGATAGATTACCGCCCCAGTCTGATAAAGAATGACTGACTGGTATTGTTACCTGAAGCGTGTGAATACCTTTTATCAGAATTTTTCTTTTTTTCCCCTTAGATTGAAAGGTCTGCTTTTTAAGCTTCTGGCTAGGGATTTACCATAAAGTCTGCATATGGGGTTGATATTTAAAGTTAGCAGTTTAACGAATTAGTACATGTAATGATTTATTCCTTCTGATTAAATATACCTTTTTTTTTTTCCTGAAGTAACTGTAGTATGGCTATTGCTGTTTCAGTTGGATACTGAAGAAGGTATTTCTACTTATTCATAAGTTGGTATGATGATTATTTACCGCCCCAGTCTGAAATTGTATGACTGAATGGTGTTTTTACCTGAAACTTGTGAATACTTTCTATCCAGTGTTTCATAGGCTAAATGGTGAGATTTATTATAAAGTAGAACCCCTCTCGTCACTCCGATTGATCAGACCGTGCTTGAGCCCTGCTTTGTCCCGATTTGTCAGTAACTCACTACCACATTACATACATATGTGCACTAAATATTGATCTAGTGCCTGGATCTGGGGATTTTTTGATGTTTAGAACTTCAAAAAATTGGCTATGTCAGTTCAGTGCTGAATGAAGTATTATTTCTGCAATTCATAAGTTGATATGATGATTGATTACCGCCCCAGTCTGATGTAGAATGACTGACTGGTATGTTTATCTGAAAAGCTTATGATATAAAATTCTGTTTGTGCAGTGTTTGTTAATTCTGCTCTCAAATAAAAAGAATTCAACTGCCCCTACATATGCTTTTCTAATTTTTACTTCCTTGTACGTAGTATAAGGAAGTAATGTGATCCCGAAAAATTTTGGGGGCCAAATTTCGACAAAAAAACCGATTTTTACTACCTCTAAATTTAATTTTAAATTTTTTTTCGATGCATCTCATCGTAGGCTAGCATGCACGATCATATTAACTCGTCTGCAACTCATTTTGACCAGCGGCGAGTCTACTGTGGCCAGTTTTTCCATGCCGTATGTACGTCGTACGTACGTACGTACGTATGTATGTAACTCGCATATCTCAAAAACTATTGGTCGTAAAATGTTGAGATTTGATATTTAGGATTGTTCTATGATCTAGTTGTGCACCTCCCCTTTTGGTGGCAATCGAATGGATAGTTTATGTACAGGACCGCCCAAAAGATTCGAAATACATTACGCTCTATGGGCCGAAATTCATTAAACTCGCCTAACTCAAAAGCTATTAGGCGTAGAATGTCGAAACTTCATATTTTGGATAGTTGTAACATCTAGTAGTGCACCTCCCCTTTTGGTTCCATTCGACTGGATAGTTTATCTACAGGACTGCCCAAAACATTCGAAATACATTACGCTCAATGGGCCGAAATTCATTAAACTCGCATATCTCAAAAACTGTTAGGCGTACAATGGTTTATATTTAGGTTTGTTGTAACATCTAGTTGTGCACCTCCCCTTTCGGTTCCATTCGACTGAATAGTTTATCTACAGGACCGCCCAAAAGATTCGAAATACATTACGCTCTAAGGGCCGAAATTCATCAAAGCGTTTTTTAGAGGTATTGGGCTATTTCAAACGACTCAGAAGTGATATATGCTGTAAAGAGTTAGAAAATGAATTTCTCCATTAAAAAAAGTGTCTTTATCATTTATAGTTCTGCTACAGGAACACTCAAAAGATTTCCAATACATTACGGTCAATGGCAATTTTAGGGGCATTCATCCATTTCAAGCACAATACCGTCCTACCACATAAGTTAGGTAATGGTCCGACCACGGTCACGTGCCTCCCTCAAGAACTATGCCAAAAGTCGCCAAGCTTGGCGACTTTTGGTGTACGTGTGTGCATATTTAACTCTCAAATCTCAAAAACTATTATGAAATTTCATATATAAGAATGTTGTAACATCTAGTTGTGCATCTCGATTTTTGGTTCCAATCTACCCAATTTACAGGACCACCGGAAAGAATTTCAGTACTTTAATGTCTATGGACATCTTCAATATAATACTACTGTAGATAGTCATTGTTTGGTACATGCCCAAAATCTCGCCGTCTGTCCTCGAACTTGGCGAGTTTTGGCGAAATATCGCCAAATTTGGCGATAGTCAGTCATTTGGTCCATGCCCAAAGTATCGCCATTTGTCATCGTTCTTGGCGAGTTTTGGCGAAATATCGCCAAATTTGGCGATAATCTGTCATTGTTTGGTTCATGCTTAAAATCTCGCCAAATGTCGTCGATATTGACGAGTTTCGCCGAAATATCGCCAAATTTGGCGCTAAAAATTATTTCGTATTTTGTATAACTCTAAAACTAACCCGTAGATTTTTTAACTTTTGTATTTAGAACTATTGTAATATCTAACTGTTTTCAATATCTTTTTTGACAGCAATCGACTGAGAATTTATTATAGGGTGAGCCAAATGACTTTGAATACATTGAGGTGTATGGATGCATTCAATTCATTGAAAGTCTGTGGTCAATGACTACTTTGGCTATCCCTAAAATCTCGCAGACTATCTCAAGTTTGTCGGCTTTTGGTGAAATATCGCCAAATAATGTGTCAGAAGGAAATCTTTCAAATTGAACTCAGTTTGGCGATATCGAACTATTTGGCTGGAAATCGCTAAACCTTACTATTATGGATATTTTATCACTTTCAAACAAATAAATTTAGAGGAAGTGCGTCGAAAATATTTTTGATCAAATGGACGTGCAAGGAAGTCATGTGTTGGACACATCAGATTTTTTCAATAAGTATTCTGGATATTTCTTTATGCTACTTTTAGTAATTATTCAGATTCACAAATCTGATCACGAAAGATATTTAAAATATAACCCAAAACATAGCAATTGACTAAATGGTGCTTTATATGATGATTCTGTTATCCCTGTCTGAATGTTGTGTGGAAACAATATCTGAAATAATGGTCATTGCAGTGTAACAATTTCATAATATTTATCAACATTTCCAGTATGCAAAACATTAATTCTTTATTAAAATCCAAATTATTTTGTTTTTGAAATGTCATATTTCAATTACATAGGCTATTTCAATGTATGTAAATAATTTATTACTGCGAAGTATTGTATGATGATTTTAAACACAGACCTGTTCTGATATCTAAATTGATGTTATGTAGTTATCTGAAAATACTTACGATCCATCCATTGCTTTGAATTTGTTATATTAAGCAGCAGACCCAGATAAAGTAGATGAACACAAGAATTACAAAGTTTGCAGACAGTTCTTATTATTCATATTTCTTTTTTAAATTTTTAAAAAGAGAAGTCATGTTAATAAAATACAGTCGAACTCGGTTAAGACGAGAGGGTAAAAATATGTAAAATTGCTCGTATTAGCCGTTAGAGATGAGACGGGCTCGGGCTCTGTAATTCACGATTGCGTGCGGGCTCGGGCTAGTGAAAAATTTCTCCTTTGTTGAACATACTCCTTGAAACAGATTTTAAAAAGTGATTCATGGGATAAATAGACGTACTTATTTAAAAAAAATAGCGGCACGGGGGACTAGAAGGTGTGTGAAGCTCCAAAATTTATTGTATCCTATTAATGAAATAGTTAAATTTATTTGTCTTTAGCTGAAATTTCGGGCTCGGGCTTCAACTTTAATAATATTGCGCGGGCTTCAAAAAATGAGCCCGAACTCATCTCTATTAGCCGTTACCCGTAAAATCCGTGAAACAATTTTTTTTTATTTAAATGCACATGTATAATGAAAATAACTACTAGAATTAACTTGTATAATTTTCTTAGCACAGAAATAACTTCATGATGCTTAATAAACACAGAATTTTCGGTCTTACCTGTTTATTTTTCTTACAATTTTCAAGAAGGGAGGCAGTATACACCTACATTTAATCTGTATTTACATTTCAACAGTTATTAAAGAAATCGGTCAGATGAGCTCTTATCAATGTCATAGCAATTTACTAGTCTGACAGCTTCGAACTATTAAAGAAATAGAAGCATTTTTCTTTTTTTCTTCCTATTGCTCGTATTAGCAGAGATTCTACTTTTGTGCTCGTAAAAGGCGTGAAATTCTTAATGTTGTTAAATAGCGAACCAAACATGTCATGCAGATTGCTTGTATTAAAGAAGTTAGATTGTAATTACAAAGTTATCAATATAAACTTGGTAGTATAGTAATGGATAAAAAATATTGAACTTGAGTTACTTTAAAATGTGTTTTGCTGTTGGTGGCGATACACATTTGACCTTGTTTTACTAGCTCCATGAAATAGATTTTAAAAGTAAATTGATTCTTGCTTCTTTTTTTTTTTTGTGCACATGATGATTCTTTACACAGACCTGTTCTGATTTATTGTGTTGACTAATAGTAGAATCTGATAATTCATGTAAGAGATGTCTAATCAAGTTGTCTTGTTTCACACATTGCTGTTGGTTCACCTTCAAGAAAGTGTTTGCTGGAGGAGGTGATTTTTGCTGCATGTGATGATTTCTTACACAGACCTGTTTTAATTTCTTGTTCCTTTTTGTATGCTAAAAAAAAAAAAAATAGAATTCTATAGATTGGCTGTCATGTGATGATTCCCAACACAGACCTGTTCTGATGCGTGATGTTAGTGTTTGAATCTGAAGATAGAAAATGTTTTTGTGTTCATAAATTTTTCCCCCCTGTATCCTTTATGTAATACCATATGACATACGATTGAAAACAGTTTTTCTGTTGTGACAGAGAATTGATAATAATGACAATGATTGACTTTTTAAAAAATCTTGGATTATAAAAATTAAATTATTAGTGCATAAATCTGACTTTAGAGTACTCTGAAGAACTTGTTTTTGCACATGATTAGAGCCTACCATTTGTATTAAATGTTAGGTGTCAAACTGTGCAACAATATTAAGATAGTGGGATAGAAATATATGAAATTGTATTTCTTGCCTGCACATCTAACAAATAATACTAGAATTTAAAAATCGCTGAAGGACTTTCACAAAATAGTGATTCTGTTTTCCTAGTTTTCATTTATTGAATTGAATATTAGCTTTTTTCCCCCCTTCATATTTTTAAACAGTTGACATAAGCAATTTTTAATCTGCATATGCTCTGCAGTGATCTCCAGAATAGTTTTTCATCGGGTCAGACTTTTTAAAGCTGCAATGTATAATTTCAAATGGAAGCATTCAAAATGATATTGTTGGCCAATGCACCCAGCCAAGAAAGCCTGGAAAGAACCCTTCAGTGATTTGCAAGAATGCATTTGAATTTAAGAAAAATGCCTCTTGTAATTTAGTACTTCCTCATGGATTACAATTTTTGTGTGTGTAGTATACATGTTAAGGATTAAACATACAGCTTTTGTACAAAGCTACTTTTACTATTTCAAAATTTGATGTTTTTCTTTAAAAAAGATTGTCACACGTGTCTAGCTGATGGAAAATCTTTAAATCTGTATAGATGTAACATATAATAAATTCCTTCAATAAGTTTGTTGCATGAAAGTTTGCTTTCCTGTTTGCCTCTATTCAGAGACCACCTCTCTAAAAGCTGATTTTCTCTAGACCAGGAGTGGTCTCTTGATGGGGGTTTCAGTGTATTAATTTAGGTAAGATTCATCGCACATGATTAGAGCCTAATATTTGTATAAAATTTTAGGTGTCAAAATGTGCCATAGTAAATTAGGTGGTAGGGTGGAAAATTTGATTTCCTGCCTATATACCTGACAATCAAATAAAAGTGAATCAGTTGTGCGCAGGTTAAGAACTTTGTATATTTTCGTAGTTACAAAGTGTCAAACTGTGCTAAATTATCTAGGCTGTTCTTTTAAAATATGCTTAATATCTATTTAAGCCTTTAAGATCAGCCTGACACTAATTGATACCGTAATCCCCCCCCCCCCTTTTTTTTTTTTTTTTTTTTTTTTTTTTTTTTTTTTTAAAGCTTCTTCAATTTATTTACTTAGTGCAGGGTGCTTAGAATCATTAAAAGGTGCTTATGCAGGGTAGGGCATAAAGTTCTCCCCATTTTAAGAGGTCAATAAAAATATATAGCACATTAAAAACATTTGTTGCAGATCGTAAAAATTAAAGGTAAACATAAAATATTTGGAAGGTCCTATATATTTTTATGCCCCATCCTTTATTTTTAAACAAGTAGATTTTTTTTCCCTATACAGTTTAAAATCTCAATTTTTTTAATGTAAGAAAATGTCAATTTCTTTATTATTCTCTGTCCAGTTTGTTAGTAGTCATAACATTAAATAATGATTGTGTTTTTATTAAATTTGTTCTCTCTTCCCTCTAGGGTTACTACAAAGTTCTTGGCAAAGGCAGGTTACCTTCCCAACCTGTTATTGTGAAAGCCAGGTTCTTCAGTAAAGAAGCCGAAGCAAAGATCAAGGCAGTGGGAGGTGCATGTATTTTGACAGCATGAGTGTAATAAAGTTATTAAATAAACATCCAGCTGTTGTTATTTGTTTTTCACACACTAAAGGGAACCATAATCTATAATGCTCTGCTGTTTTCTACATTTATTTAGATATTTGAGTGCTGAATTACTTGTATAACTGCGAGGTGTGTATTACCTCAGAGAAACCTGGAAAACTTGGGGAATTGAAAACTAGTAAGGATCTGTCAATCCATTCTTTATGCTACAATTGAGGAAGGAGCATAATTTTGATTAGTGTTATCATATATTGTGCAGAGTTGCCAACTCTCCTGTTTGGCAGGAGACTTCTGATTTTTCACTGATCTTCTGCCAACCTGACTTAGGGTACATTTCTCCTGATTTTTATCATTCATCACATGAAAAAAGCAATTTTTTGAATTTTAAATCTTTTTTTTTTAAAAAGTTCTGTCTTGGCAAGGAACCCTTCTCAACATTTTTCTCTTTTCTGAAAACTTCAGGCATGAAAATCTTCCGCTTTTTGGCGGATTTCTAACAGTGATTACCGAACCTAGAGCAAAACATAGCGGACATAGCAGAGTAACAAGAGGTCGATAATGTGCACCTGGGATGTACGTTTTCACTGCATCTCGCACAGCGCCTAGACTAAAGTCAGCTAGAGTGCAATGTTACCGATTTCCTGAGTTGGTAAATTCAAAACTTAGTTCAGAGGGGCAAATTCTTATTTTATATCATCGATGTTTCGAAAGGCCTCTGATACATAATCATAGCTGCCATACCTCCCGATTTTTCCGGGAGACTCCCGAATTTCAGAACGAACTCCCGAAAAGTTTATAAATCTCCCGAATTTTTCCAAATTATTCCCATGTTTTATGTACTTATCAATTTTTGAAAAAAATTTACAGAACTTGTTAAATGCTAACGACAGAAACTGAAGAAACTTCGCTAAGACTACTCCAGAGGGTAAAGATTACTTAAAAGTATGGTTACCATAAAAGATCAAAAAAGCAAGGGAAAACAACAGTGATTACCGAACCTAAAGCAAAACAAGTCCTAAATCTACGACGTTCTTAGCGGACATAGCAGAGTAACAGGAGGACGATAATGCGCGCCTGGGATGTACATTTTCACTGCATCTCGCACTGCGCCTAGACTACAGTCAGCCAGAGTGCAATGTTACTGATTTCTGAGTTCGTAAATTCAAAACTTAGTTCAGAGGGGCAAATTCTTAGTTTAGATCCTCGATGTTTCGAAAGGCATCTGATACATAATTATGTACTTGGCGAACTACTGCACAACAATAATTATCTATCAAGACCGTTCGCTACTGGAAAACTGTTGTCGGTAAGCTATTGTTACTCGCGACGTGTTTTTATTGCTGTTTTGCACATTTGATGAATCTATAATTTTTTTCCATGCACACGTACCAGCTTAACTGACACTTCTATTGTGGATTATTGAGAAAATGACAGATGTTAGCGAATATATTAGAAAACGTGGATTGAAAACGAAATGTTTGTGGTCATTTTCGGATCCAAAAATTTGCTATGTTTGGAAAAATCGTCTGCCGAACGAGAACTTCCAGACATTTTATGAATGCTAAACTGGATTTTTTGTTTAAATAAAGCAAACTGATGGTCTGCACGACAAATAAAACTTGTATAAAAGTGCAGCTTTTAGTAATGGTCAGGGGCATAGCCAGAAAATTTTCATGGGGGGTTACTACTACTGCAACTCCCATACATGCATACATGTGTGTGATAAGGGAGTGAAGAACATACATTTTCTATGGCAAAAAATTCCTCATGGGGGGGGGTTATGACCCCCCTAACCCCCCCCCTTGGCTACGCCCCTGGTAATGGTATTTAAAATATAAATCTTGTCGTATTCCTTTAGGTCTTCAACATGCAAAGGAAGTAAAATAATTTATGGTAGTTTAAATATACTTTATTTCTTAAATAAATAAATTATTAATAATAATTCCAATAAATAAATACTTCGATATTTATAGCTATTAAAACGTACACGTCTTAATTTTATGCTGAATAAAAGAATAATGCTTTTTTAAAATGTGAGTTAATGTTAAGAAATCCGTAAGAAAAAGAAAACCAAAATTTTCCGAGTTTTTTTTTTTAATTTTCCTTTTTAAACAGTTACGTGGATTTTACTAAAAATATATACCGTAACTTCGTCCTCCACTACAGGAAAAAGAAATTCTTTTTTACTTCATAAAATAGACAAATTTCGACTAACCGCCCATAAAATTGCATTAATCCGTCCTTAGGCAAGACGTATCGCCCCCTTAAATAAATAAAAAGATTACTTTTATTAATCTTTTATGAAAATGTACATAACCAAGCAAAAAAAAAAGAAGAAAAGATCATTACTAATTCTCATGGATCAAGCCACATAATACTTAATTTTAAACAACATTCAATTGATACTCTCTCTGGGTTAAAAGTAACGAAATATAAATTTAAAAATGCTCTTTATTAAAAATTTGCGCTCGCAATTGAAAAAAAAAAGAAAGAAATTGAGGCGACACAAGTCATGTTTTAACGTCTCAGCAGAATTCGCTCTCTTGCTTTATTAGCCAGCTCGCCGAGTGAAGACAAAACAATAACAACCTTCCCGATGACGACGTGGCGTCGGTATGTGGGTTTGTGAAGGCCCGTTTTCCCCCGTATTACATAAATTATTTTTTTTTTTTTTAAAGCACATTCAAAATTGGTTCTTCTGCATATTGGACTGAAATATTTCTAAAATGGTTTCACGAAGCTTGTCCGCACCTGTAACTACGTCGATGCTTTAAATGACATAATGGGGGAAAAAAAAAAAAAAAAAAAAAAAAAAAAAAAAAAAAAAATCAAATGCTGCCTGCATGCCGATGTGCCGTCACTTGAAGTGCATCTACGTGCGTTATTTTCTACAGAAATAAATTTGTTAGCATCGGCTTCACCGGAGCTTGCGCGCTAACTATAGATCAAAAAGCAAGATCAATATACTAAATTTTTTTGCATAAGAAATTTTTTTAAGCTAGATAGTCCGTGTCCTGGAAAAAATCCCTTTTTGACATGCATAGTCCGCGGACTATACTAGCTAAATTATGGTAACTAACTATCCCCGATCTCCGGGTTCCATATTTGCCAACTGAACTTAATCTTTTTGCAGCGTTTTGGTAAATGAATAATTTTAAAAAGAAGATGTAAAACAGAGTTTTTAACACTCTATTGTTAAATTAAAATTTAAGGCATTTTAGTAACTCAACTCAACAGAAAAGTATTATTTTCTTCATAATACGTTTATTGATTTCTGAATCATTTTCCCTTCAATTTTAAAATCAGGAAAATCGCAATTTCGTTTTATTCTCATGTGCAGGTTTTTCTTTGGTGATTATTTTTACAGTTAATTTTAAAAAGCATAATCTTGTGAGTTGGTATTTTGCAGCTAATATAGGAAGGAGCAGAACATATGTCCCTGTCATAAGTTCCACTTCTGTGTGCTGATGTGCTGCAAGACTGCTAAGATTCTAAAATTTTACCTGAGAAAATATTTAGACATTTATTAAAGAATTATTCTTTTTCCAATAAAACAAGAAAACTTCACTTTTATTCTATCATTTGAATGCTTATTTTAGAAAATGCCAATGCCATATATATAATTTTTCATTCCATTTCTGATCAAAATTAAAAAAAAAAAAAAAAGATAGGTCTTAAAATATATTTTTTTTTTTTTGAGAATAAATTTTTAATTTTATTTTCATATCAAGAGAATAGTCTGAAATTTGGATGTGAGACTTATGATTTGTTTTGATCTAGGATTTTACGATATTACTTAAGATAATTATTTTAAATAATTTTAGCCTGTTTTTCTTTTAATAAATATTGTATATCCAAAACTGATTATTAAACATTTACAGTGCATAGTTATTTTCTTCAGGATCACAGTCAATTTGTTTGTGGTTGAAATTTAAATGGTAGAAATTGTTTAGTACACCGTTTAGTTTAACAGTGGTTGAATTTAAGCTCACACATTATTCCACAGTTCCATTTTTTTGCATTATCAACCTTGTTATATATGCCTGAAAATACGTGCACGTAAATTTTTCAATTTTTTGCTGGAAAATATGTCCACGTGTATTTCCTCTTTTTTGCTCTTCAGCTGTTTTCATGCCTGCAAAAATCCAGGGGGGCAAGTGCCCCCCCCTTGCCCAATGCTGCCGGCGCCCATGAATGCAAATAGTTCAAAAGTACTTACTGTTTAAAAAATTGTTATTTCTTTAAAAAAGTATCGCATTTTAAAATTGGCTGTTTTAATAAATGTTTTTAACTATACATTTTTCTTCTATATGTAATTTTCTTGGTTACTGATATATTACGCATGTGTACATGGAGTTTTTTCATCGATAACAAGGGTTTTTTAAAGTCACCCTAATTTTTTTAAAATCTCCCTAATTTTTTCGAAAATCTCCCTAATTTTCATTCTCCAAGGTTGGCAGCTATGCATAATTATGTACTTGGCAAACTACTACACAACAATAATTATCTATCGAGACCTTTCGCCACTAGAAAACCGTTGTTGGTGAGCTATTGTTACTTGTGACGTGTTTTTATTGCTGTTTTGCGCACTTGATGAATCTATAAATTTTTTTCACGGACACGTACCAGCTTAACTGATACTTCTGTTGTGGATTATTGAGAAAATGGCAGATGTTATCGAATATATTAGAAAATGTGGATTGAAAACGAAATGTTTGTGGTCATTTTCGGATCCAAAAATTTGCTTGGTTTTGGAAAAATCGTTGGCCGAACGAGAACTTCCAGACATTTTATGAATGCTATACTGGAATTTTTGTTTAAATAAAGCAAACTGACGGTCTACACGACAAGTAAAACTTGTATAAAAGTGCAGCTTTTAGTAATGGTATTTAAAATATAAATCTTGTCGTATTCCTTTAGGTCTTCAACATGCAAAGGAAGTAAAATAATTTATGGTAGTTTAAATATACTTTTCTTAAATAAATTAATTATTAATTATAATTCCAATAAATAAATACTTCGATATTTATAGCTATTAAAACGTACACGTCTTAATTTTATGCTGAATAAAAGAATAATGCTTTTTTAAAATGTGAGTTAATGTTAAGAAAACCAAAATTTTCAGTTTTTTTTTTTAAACAGTTACGCAGATTTTACTAAAAATATGTACCGTAACTTCGTGAAAAGTTAACTAATGATAAGACCACGGACGGACTAAAGTGATTGGGGGGGGGGAGCGATTACTCCTCCGCTACAGGAAAAAGAAATTCTATTTTACTTCCATAAACTAGACAAATTTCAACTAACCGACCATAAAATTGCATTAATCCGTCCTTAGGCAAGACGTATCGCCTCCTTAAATAAATAAAAAGATTAATTTTATTAATCATTTATGAAAATGTACGTAACCAAGCAAAAAAAAAAAAGAAAAGAAAAGATCATTACTAATTTTCATGGGTCAATCCACATAATACTTAATTTTAAACAACATTCAATTGATACTCTCTCTGGGTTAAAAGTTAACGAAATATGAAATTTAAAAATGCTCTTTATTAAAAATTCGCGTTCGCAATTGGAAAAAAAAAAGAAAGAAATTGGGCGACTAGGCGACACAAGTCATGTTTTAACGTCTCAGCAGAATTCGCTCTCTTGCTTTATTAGCCAGCTCGCTGAGTGAAGACAAAACAATAACAACCTTCTCGATGTTGACGCGGCGTCGGTACCTCGGTTTGTGAAGGCCCGTTTTCCCCCGTATTACATAAATTATTATTTTTTTTTTTAAAGCACATTCAAAATTTGGTTCTTCTGCATATCGGACGGAAATATTTCTAAAATGGTTTCACGAAGCTTGTCCGCACCTGTAACTACGTCGATGCTTTAAATGACATAATGGGGGGAGGGAAAAATTCAAATGCTCCCTGCATGCCGACGTGCCGTCACTTCAAGTGCATCTATGTGCTTTATTTTCTACAGAAATAAATTTGTTAGCATCGGCTTCACTGGAGCTTGCGCGCTAACTACAGATCAAAAAGCAAGATCAATATACTAAATTTTTTTGCAAAAGAAATTTATTTCAGCCAGATAGTCCGTGTCCTGGAAAAAAATCCCTTTTTGACATGCATAGTCCGCGGACTATACTAGCGAAATTATGGTAACTAACTATCCCCGATCTCCGGGTTCCATATTTGCCAACTGAACTTCAATCTATTTGCAGCCTTTTGGTAAATGAATAATTTTAAAAACAAGATGTAAAACAGAGTTTTTAATACTCTATTGTTAAATTAAAATTTAAGGCATTTTAGTAACTCAACAGAAAAGTATTATTTTCCCCATAATATGTTTATTGATTTCTGAAACATTTTCACTTCAATTTTAAAATCAGGAAAATCGCTATTTCGTTTTATTCTCATGTGCAGGTTTTTCTTTGGTAATTATTTTTACAGTTAATTTTAAAAAGCATAATCTTGTGAGTTGGTATTTTGCAGCTAATATAGGAAGGAGCAGAACATATGTCCCTGTCATAAGTTCCACTTCTGTGTGCTGATGTGCTGCAAGACTGCTAAGATTCTAAAATTTTACCTGAGAAAATATTTAGACATTTATTAAAGAATTATTCTTTTTCCAATAAAACAAGAAAACTTCACTTTTATTCTATCATTTGAATGCTTATTTTAGAAAATGCCAATGCCATATGTATAATTTTTCATTCCATTTCTGATCAAAATTAAAAAAAAAAAAAAAAGATAGGTCTTAAAATTTTTTGAGAATCAATTTTTTATTTTATTTTCATATCAAAAGAATAATCTGAAATTTGGATGTGAGACTTATGATTTGTTTTGATCTAGGATTTTACGATATTGTTTAAGATAATTATTTTAAATAATTATAGCCTGTTTTCTTTTAATAAATATTGTATATCTAAAACTGATTATTAAACATTTACAGTGCATAATTATTTTCTTCAGGATCACAGTCAATTTGTTTGTGGTTGAAATTTAAATGGTAGAAATTGTTTAGTACACCATTTAGTTTAACAGTGGTTGAATTTAAGCTCACACATTATTCCCCAGTTCCATGTTTTTGCATTATCAACAGGCGCCTAGCCAGGAAAATTTTTCGGGGGAGATATGAACTTATATGTGTATAAATAGATGGAATTTCATCACTAATCCAAACATTTCGGGGGGAGGGATATATCCCAATAAATCCCCCCCCCCGCCATGGCTACGCCCCTGATTATCAACCTTGTTATATATGCCTGAAAATACGTGCATGTAAATTTTCCAATTTTTTGCTGGAAAATATGTCCACGTGTATTTCCTCTTTTTTGCTCTTCAGCTGTTTTCATGCCTGTTTCGTTCTCTTGTTTCCGCGAACAGACTATAGTTTAACAGTAGTTGAATTTAAGCTCGCACATTATTCCCCAGTTCCATGTTTTTGCATTATCAACAGGCGCGTAGCCAGGAAAATTTTTCGGGGAAGATATGAACTTATATGTGTATAAATAGATGGAATTTCATCACTAATCCAAACATTTCGGGGGGGGGGGGGGGGGAATATATCCCGATATCCCCCCCCCCCCCTGGCTATGCCCCTGATTATCAACCTTGTTATATAAGCCTGAAAATACGTGCACGTAAATTTTTCAATTTTTTGCTGGAAAATATGTCCACGTGTATTTCCTCTTTTTTGCTCTTCAGCTGTTTTCATGCCTGAAACTTGTTCCAGGAGCCTACACAAAAAAAATTTGGCTTCATTGACAAATGTATAATAAGAAGTGCACAGCTTCATGTTCTAAAGCATTCCCTTTTCTATCTATTTTCCATCACTCTTAAAAATTATTATTTTTTCTTTCATATTGTTTTGTTTAATCCTCCAATGTCTGAAGTGTAAAAATTAATCCCAATTTTCTAACTTAATATTTTCTATGTTACCAAATTTTTTACAAGACACTATCTAATAGAAGGCATGACCCAATATTAATTTTTTTATGCTCTGAAAATACTATTTCTGGCTACAAATTGCATCAAAAATGCTTTTAATTTCTCTCTCCAAAATATAGTTTCAGCTGATACATCTTTGATCTTTTAAAATTTAGTTTTTTAATCGAAAACAAGTCTCCTGTTTTTTAGAATAAAATCTCCTGACTTTTGTCTTTGCCAGGTTGGCAACTCTGTATTGTGTTTACCTTAGAGAAGTGTGCTAAAATAAACTAGGAAAATCACTTGGGAAAGCTCGGGGGATTTCATTTTAAAAAAATGAGTACGAGCCCTGAACTATTACTTTAGTGCCAAATAGACACAAGTTTTACCTCATGCTATAAAAATACTTGTTATGACAAGGACTAGGAGTAATTAAGCCCAATTATCTTCTACTTTATTTATAGGCAATTCTTAACAAGCATGGGAGTTTATAGCAGTTTAATTCAAGACGTGGTATTTTATAACTTTTGGTTGAAAAAACACAAGTGTTTTCAGGCACCAACAACTGTATAAAATTTTCATATGTGTATCTTTGTACTATTAATACTTATATACATTCATAGCTGCCAACTCTTCTGTTTTTGTCATAAGCTTTCTTATTTTGCAATGTCATGCGATTTTATTTACATTATGAGAAATATGCGAAAACCCTATGGGGGCAAGTACCCTACCTTGCCCCCCTCAAAAAAATAGCTAATAGTACTCATTGATATACATATTTTAATGTATAAAGACCAACCCTCGTGAATGTTGTTCGCCACTCGCCAAATGGCGATTAAAAAATCCTTACTAATTGGTAAAAGTTTAGGTCCACTCGCCACAATGGCGAGTGACGCTCAAAAGACAGTTTTCCTTCTTCGTCGTCACCCAACCTCTACAAGCTCTAGTGCTGACTTTTTTACTCGCCTACACACCCTGAAATCCGATTTCCCGGAAAATTAGCTTTATCCTTTCAGGAACTGGTTGTTCTCCCCTTCTGTCAGCACCGGACATGAAGGAGGAGGCATAGATTTAACACACGAGTAGAATTCTTTGGGGGGAGCAGCGCGATTGTGGGGGTCACTTGGATATGATCAATGAGGGTTTCAATTGCAACCGAGCCCCACTTCCCTTCAAATGATACAAAAGATGGGTGAAAAAACGGCATAATACATATACTCGTTAGTGACTGCCAGTGGCTATCTCACAGTAAAAAAAGTTGTAATAAACATAATTAAAATGAAATAATTAAAAATCTTCAAATTTATCATTTTCTTTTTTTTTTTAGTTATTCTTTCTGTCTCCTTGCAACAAAAAATGAAGTTGCTAAAATAAATTTAATGCTTCTATCTTTATAACAAATTTGGCTGGTAGATTGGTCTAAATGGCTGGTAGAAATTAATCACTTTGGAGAGGGTTGATAAAGACCAAATTTATGGTTAATGCTTTTTTCAAAAAAAAATTATTCATGCAGCAGAAGTCCCCTTTCAAAATACATGCAAAGTTTTCTTTCTTTTGACGGAATATAGGCTTTTTCAGCTCAATCCAGGCTGATATAATGAATATATATGGCTAAATAATGAATGTATAAGGTATTAACAACCAGTAGTGCATTAATTGTATGTTAATTTGATTGTTTTGTATCGCGTGCAAAGTTCAGTCTTTTGCTGATTTGCACTTTCATGCCTGAAAATAAAATGCAGAAATGTCATTCAATTTTTAAGGAAAAAATGAAAACGTAAAGTGTAATGAGTTATCTTATATCAAATATTCCAGATATATTGCAAATACATAAAGTAATTAAATACAAAGATAAGTTCACCAGAATGTGTAATTTGCAAATCAACTTCACTTTCAGTTGTAGGATATTCTGTAATAATTGTATTCCAAAGAGTTTTTCTTATACTGCCCACTTTACTTTTCAGTATGGGTCTTGGGGGAAAAGTTCTCTTTATCAGGGTAAGACAAGTTCATTTATGTGTTTCTTAGTCTAAATTTGTGCTCAGTTAAACCCCTAATAAAGTTTTTGGTGACAAGTATTGCAGGGTTAGAATCTTCACATTTCAGATACAGTGCGCACCGGTTATAACGGACCTGCGATATAACGTACCTAAAAGTGTGGTCCCGATTGAAGTCCTATATTCATAGCGTTATTTAATTTCGGTTAAAACGTATTTAACAAAAGTATGTACTTCGTCTATAACGTATTTTTTATACCACAGCCTAAAATAAAAGTTTGCTTTTCTTAAGCATTTTATTTCCTTTTCCTCGGAAATTTCGGTTCTTTCAAGAACACTTGTCAGTGTTCAGATTCTCTAGCGAGATGAATGTAGGGAGCGATCCTTTCACTTTTTCCCCAGCTAGGTAGGGCTAAGAACAAGACCGTGGTTTTTCTTTGTCATTCATCGATGCAAATGCATAGCTGCCAAGTGTTCCGTTTTATACGGATTCGTTCTGTTTTTTTAACTTTGTTCCGTAAATACGTATTCAAGCCAAAATGTTCCGCTTTTCCACTTCTGTGTAAGGATTTTTAAAAATTAATAGAAAAAAAGGAAAATCGTGTACATTTTCAGCTTTTGGTAAAGCATTTATGCTTAGTTGTCAAAATATATCAAATAAGTCAATAAATTTAATTGAATGATATTTATCTTACTTTCAAGAATTTATTACATTAATCATTTAAGTCTATTGTAGAAAACAAGCAAAGTTAAGTACATTTTATTTTCATAAATTAATGATTAATATGCACATCATCTCTATACACATGATAATTTAATTTTGTTAATGTGAGATTTTTTAATTGTATATTTAATGGTACATTTCATGACCACTCACCGTGTTCCTTATTTCTGATTTTATGAGTAAGTGCTGTGTTCCTTATTTTTTTCCTGGAAGGTTGGCAGCTATGCAAATGCCTCCTGAAAAGCCCTATCTATAATGATTCTGATGATAGTGAAGAAGAAATAGAGTAACCTGTACCAGGCATATCCGACACATTAAATGATGCAAAAACAATATCACGATTTTTTGAATGCCGCAATGATGATGCAAAGACTCCTAAGTCTACTAAGAATATCCAAAACGGTATTTTTAAAGTAGCATCTGCTCATTTAAAATGAAAGAAAATTATAAAGTATTTATCTCGATGAAATTCCAATGAAGAATTTTCTCTATTACACTTAAATTTTTAAAACACACATTACAGTGAAATTATGAACCCACTTTCCCTTTTTTGTGTAATATTGAATCAAACCGGCGGTATTGCTTATAACGTACTTCTTTTTTAGTCCCATGAGAGTACTTTATAACCGGTGTCTACTGCAGTAATATGTTGATATTTGAAAAGAAACCTTTTCTGATCTTAGTACAGGTTTACCATAGGATTTTTCACTGAGACATGTCTTATAGTAAAATCCTGGATACCAGTTGTTAAAATCCAAAACATCGCGATGTGTAGGTTGGACTTGCAGAAGTCCCCTTTTAAAATAAAACTCAAATTTCAAAGCATTCCTGTAGCATATCTGCCAACTCTTCTGGTTTTGACAGAAGACTTCTGTTTTTTAAAGCTATCTTCTGGTCTTCTGCCAGAAGATGAAATCTTCCGTCTTTTTTAAATGTTTAGTCGATATATTAAATTCTATTACAAACTGTGCAAAAAAATTGTAAATTAATAATTCTATTTCAAAATAATTTATTAAGGTAATCATTTCAACAGCTAACAGCACAATGCTGTAGCATTAGTGAGGTCAAAGCATTTGTAAGCAAATCTTTCATGGATAGTTAACAGAGTTTCATTTAGTTTTTCCCTCAGTGATTCATCATTAGAAAATTTGTTAGTATTGAAAATAATTTTTTTGATGAACTATTAGTAAAAGCTAAAAAAGCTACTTTGCAAATGAGATAAAAAAATCTTAATATTTATTTTTCAACATACTTTGGTTAAAAATAAAATCAAATTTACATTTATTTGTTTTTTATTTTTGTGAAAATACTCCATCTTTTTTCATTTTATATAAAAAAATTCAGGTAAGCTCTTTTTCTATTGCTATTTAATTTTGTTTTTATTTCTGTACAATACTAATATAAAAAAAATAAGAAATGGTGGTATACACTGGGGGAAACAGTCTTCTAATCTTAAAATATTTTTTAAATTTTATCTTCTGATTTTTTGTGAAATCTTCTGTTTTTTCAACCCGAGTCTTCCTGTTTTTGGCTTAAGAAGGTTGGCAGGTATGCTGTAGACATACTTATACCCGAAAAGTCTCTTTTCTTCATTAAACAATAGATCTATGTTCCTTTTACTGACATATAGATGAAGAATTGTGATATTTCCCTAATATTGTGATATAAGTAAAATCCATAGGTCAGGAATTTTTTTCCCGGGACCTCCCAAAAGTCAGGAAATTGACTTTCAGAAATATGGTAGACACCCTGAATAATGAATGTGTGTTGTTTAAGGGTTAGCACAGGTAGGAAAGTAAAATGACTATCTTTATCTTCATCTCAGCTTTATTATTCAAGGAATTAAAACATGAAAATAAAGCTTAAATATGTTTTTAAAGACCGTTTAAAAATAGATAGCTAGCTATTAATGATTAACCCTTTCATGCACACATTTTTCTAGAAATATGAATAATTAGTACACTTACTCAAAATAGTATTTGAGATTTCCGATATAATTAATTTTTAAAAAAATCGCAAAATAAATATTAGAAGTTATTGTCCTCTTCTGACCCGACGTAAATCGCACATCTCAAAGATAAATCTCGTAGTGCTTAACCCATTTATGCCTAGTGTCCCTTTTTTGGGACGGCATTTTCACTATTAGTCGAAAACGTTATTTATTTTTCCTAGCCTTTATTCATGAGTATTAATCCTCAACTCTACAAAATATTTTAACATGACCTAGTAGGATGTTGATATTTCGATTTTTATGCATAATGATTTTAAAAGAAATCATCCCTTGTTCAAGAAGTTGACATCAGAAATTTATCTATTATTTCAGTTATCAGTAAAAATGGAAGACAGTCACAAAATATCCAGGCACAAATGGGTTAAAAACCTATTACCCTTAAAAACGACAAGAAAGTTTTTCATATAATAGCCTAATTCCCAATTTCTGTTTCAGTAGCAAAAAGTTATCACCCATAAACTAAGATTGTTAAAAAAAACTTTTAAGAGATAAAGGATATCTTAAAGTTCTTTTCAGCTGTATGAATTAAACTATATATATATATATATTCACACAAATTCAACTTAGGAAATTTCAATAACATTAAAATATTCTTTTGTGTAGTGGTAAACAAAAAATAAAATGTGTGTGTCAGTTTGCAGAATTTACACATTCATAAGTTTAAATCATTTATTCAAAATTAAAACATCCAAAATTGTGCACTGATATAGGAAAATTAACTTGTATTTGAATACTTTTTTAGATGTGCAAAACTGCACACTAAAGGGTTAACCAGATTTGAAATTGACGTAGGTAATTTAATTTACAATGGAATGCTTTTTTTTGTTTTTTGAGAAGGGGAGGTTCTGCTTTTTTCGAAAATACTTTGCAAAAAGTTATTTATTTACGGATGCTTTTCATTGTACAAGGCAATTTTAAACTATACCTCAGTTGTAAACTTAATTATTATGGTACTAGAGAAAATCCCATAGGAAAAAAAATTAATGAAAATAGGCAGCTAAATACGATCAGTCTGTATTTAAAAAATAACATTTTTATTCAGAAATACATGGTACATCTACAACAGCAGATGCCTACAATTGCTTTTGAAATTATGAATATAGATGTATATATACACCAGTACATATATTCAGTATTGTAGAAAAGTATAAATGCAAGGACATATATATAACAAAATAGAAGTTTAAAAGGTTGAGTTAAAAATTGTATCCTTAGGCCACATTCACACAAAATTGTTATTGTCCCTCAATGCACAAGCTGCTGTCAGCGTGCCTCCAATTCTGATGATGTATCCGATATCAAACTTTCAGGGCTGTAATCAAGACAAACGACTGATAGAGCTTTGATTCTAGTTCGGTGGGGGCTGACTAAATATATGTATTAGAAGTCGGAGGTGATGGCAGTGTAGTAGTCCTAAGAAAAAAAGTGGGGGGATGCTCATTTTTGATGAAATTTAACCTAACTTATTGGATTCATTAAATGTAATTATTCCTTAAACAACCAATAATACTAATTTAACCATCATTTGTTTATTAATTAATTAAAATGAACTCATTGTTAAATTATTGATTACTTGTTTAATCTAAACTAAGTCTTTTTGATCAACTGTATAAGCTACTTAATTTGTTGCGAACATGCAAGAACAGCACAAGAGGGGGGGGGGGTGCCCTCATCCCGCAAAGTTTCGGAGAAACTACGAACTGTTACGGATTCGCAATGGGAGCTACTTAATTTTTTAAATTTACATTTGTCAACAATCCAATGTTGTTATTGTGAACATGTATAGTGGATTTGTGTGCTTGGCTTAAAGGCCGCTTATAAATCCTTGCCAGAAAGACAACACAAGGGGGGAGGGTGCTCTCCGTGGGGGTTTTTCTAAGGGGTCCTAACCCGTATTTATGCTAAGTTTCGGAGAGAACCACAGAAAACTCCGAACGGTCAGGTCGATGGACGTGCAATGGGACCCGAACCATGGCCCTTCACGCTTCGCCCATCTACCATTTCCAGTAACGTAACCACTGTGCCATGGTGAGGCAACAATCCAATGTCAAAGTGACAGATTATTCTTTTCGATTGGTATGTGACTATTTGCTACCCCGATTTTTGTCACTTTTTCGGCTATTATGGAAAGGCATTTTTTACTAAGAGTGCATTCGGGAAGATTATAATCTGTTATATTCTTATGGATATGTTTTCACCACTGAAGTGTTTAAAAAAAAACCTTACAATACATTTGTAAAGTCTATTCAAACAGTCAAAAGTTTCCTTTTGATTTTTATATCGATATACTTGCTCTCGCGCGAACAAAACGAAAATTTTAATTTCTTCACAGAATTTTTAAAAAGACCTCTCTCTCTCTCTTGTTAATGAGCGTCCCCCCTGAGACTAAAAAGTGGGGGGACGTATGGGCTGAAGTGAAAAAGTAGGGGGACGGCATCCCCCTTCGACTACACCACTGGGTGAGGGAGAGTGTTTTTCGATTTGTATGTATATCTTTTCTTAGAGTATTTGCTTCACAAAATACTGTATTTTAAAAATAATTATCATTCATTTCATTAAGATTTAATGCAAAATATTCAAGGAATATTTTGAGAGAATAAGAGTTAAGGAACTTAAAGGAAGAGTGGCAGTTTTTCCCTACTTTGGAAAAATCTAAGATTTATCACTACATGTATCCAAAAGCAGCAAAAATAATTAACCGTATAGAAAATGGCAATTATGAAGAGAAATTTGCTCAAAACAAAGGATATTTTTAATTATTTGAAATGCAATGATTCTTAAAAAACACTCATTTCTAAACTTTAGTATTTATCGGTAAAATTACAAAAACCTTTTAAAATTATGGAGTGAGGGGGGCTGGGAGACATCTAGGTAGGTCTCAGACCATTACTCTGCTTATGGTCCTGCAAACTTTCCTCAATTCATGTGGTTACTGTCATGATTCAGCCAATCAGATAGCAGCTTTTAGCTTTTCATTTTCAAAATACTGGGTGCTAACATTTTGGAACACACACACACAATATTTAGATTCACCCTGTATGAGATAGTGTTTTTCCAGATTGTACACAATGCCAAAATGGTGCTAAATCAGTTGTAATTATTATTAGGAAAACGAATTGGCACCAATTTTAAACTCCTCTTATCTAAGAGAACTTACTATTTGAAAACTGCGCAACACACTTTGACTTATTTATTTCACTTACTTTTTAATTTGGCATAAAAATGGTGCAATTCTACTTCATCTTTGTTAATTTCACGCAGGAATTGCTTTGTTGCAAAGGCATGAATGATTTTATGCTGGCGAAAATTGCGAAGCCTAGCAACCATTATGCTCATTTTTTCAGTTTTCTATTAATATCTCCAAAAATAATTGGAATTTCATAATTTAAGTCAGCTTACCAGCTGCCCAAGATTTTTCCGAATCCGTGGAGACTTTTGTCGAAACTCATATCCACACGGTTTTGGAGACGATAGCAGAACATGCTTTTGACAGCAGCGGCTGTTTTTTTTTTTTTTTATATTTAGAATAGATAAGACAATGGTCTACAAAATTAAAATATTTGTACAAATTGGAATTTTAAACACAACTGTACATGTGCTCAAAAACATGTTTTGATTTGCAGAATGCAAACAAGAGAAAGCTCTTTTTTTTTCCTTTCTAACCCCCAGGGACCCAAAGGCATAATCATATTCCAAGACAGCCTTATGGATGATATTTACGTCATGAGGAACTTTACACGCTTACGTCTCGCTCCTGTGATATTTCTGGGCTGAAGAAATCAAAAGTTATGCACCAGAAAGATTAGAGGATGTCAATTCTTATGCATGGAAATTTTATTTTATATCAAAATGTCCAAAACTTTAAAAGGAATGTATATATTGCACATACACTTACTTTTATACAATATAGTTTGAATAAAAAATAGGTTCTGTTATGACTGTTTTCTTGAAAATAATACGGCAGTTAAGGAGGTTAATATTCACCTGCCAAGTGGTATAGTGGCTAAAAACAATGTATCAGGGGTTGATCCAGGAATATTTTTCAGGATACCATTTTTTTTAATTTAAATACTTCATTTTATGAATTTTCATACCAATTTTTAATTAAAGTTATTGTTTTTGTTAAAATAATTGGTAAAACAGATTAAAATGTAGAGTAAAATGCCAATGTAGGGCCATTTTAATTGACTATCTTTGTGAAGGGGCTGTTTTAAATGATTGTAATTTCTGAAAGGGCTATTTCAATTAATTGTATATTTCTGGAGGGGCTGCAAAACGGATCCAATTTTCATCTGCATCAACTGCTGACTATTGTATCATTTTTTGGGTTCAGGTTCAATTCCCAGCTTGGGCTTGGGGTTCCATCCCTTCATAGAACGTAACTTTGGCTGCCCACTATGTGTCCCCATTATAGCATGGTCAATACTTAGGCTTGCCAGATTTCTGAAATATCCAACTGGGACACCGGAATGCCCCCAGTGTCACGGGTATTCAAGGGTACATTTGCCCGACCTGTGGCTGAACGCGTTAGCGCTCTCAACTGGGAGACGGAAGATGCCTGGTTCAAAACCAGGTCGAGTCCGCTGACCTAACTAGGGATGGACGCGGGATGGAAAATACGGAGTCTTGCAAAACAGCCTAAAAGCTTTGTCTCGTCTCGCAAAATCCCTATATCGTAATGTTAAAAATGTTTGTTTCGTCTTGCAAAAAAGCTGTAAATCTCTGTCTCGTCCCGCAAAAAATCGTCTCGCGTCCATCCCTAGACATAACCGTTTGGAGTTTCCTGTGATTTTCTACGAAACTTCGCGTAAATATAGGTTAGGATCTCTTAGAAAGTCCACTACGGAGGGAAATCTTCTCCCCTCGTTCCAGATTCCTGGCCGTAACACTACATTTACATTTTCCCCTCAAGGGTACACACTTTTGGCGGGTTTTTGGAGTGTTTTAGAGGATAGCAGGGCTCGCAAATAGTCTCTTTTTTCCCTAAAAGTCTCTTTTTTAGTTAGAGCTCTCTAAAAGTCCCTTTTTCGCGTAAATGGTCCCTATTTTCTCTTTTTCGTCACGGATTCTAGCCATTCCGAAGTCACGCGGTTACGAACTCACCCTCTATTGGACGATGAAACGCCAGTTCGGTGATGTCATACTCCTTTCTTTAAGCAACATCGGCATGTGAACAAAGGAATGTATGTATCGTCTCTGCTTGTGAATCGGCTGGATGACCCTGTATTTTGTGTATTGAACTCTGCAAATATAATCAGTATTAGAAGTAAGTAATTTTTTATATTCATTTTTATGAAAATTGTATTGTAAGATTTAATTTTTTTTAGGAGATTAGAGGTTTTATTTTTTAGAGGTCCTTGTCACACGCAACTAAACAGATTGATATAGAAGGCATGGAGGAATTTTTCCGGTTACCATTAAGACAGTTTTTCGCTGTTTTTTTATTTTTATGAATTGATGGATATCGCAGAATTAAACAAATGGCATATCTAAAAATTCCACACGTGTTGCTATCGCTGATTATGTCTGGGAATAATTCTCCGTCTGCACTCATTTTTGTTCTTTAGTTTCTGGTAAAATACTGCAAAATCACTTATTTTTGCGAGCCCGTCGTCATCGCAAAAATCAATGCCTCTCGAAATACTTTATTTCCGTTCATAACTGACTCTGTTCAACTTTCGGTTCTGCTCATAATTCGCGAAATTTTCAGCCCGCGCCCGTGATTTTAAGTAATTTACGGGAACAAATAAATTAGTTGCTCACACAGTGGTGTTTATTGTGAATGGGGAATGAGAAACACTAACGAGTATTTTTCTCTTGAAGGAAAATTAATTTTATTGGTTTTAACAGGACCCTTCAGCTTTGTTTCTCATCCGCTCTGATGCTGTCAGGGAATTCTGCTTCCGTTTTAAAAGCCACGTGCGTACGAGAGGCTGGCCAGGCCGGATTAAAGTGCTCTCTGGCGATTTGGCGTGCATCCTTTGGCAAGAGTCGTTTCTCCCGCTGTTATACACTCCGCGCTAGGGGTTGCCGTCCGCACCGCAAGTTGATCCGCGAAAAACAGCAATATTTTTTTTTTTTTATTAATTGTTCTAAATATATATTTTAATGCATTTAAAATTGCAGTCTAAAATTACAATTTTAGATTTGAAGGTAATATGTTACGGAAATAAAAAAGAAACAGTGGACAGTTAAAAAGCATCATTTGAAATGAATTGATGAAATATAATTGATGCAGATCCCATATATTGCATTATAATTTTTTTAATTTTTTTGTCTTAATTATCTGTTCTTTTAAAATTCATTCGTTCTTATTTCCCCCTTACTTTGGCTTTTAAAATTGCTATATTTTGTATGTTTCTTTTTAAACAAACAAAATCCTAAATTATCCTATACAGTATCTTAATGTTAGCAATTCTGAGGTCGTTCTATTCTAATCGAAAATTCTCACAGCTAGGTTTAGAGGATGGAGAACCGATATTTTAAACACACTTTTTTAATGAATATTTTTTGCTTGTAATTTTTTTAAAAGCACACTTCATGCAATACACAAATGAAAAAAGAGATCTAGTTTACATGCAAATGAACTTTACAAGTCATGACCTGCAGGCTCTCTACTTTACAATGTTTAAATTAGGATAGTTAGGATGTTTAAATTGACTAGTCCCCTTATGCGTCCAGCGTTGCTTCCTAACTTTAGTCTTTCAATGCTAAAGTGCGGAAGCAATGCAATTATTTGAAATGAAAAATTGATGAAACATAACTGATGCAGATCCCATAAATTGCATCCATCCATAATCACCCCACAGGCCTCAGCGTAAGGCAACGTTGAGCGCTCTATTTATAAATCGAAAAGAGCAGAAAAACTATTTCGTTTGCATAGATCAGCCTTTCTTAAAATGTGTTCCAATTTTAAAGTTTAATATCTCTTAAAAATCACTTATCAACACCAGTCAAAACATTGTCATAGCTGCGAGATAAAATTTCATGCGGGCGGCAACCCCTAGCGTGCAGTGTGTAACAGCGGGAGAAACGACTCTTGCCAAAGGATGCACGCCAAATCGCCAGAGAGCACTTTAATCCGGCCTGCCCAGCCTCTCGTCACGTGCGTTCGTACGCGTTGGAGTGACGTCGTTGAGTTCTTTCTCCCCCCCCCCCCCCCCCCCCCCCCCCGTGAGACCGTAAACATTGCACTTCGATAGCAGATTCTTTGACAGGCAAACTGATTTCTGCTTGAAGCCCCTAAAAGGGCATTAGATTAGATTTGCTAAATATGTGTTTAACTATTAAAATGTAAATAGTTAATTATATAAATAAAAGTTTATATAAATGTAACGAATTGACTCCAATATTTTGAGTTTCAACGAATTTAAAACAACTGAACCAAGGATTTTGAACGGTGAATAAACTGAAATCTGTGCCAGATGCATAAAAAAAAAAAAAAACAGCTGCCTCACTTGCGATGTCTGGCAGATTCCTCCCTCCCCAAATGATTTTGCTGATAAGCCATCTCGGAGTATTAACACAAACATTTCATTTCAGAACTATACACACAATAAGATGATTGCTTATTAATTATTTTCAGCTGTCTTGTCGCAAGCTGCTTATTTATTTATGGATGGATTGTGAATAAAGTGCAGAGGAAAAATGTTTCAAGCTATACAGAAATTAGAAATAATAAAGTTTTAGCATGGCAATTAAAACATGTTTTGAAACTGGGGCAGTATTAATGCAAAAATAAGTAATAAAATTAGGTATGTTACAAACAAAAAAATCATATACCCTTTTTAAAACAGACTGTTTAAAAGTATTTACAATTTAGTAAAAACTTAATATTTTAATGGTAATTAAGAGATGCATTTTGCTGGAGCCATCTGTTATTGAATTTTGTTGTAAATTCGGTACTAAAATTTTTCAGGGGGAAAAAAAGAAAACAGTTAATCCACGGCTGGGTATTTTCACAGATAATCCATGGATTATAGGCCGGAAAATACAGTACTGTAATTATTATTTATATTTGCATATTTTCTTACAAATCAGTTCTAATGTTTCACAAAATCATTTTAACAATGTTAAAAAATACTAAAATTTTTGCAACTACTCTGTATTAGCCGAGTACTTGGTCAAAATTTGGCCAAATACCGAATACTCGGTATATCTCTAATTTTTTTACTAAAGTAATTTTGTAATATTCTGAGTATTGTGCTACTTTTGATGATATTTGCACTCTATTTGACAAAAATCATCAAAAATGTTGTTCGCACATTATTTTATACCATGGGAATTTCAAAAATTCCCTTATCCAAAGTCTAAATGGTGTGAAAAAATATATTTCTTGTAATTTTAGAACAAATTTTATAGAACTGCAAGATTTCTTATTTTTTCTTTTTTAGTTTCAGGTGTACTATGGGGAACTGTAAGCTTCTGACAGAATGGTTAGAACGAAAAGATGACACTGGCTGTAAAATTTCAACCTGGGGGAAAAAATTTTCTGAAAATGAGCTGCTTTGTGTCCCTTGTGATACAAAAATTTCTGTGACCAAGGGATTTAATAAAATAAAGCAACATTATGAAACTTGCAAGCACAAGAAATACATGTCCATTAAAAGTAACCCATCCCAGATGCAGCTTTCTAAAACTGATGAAAACGTTAAAGTACAATTAATCTGCAAAAAAGATGCTGCTTTTTCTGCTGAATTGATATGGTGTTTAAAAATTGTTGCTTCAAACATGTCTGCAAGTTCTTCACAAGACATAACTCATGTGTTTAAATCAATGTTTCCTGAAGGTGTTCATGAGAAGTTTTTGTTAAACCCGACTAAAGTGCGTTATTTGATTAGCGATGCTTTGGGACCGTATTTCAGAGATATGCTACTTCGTGAATTGGCTGGTGTGTTCTACACATTATGTTTCGACGAAACAACAAACAAGGCTGGGTTTAAAGAGCTCCAGACAGCGATACGCTTTTGGGGGTCTGATGATAAAGTCACTACTCGTCACTTAGAAACCTTTTTTATAGGCCATGCAACTGCGGACGAATTAAAAGAAAATATTTTGCAGTCTTTACAAAATGCTGGCTTACCAATTAAGAAACTCTTAATGCTTTCAAGTGATGGCCCTAACGTTAACAAAAGAGTGTTCAACCTAATAAATGAGTACGTTAAAGAAATACGCCAGAAAGGTTTGCTAGACATAGGGGTTTGCAATATTCATCTTATACATAATGCGTTTGAAAAAGGTCTAGTACATCTAGGTGAAGATGCTTCTGAACTCATCATAGCACTTTATTTCAAAAAGTGGCCATCACGGTATGAAGATTTTTCAAACATTTTGTTAGAGAAGAATTTGCCAAATTTACACTTTCTGAAACATGTAAGTTCTCGCTGGCTTACATTACAGCCTGCTGCTAAGAGACTTCTTCAGTTGTGGGATGGTGTCATAGCATATTTCTTGACATTTATTCCTTCAAAACAAGCTAAAGTTATGAGCACAGGAAGTTATGAGAGAATAGTAAAATATTTAAAGAAAAAAACAACGAGAGCAGAGCTGCACTTCATCTGCTCGAGTGCAGCAGTATTTGAAAAGTTTGCTGTTTTCTTTCAAAAAGAAGAACCTCTTATCCATGTGATGCATGAAAAGATCAAAGAGGTTGTACTAACCATCATGGCACGCACCTGTAAGCCAGATGCAATCAAACAGTTTAATAAAGAAATCTGTAATGATCCTTTCATTCAAGAAAACCTGTTGGATATAGAAGAAATGCCTCTTATCAGATGACATTAATGTTTCTTTACTTAATTCAAAAAATTCTGAAAAGAAGCAGTTTTTTTTAAGTGCCCAGAAGCACTATATTTCAGCTGGCAAGTACATCTTGGAGAAAAAGGTTCTTCAGTCAAATCTGTTGGAAAGCTTTAGTTTTTTAAAACCTTCAGAGAGGTTCAAAGCAAAAAATATTGAAAGACTCAGCCTCGCTGCTCATTTCCTTCCAGTAGAGTTGGATGCAGAAGTATTATTGGATGAATGAAAACTATTGCAGTTGGAAAATTTAGAGTATCAGGACAGTATCAGGATTGATCAATACTGGGGTAATATCTCTAAACTGAGAACTGCTGATGGTTGTATTAAATATCCAAATGTGTCTGAACTCTCTAAAGCTGTGCTGACTCTGGCTCATGGCAGTGCTGAGATTGAAAGGGGGTTTTCTAGATATTCTAGAATTATGACGGATGACAGATCATCTATGTCTGCAAGGACTCTGAATGCCAGGCTGAATGTTGCAGATGGACTTAAAAAATTTGATAATAAGGCACATTTAGTACCCATTACTGAGGAGTTGCTAAAGCTTGCTCGTGTGGCTTATAAAAGTTACAATGATTACTTAGAATCTGAAAGGCAGAAAGCAGAAAACGAAAAGAAGAAGAAAATTGAAGCTGAACAGAGAAGGGTTGAAGAAGAAGAAAGGAGGAAGAAACTGGAAGAGAAAAAAGCAAGCATTACTGACTTAAAAGAACAGTTAAATAATGAAAGGGGTAAACAAGAAGTAACTACATCAGCTGTTGGTCAACTTTTGCAAGAGGCACATTCCAAGCTGAAAACTGCTTTGTGGAAGGATCTTGCTGCAGCTACAGTTGCACAAAGTATTCTCGAAGGAGCCTTGAAAACAAACAAAGCATGCGACAAAAAACGTAAAGCTATATCCACATTAGAAAGAAAAATAGAAAAAAAGACTGATTCAGTAATGACAAATTATTTTTCAAAAAAACCTCGTACTATGTGAACTGCTTATTGTAACTGTGAGTAATCTATAAAATCTGTGATGCACCTGTATCTTAAAAAGAAATACATATGTATGTTGTAAGAGAGGCTCTGCATTTCTCTTTTAGGACTGCAAATTTGCTATGCTTACAGAAATCTAATTAGTATTATACGTTTTTTCTTAAAATGGTAATGCATTCATTTCTCATTAAGTGTGTTTAATTTATTAATTTTTAGGTACAGATTTTAAAAATCAGCTATGGTCTTACAGACCTACATAAAAAGTAAAACTTGTCTGCAAACTTGAATAATTTCTTTAAAATTTTTTCCAAAAAAAGGCTGTATGCCTTCAGAGTCCTGTATCTCTACCAACAGCTAAACATACTATTCTAAAACAGCTAAAGTTCATATTGATGTTGATTATTTTGTAAAATCAAACATAGCAAATATGATTTATTAACCATTAGTGTAAAAAAACATTTATTAGGAATGTTACGGGTTGTGTTCTACAAGGTCTCTTTTTATTAAGAATTTGGTCTCTTTTTCTCTAGAGACATCGTTAAAAACTGTTGTGAGCACTGGGATAGTTTATTCTCAATGCTATGAATAAATGGTTACTGATTAAGAACCTGAACCAGGCATATGAATTTAAACATTTTATTTCTTACATGTTAATATTTATAAGTTGCTTAAGTAAAAAGAAACACTTTGAATGAGGAATAAAAATTTGAACAATACTTATTAACACACCACCACTCTTCGATAGTTCTCACTTTTTATACAGTACAGTGAAACAAATGACAAAGTAATTATCCTTAACAATCCTTCACAGTTAATTATTTTTAGACTTTTTTGGTCATCTATAATCAAATTTAATTTTTACCTGGACGTGAAGTAAACTGGCCGGGACACCGGGATTTTGTCTGCAAACCCGGACGTCTGGCAAGCGTATCAATACTTCAAGCTGTTGTAGTGGCAAATATCTAATAGGTAAGTGTCCCCCACACCCTTTTCAAAAAAAAAAAAAAATTATTGAGTGTGATTCTTTACCAATGACAGTGTATTTAGCAACATGAGCATCAATAACAATGGCAGTGTGAATGAGCCGTTACAAGATATTTCAGGCAGTTCAACATAACATAAAGTATATATGGCACTACAGGGATCACAGAGCTCCCATACTAATAGAATTCAGACTTTTAAGCATGCATTACTGAACGGTGAGTTATTGATTAAAAGTATTTTACTTACCAATCACTGATATATATACTCAACCAGCAAGATAACTTTTATTTTAAAAATTATGTCTGAAACTAGAGCTTTTTTTTATGTAAAGGACTTTAACAGTATTAATAAAAGATCATATTCTCAATAGAGCTTTGGACAGTAATACATTATTTTAAATGAATAAGCAGTTAAGTAAATCAATCATTACAATAAACAAAAATTTTTTTTGACTTGGCTGTTGAATTTTTTAGCACTAACAACACTTGATAAAAATGGGAACATTTTCTTTGTAGTGGCCACTGAAATTCAATCATCGAGCAACCAACTATATTGCAAAGATGCTGATATTGCAATTTTTTGTAGATTGATTTTGAAATTTTTCACAGAAAAAAATGAGTGTTCTTATTGTTTATTTCTACAGTTACACTTCATATAGAAACTTATGACATCAAAGATAATCCTAATGTCATCAAGTAATGGCCACTACAACAAACAAGTTATCCAAAATTGTCTATAAACAGTAACTTGTATGGTTAAGCCAAATTCATTGCAATGTTAATAGATGCCACTGCAGTTTTAGCAAAAAGTTAATTTAAGAAAATCACTTTTTGCAAAAGCAAATATTTATTTCAGCAACAATTTTTAAAATCCATATTACTGTAGCTGTATTTCATTATATAAAATGAGGTATTCGTATTATCCCAGCGGTCATTTCCACCAAACTATTTTTTCGCCAAATGTGCTGGCAAACTGTTGCCAATCGTATTCCGAACCATCCATAATTTCATGTGTCCGTCAATTATCTCGACCAAACATTGCTCCTCTTGGCAGACCGCCAGGATAATACACAAGTACCAAAATAAGTTATACAATGCTGTTATGGCCTAGAATGAAGACTAGTAACTATGTTAACCCTTTGAGGCGCAACCCTTTCCCAATGCTGAAAAAAGGGCAGCCATTAACCATTGCTGGACTTAACTACCAGCAAGATGGCGGACGATCGAAATGTTCATCGTGTGCCCCAGATCTAGAGACCCTTTTTTGATGCAGCTGGCTGCGCCCGGCTGCCCTTTTTTCAGCATTCAAAAAACGGTCTCTAGATCTGTGGCACGCGGTGAACATTTCGGTCGTCCGCCATCTTGCTGGTAGTTAAGTCAAGCGATGGTAACGGCTGCCCTTTTTTCAGCATTGGGCAATCTATCGAGCTGTTCTTCGCATTCTTCCATTTTTCAGCAGATGTCAGTGCTGTTAAAAATAATCGTGACCATTTTTTTTTTTTCGGGAAATGACGTGCTAAAAAGTAAAGGATTCTTATGGAGCTAGGTCACCCACACCTATTTTTATAGAAATCAAATCTATTCTTCGTGACTGGCAGCAGTCAAAACATCAGAGTTTGGTGTTCCCAGAGCGGGATCACTGCGCCTTAAAGGGTTACACTGGTAAAGGAAGAGTTGTTAACAACAAACAATGGTAAAATATTAAAGCAGTTAAAAACAAAGCTTTGAATGCAAAACATTCAGTTACGCGTGTGTGATAAGTAGTGGCTCCTAAGAGCACCCCACTGCTCGAAAGTAGCATTGCAAATCCTGCATAAATTAGGCCTTTCCAATATATGCTTCAGATAGTGTCTCTTCAGATCTCTCCTCTCCGGGAAGGTTTCGCTGCACACTTTACACTGGTGAATCATCACATCGTGGGTCACCCTGTGAGCCTTGAACTCCACTTTGTTCTCGAAAGTGCTGTTGCACACCCTGCATATGTAGACAACCTCGCCGACGTGGATTTGCTTGTGCTCCCTCAGGCTCTCCTTCTGCGAGAATATCTTATCGCAGATGTTGCACGGATACGACGGGTCTGTGTTGTGGATCTTCCTGTGCTCTTCCAGGATGTCTTTAGTCTTGAAACCCTCGTTGCACACTTTGCATAGGAAAGGCTGTCTCCTGCTGTGGACTTTCTTGTGCTCGAGCAGCTCTTCTTTCGAGTCGAATCGCTGCTCGCAGTTCTTGCACACGTGAGTTCTCTTTTTAGGATGGCACGAGCTCGTGTGGTCAGACAGCTCGGACTTCGAAGGGAAGCTGCGGTCGCAGAACTTGCAAGGGAATACCTCTTCCTCGCACTCCCCTTCTTCGGTCACATGCGACTGTTCGTGCTGCGAGAGTTCCGATTTCAGCTTGAAAATCTCCCCGCACGTGCTGCACGAATATTTTTGATTTTTGGATTTGGAGCATGCTTTGTTGTGTTGCGTGAGTTCCGACTTTTCGGCGAAACTTTCCTGGCAATGCTTGCAGTTGAATGTTTTCTTTTTAGTATGAACTTGATTGTGTTGCCGCAAGTCACTTTTGAAATCGAAACTTTGTTCACACTGACTGCACTTGAAAGGCTTATCGCTAGCATGAACTGATTTTGAATGTGTTTCTAAGTCCTCTTTAAACATAAAACTTTCACTGCAGACTCTGCAAGTATGCATCTTCCCTTTGTTGTGCATTAACATGTGGTCCTCAAAATCACTCGCAACAATGCTTTTCTCGCATATATCACACATAAGTTTTTTCTTAACCTGCTTCTTTTTATCATCATCTGCAGGGGGTTTCGATGGTTTTCGCTTCTTTGAGCCTTTTTTCGAGTCATTCTCTAAATGGACACTCTTGTGGCTCTCCAGCTCGTCTTTATCTCTAAATGCATCGTTGCAAATATTGCATACATACAACTTCTTTTTTGTGTGGGTGTGTTTGTGTTCCTCCAACTTGCTTTTGTCCAAAAACGTGCTTGAGCACTCTGTGCATGTGAAAGTTTGACTCACTGTGTTAGAATGATTATCCTTTTTGTGCTGCTGAAGTTCAGACTGATGCTTGAAATTCTTCCCACAATATGCACAAGTGAATGGCTTGAACGTGCTATGGGTCTTTTTATGTTCATCGAACTCCGGAGAGGTAGAGAAGCTTTCGATGCAGATGTAACAAACGAATGGCCTCTCGTGAGGGTGCTGTTTTACGTAATGCAACTTGTGGGCCTGCTTCTGGAAAAAGCCAGCTTCACAATACTTGCATTTATAAGGTTCATCACCGGAATGCAACAACCAATGCTTCTTCAGATCCGTCTTTTTCAAGAAAGTCTCCCCACAAACCTCACAGACTTCAAATTTATTTTCTTTGTGGGTGTGGCTGTGTTCTTGGAACGATGCTATGTCCATGAACTTGAGGTCGCACACGCCACAACAGAGATCGAAATGTCCATGAACAACTTTGTGTTTCTCCAAGTCGCTTTCCTTAGAGAATGTTTCATTGCAGTCCAAGCAGAAGTACGGATGTATGGAACTGTGTATGGAAGCGTGACTCTCCAATTCATTCTTCGAAGGGAAAACCACTTTGCAAACATCGCATATGAAAGACTGGTCTTTTGCATGGATGAGCGAGTGCCGCCTCAGGCTGTTTGGAGCACTGAAACTAGCTCCACAAACATGGCATTCATGAGTCTCGCGTTCAGAGAGGATAGTCATCGAAAACGCCGCTTCTGGAGTGAAAGTCTGTGTCGTGCCAGGATCAATATGTTGAACGATATTTGCAGGATCTAGATTCTGAACCATAATGTTACTCGAGTCCAGAGAGGTGATGATTATGTCGTTTGAGTCAAGATTTTGAATGACATTTTGATCGTTGTTTTGGTCACAAACGTCGTTATTTACAGACAGCTCAGCCTGTATACCAGTGTAATCAACTGGTGTGAGGTCAGATACTATGATTCCATTCTTTTTCATTAACCATTTTGTCCTTTCTTCTTCCAAATGTTCCAAATTCGGCCCTAATTCTTTAGTGTGCTCAAAATAATGCTTTAGAAGAGTGCTTTTTCGGACAAATGCTTTGCTACAAATAAAGCAAGAGTGAGGCAGCACCTTTATTTTATCTTCCAGTATTGGAAAAGGCATTTCTAATCAAGTTATGTTTTTCATGCCATTCAAACCATAGAAGAAAATTTAATGCCTGAAATTTAAAAAACAAGACTTAAGGTTAGCTAATAAAATATCTAAATTAGAAAACAAAGTTCTTTTTTTTTTAATCTAGCAATATATATATATATACATATATATATATATACCCCAATTTCTCATTCAAGTATCATATTTTCTACAATAATAATTACACTTGATACAAATAACAAATTAAGGTTATTCTTTTAAAAACAGATCATTCAGTGTTAGCAGTTTATATGACAATCAAATTATATTAAAAACTTGGAAAAAAAAAAAGAATATATTTTCATAAGCTGTATTATTCAATTCTCTCTTACACATTTTGAGATTTTAAATTGTACACGTACGTACACCATAATAGAAATAAACAACATGATAAATAGTTCACATGAACTTTACAGTTCATTTAAACTTTTTTGCTATGATATTGCTTGTTTGGCAGACAGATAGTATAATATGTAAATAGATTATTTTTCACATTTTGGTTCAAATTAATTAATAAATTACTTTTTTATTTATTCACAGTCTTAAAACAAAGTTGAACTAAGAAGTAAAAATTATTAATGTATTGTTGTCAAACTTTGCAAGATTTTTTTTTTTTTGGAAAAAACAAACAAACATTACTGTTAGTTTATGTAATTTTGCATTTTTGAATTATGATTTTATTTACTGATCTTAACAGCTAAAAGTAAGAATCTGATAAAGTCTGGCAACAACAAAAAATGTAAACAAATGGTGGACTTCTGGTACTGATGATGCAAAAGAACATTTTGCATAAATATTACACCAAAGCAAAATTTAAAAAATATTGTGTTTAATAGGTCTATCAAAGATAAATAAAAATTTTATTTAACACAAATAATTTATTGCATTGATGACACTGCTATTTTTAAATTTAAGAATTTTATTTTATTGTAATCTAAAATATTCATTTACAAAATTCATTATTATTAAAAATAATTTTATGAGCAAATTTTATATTTTATGCAATGATTCTTATTCAGTGGCGGATTTCCCAATAGGCGCATGAGGCGCGCGCCTCGGGCCTCATATTTCTAAGGGGCCTCCAAATTCGGTTTTCAGAAAGAAAAAAACTATATGTAAATATCTGTTCAAGAGACAAACTTTGTTCATAGTTTCAGGATTGCTTCTAGAGTAGAAAGCGCTTTTGAACAATCTTTTCTTTGGTGACTCCCTTTCCTCTTCACAGCATTGGACCATAATCTAAACTAATACTTTAATACGAATACTTTTAGTTTATAAGTAATTGATGCTTTAATTCCGTATTTCACTGTAAAAATATCCAGAAACGTTCCTTGGAAATAAGGATAAGTTAGACTTACAAATACTATACAGAAAGTATACATTTCCCTTTGAAAACTTTACTGTTTCGTTCAACCCGTCACTTAACCGAATAGTGGTCTCACGACCTTAAAAAACAGGCAGTTCACTTAAAAATGACTAGAATTGTTAAAAAAAAATAAAATTCCAGTAGTGTTCCTTGAAAATAATAGGCAGCTGAGGTGCCCTAAATTCCAAGGAAAGTTGCACGAAAATACCAAGAACTTTACTGAACAATATGCAATTCAGTGGATCTTTCCTGAGCTGTTCAATAAAGTTCCTGGTATTTTCATGCAACATTCCTTGGAATTTTAGGGCCCTCAACTGTCCATTATTTCCAAGAAAAATTCCTAGATTTTTTTGCATTGTTTTAATTTGCTCACTATATTTTATCTCAAAAAATACAGGTGCAGAGGGTCCCTATGCCTTTTTCCTATCCGGAATCAATTAGTTGTGTTGGGTTGGGGGATTACGGCCAATTATCTACAAGTGGGATCTATGCCGATGGGTGTGGGTGCTCCCCTTGGGGGTCTTTCTAAGGGATTCTAACCCCTATTTACGCTAAGTTTTGGAGGAAACCACGAAAAATTCCTAACGGTTAGGTTGGCGGACGCGACCTGGTTTTGAACCAGGCACCTTCCGTCTCCCAGTTCAGAGTGCTATGCGCTCAGCCACTGGTTGGGCCGCACTGAATCAGATTGCGGCTCAGTAGCTGGTATTGCAGTAGGACATTCAAATACACCTGCTTTATAGATTGCCCCCCCCCCCCCCAAATCAAAAAGTGTACAGTCTGATAAGAATATTTCTCATTTTAAAAGAGAAAAGCCTGAACCGCTTTATTCTACAGCTTGAGATTGAAAAATTTGTCAAAAATTAAATATTTTATATTTTTCAGCCGTTCTTCATTTAAATGATTTAGGAAAGGACACTCTGTATTCAGTGAAATTTTCAAATATACCTAGAATATATAATTGTTGTTGGTTGTCACGATGTAAAAGAAATTGGAAACAATAATTTATCTTCTTTCGAAAAATCACTAAAAATTAAAAATTTAAGCTAGGGATAACCGATTTTATCTTTTTTTGGAATCGAAACTTTCCGAGTATGCAATGATAAAAAATTGCCGACCAATAATTAAAAAGATATGAGCTGATACATGTGCGATAACACTTTTTTGGGGGGATTGGGGGAAGATATTTGATAGTTAAAAAAAGTATTGAAAAATTAAAGAAAGCAATACTTAGCGTCACCGAAATTTCACATGCGTGCAAAGTTTCAGCTCGATCGGATGATAGTGGGTTAAAATTCATAGACAAATTTTGAACTGGAATGTCATACACAGTTAATTAAAAACTTAAAAAAACAAATGATGATTAATTTAATTTTTTGTTTTCAACTAAAAAATATTTATGATAACTATATTATAAATACGGCATGTATTTTATAGTCGCAGATGAAAATGCTAAACATTAATAATAAACCTAGGACCGAAGCTTAGAGCATACCCATTTACCCATTATAAAGTGGAATTTATTTTTAAGTCAATAATATTTTTTGTACTTTAACTACTTAAAGTATTGTTTTTTTTTAATTTCTCTTGTAGTTTTTTTCATTCTATTTAAAATATAGAATAATGTGTGTGTGTGTATATATTATTCATACCTAATTACTCATTATTAATAGTCCTCAACTTATTGACAGTTTTTGAATAAACACAAAAATTAGACTACACAGAAAGTTTACTTTTACTATTAAACTGCTTAGTTTTGCAGTTCCAAACGGGAAATTTATGAATATATTTAAATATCTATATATATAATACGCTATCGTATGCCGGCCGAAAGTGGTCCGATTTTAGACCACTTTTAACATGTGACAGCTTGATCAATGACAACTTGAATGAAAACATTTTTTGAATATACACTAACGTACGCGGTACCAAAATCGACGATATTGAAATCGACAGTATTGATACACTGCTTAATGGCAACAGCTAAATTTATTATGGTTTTATGCTAATTTAATTATCATACGAGACAGTTTGAATGAAAACAGCACGTTAACATTGTTCTTAATAAACTAGAAAAGTACACATTAGCAAATCCATGGAGCTGATTGAGCAGAATGAATACTATGCACACTAAATACTAATTTCATAAACCCTGCAGGTGCTGCAATTAGTAAATATATTTGTACAGCATGCTATCACTTGATACAGTATTTTTATGAAAAACAAATTCAAAACGGCTGAATATAAACATTAACCGAATGGCCAGATAGTCTTCTGTTACTGTTAATAAGCAATGGATTTGCAAAATAATATTATTTTAAGAAACTAGCTGAAATAAGTACATTCATGAAAGCTCAAGGTTTCAGTCTCGAGAAACTTAAACTAATTGCTAATAAGTTCCTTTAATTGACAGGAGAAAAAGAAACGGATATTCGTCAGTTAACGAGAATATTCCGGCAGCACTGATTGCTGCAAAATTTCCGTGAATTGAATAAATAATTTTTGAGAGTATAGTATGGCCTGCTTCTGAAATATTCAACTGTATATATGACGAAGTTTTGTTTCGTATGCAGATGTGCTTAGACACCTAACAGTAGCACAAAGGCACTGTTGGCAACTTTCATGGGTGCCCATAGGGGGGGGCAAGGTAGGGCACTTGCCCCCCCCCCTAGAGATTTAGGTTACTGTTTCATGATGTAAACAAATCGCAAAAACAGTACTAAATTTGTTAAAAGTTTGCAATTTGCCCCCCCCCCCCCTAGAAAAAATTTTTGAAGTTTGCCCCCCCCCCCCTAGAAAAATTCCTATGGGCGCCCATGGCAACTTTCGCCAATGTAAACCAACCGTGAAGCAGAGAACTAAATGTAAACATTAACCGCCCAATATTAATGTAAACATTAATATTGGGCGGCGAAGCTGGATGCCTTGGCGGCTAGTTTATAAATATATGTTCTTGAAGGAATGTTAAATTTTTGGTTCATTTTATCCAAGTACAGAATTCTTCTGAACTTTGTGATGTCAAAGTCATGTTTCTGATCAAGTGTCCCTTGTTCTGACCTTTAAAAGTACCTGTTAAGTAGTCAAAATTTTCATGAGTGAAACAAGACATATGCTAGTGGTCCACAAAAAGTAATTCGACGTAATTAAGTAACAGTGAAAAATAATCAATATAAAACTGCAGTTGCTGGGTTATACTTAGAAGTATGCTGATGTTTATTTAGAGTGTTAATCATGAAAAGTGAAACATAGTACAAAAATTATTGAGATAAAATATGTTTTTTAAGATGAGCAAATCTATAAACATAAAAATTATTTTAAAATTTTAATACTCCTTTTGTAGCAGGCCCTGACTATCGGCGGACACTTGGTGCACGTGCCCTGGGCACACATGGAGAAATAAGCCAAAAAATTGAGTTTAACACGATATACAGGGGTACAAGAATTGAGCCAGCTAAAGGACACGAAATCTGAAAAGTGCCCTGGGGCACAAAAGTGTTATAGTGAAAGTCAGGCCCTGGTTTGTAGACATAAACTAGATATAAAAGGAATTAAAACATTTTAAAATAATTAGTAATACTGTAAAGGAGTAGAGTTAGTGATTTTTTTTTTTAAGGAGGGGGGCCTCAAAATTGAGTTGTGCCTCGGGCCTCTCAAGAGCAAAATCCGCCACTGTTCTTATTTATTTCCTACAGAATAATTTAAAACCCAAAGGGAAATTGTAATAACTATGCATTTTTAACTTTAATTTTACACATCAGATTCAGAAAGCCAGAATATTTCTTACATATTGTCATTTGTAATTTTTTCCAGGTGGGATGAGAAAAAAAAGTTTCAAATGGGTAAAAGCCAACCCTGAAAAAATACCAGAGCCATAATATTCTCTAGAACTCATGTTCATGCTCAGTGGCATACTGTAAACCCCTGAAATGCATGAGTACATTCTCAGGCCTCAAAATGGCACTTATTAAGCCTATACATCATGGTCTGAAAAAACCTATTGTTTGTCATGATCATCCCGCCTAACCTCTAAACAGATAATTAACATGTATTGGCTCACTGGGTGGAAACAGAAAGTGCTTAAAAGTGTGACGTACGTTGTAGAACAATTGCCGTCTTTGCAGAACAATTCATCCTTAAACAAAAAAAAAAATTTAAAAATATGTTCTGCAAAATAATTAAAGCAGAGTGCCCTTTTTGCTATGCCTTCCAAGGGCGGATTAAAGGGGAGGGGGCTGCTTTTCTGAAACTGAATTTTGTGAGGTTCTGCATTTGCAATATTAAATTTTGTGATGGATCCATTTTTACATTGTCGAGTTTTGTGAAGGATCTGTTTTTGGACCTGATTTCTACTTGGACAGACCCCTGAACTGTGAAGATGCATTTAAATTTTTTTAAGTCTGTAAAAAGTAGCACAATTTCTTAAAAGAGCAGCTTTAAAAAAATTTCGGTGTTTAGAATCCTAACACAATCCCCTTTGTGTGAGACACATGCCATTTTATTATTTTTTATTATTATTTTTTTTTTTTTTTTTTTACAATTTGCAGATTATTTTCATAAGTGCATTGTGTATGTATTCTATTTTGGGGTCATGAAAAAAAGTTACTCTTCTCTTTCTCAAAATAAACATCTTCTGTTGTTAGATAGAAAGCATTCCATTCCTCCTCCATCTATCGCATTTCCTCTTTATATGTCTGCTTCTACTCATTTAGAACAAAATGATGGACAAAAATATTTCTTCTCTTGTGATATCAAGAATAATGAATAATACCAACTGTTTACCTTGCTTTGTGCAATTAAAACTGGAATGCTTTTTTTGACCCGCCAATTACAAAATTGACTCATGTGCTGCTTTTATACAGTTTAAATTAAGAATGCTACAAAAAGGTTTGTCAAGTAACCATTACTTTTTTACATAGAAAAATAGTTTATTTAAGCTGTTGACTAAATAGATTATTTATTGCTATATAATTTGACAAAGCTTAGCAGAGCATTTGCATTTAAGTTTTTCTCTTTATCCAACTCTTTTAACCAAAACAACTGAAACAGTTGTTGTTTTATCCCCATTAAATAAATTATGTATTAAATTTCTATTAGTTTGATCATACCTAGCTGATTAACATTAGATAAATGCAAATTTGTGATAAAAATATGCATGCAGAATTTCGCAACCTCTCCCCCCCCCCCCCCTTCAATTATTGGGAAATTACGCACTAGATTATTTATAATGCCCAAAAAGCTGTTGCAGATTGGCAGGAAAAGTTCTGCTTCTGGAAATAGAATTATAATGGTCTCAGGCAAAAGCATAGAATAACTTTGAACATCCTTCAAACCAATGTTTACTTTTCTTTACAGGGCTTTACAGGGCACTTTCTATTGAGAAAAAACATTGCACTGAAATGGACGAGACATTTTTTTTCTTCCTAAAAAGAGCAAGGCACACCAGCACTGCTTAAAAAATAAAAGAAAATGAAAGGTTGACAGGGCACAATGCCTTTTGGAAAATGTGACATCCAAACACTGCTTCAAACCATAAGTGTTGAGTCACATAGGCAAGTAAAACATGAGCCCCTACAATAACCTATCTATTTATATAGGATACTTTAAAAATATCTTGCTCAATTGTAAAGGAAGCCAAAACAATCCAGAATTATGGTGATGTAGGATCAAATATGTCATTTTCATATATTATTTAATAATCACTTCACAAAGGCTGTCAAAACATTACTTAGAGTTCCATTATCATTTTATTATTCAAAAACTGGATAATTCAAATTAATTTTTGAAAAAAAAAAGTTTTAGCAAAGCATATTTTAGAAATTTTATCAACATTTCAACAGCTTATCAGAAGCAATTATTAAGAGGAGCCCTAATTTATTACAATGTAAATTACAACATTATTTACCAATCTATTGCAAAATTACATAAATTTCTGCTTGTCACTAGAATTGAATACAACATAATAAAATCAACACCAATAAAAATACTTATGGAAGTAGTCAATAAGTAAAAATTTGTTCAGAAAAGAAAAGTTCAGAACCTCATTTCCTATGCAAATTAAGCCCTGATTCTGGGATACAGCCAAGTGACATGGGTGGCCCGACACGGTAAGTATTGCATCGGTGCACCGTCTTTGAAGGGGCACCTTTTCTATGTTTGCAGGGGATCACCACATACCCTCAAGCTGCCCTGCCCAGGGCAGGGTCAGCTCGACTATATAGTCAAACTAGGCAATGGCCTAAGGTGCGAACTGAGGGAGGTGGCATAGCCAGTACGTTTGCAGGGGGGCGCTGTACTGAAGAAATATTTTTGCATAAATTAAACTTGATTATTAAAAATGATTGGAGGCTATTTTGTTGTGGATTATTTTCACTGAGCAAGTTGACAACCTGCCATCATTATTTAAGATGTAGCCGTGAAACATTCATCTACACTCGTATAGTGGCGAAATATTTTATGTCAATGGTTAGAACACTGGATCCCGATACACACTCACCAGCAAAAAAGCATCACGAAAACAGGGCTGTATCACAATCACACGCTGTAAAAGATATACGTCTTGTTCACTCGAAAAGATCGATAGACATTTCAGTATAAAACTCAAACTAGCCCGATTTTGCTTATAGAGTCGGGATACGTGAAACAGATGAATACCACACTTTAACCACCTTTTCTTTATTATACTTCATAGCACATTATATATAGCATTTCACACAGTAAAATCCACAAATTATTTCTCCACTTTTAGTACACATATATAAGTAAAATTCTTGGTTATTGAAGATAAAATATAGTTACAGAATAATTAATATGCTAGGTGGCAACCCTCTCCAAAGTGATTAATTTCTACCAGCCATGGTGGCTGAAGGGCTTATTTTTTACCAGCCATTCAGACCAATCTACCAGCCAAATTTGTAATAAAGATAGAAGCATTAAATTTATTTTAGAAACTTAATTTTTCGTTGCAAGGAGACAGAAAGAATAACTAAAAAAAGAAAACTTTCAGAAATTTGAAGATTTTTAATTATTTCATTTTAATTACGTTTATTGTTTATTACAACTTTTTTTACTGCGAGATAGCCCCTGGCAGTCACTAACGAGTATATGTAGCTTTTGATCGATCTTTTTTATCAGAATCTGATTCATTTTCGTTTTCCCTTTTAGCAGCCCAGAATGCCAACAAGTTCTTTTGAGACATTGGGGAAAACTTGCACAATTTATTGGATTAAAATATCTGTTGCTGAATGCTGAGCATAAAAATTGCAAAACATGTGTATCTTCAAGTCTTAGTATCAGGCACTGTGAAAAGATTAAAAATACCAACGCGGTTGAAGGGAAGCGGGGCTCGGTTGCAATTGAAACCCGCATTGGTCATATCCAAGTGACCCCACAATCGCTCTGCCCCCCTTCCCCTCCGCCCAAAGAATTCTACTCGTGTGTTAAAACTAAGCCTTCGCCTTCATGTCCGGTGCAGACAGAAGCGTTGACAGAAGGGGGATAACAACCAGTTCCTGAAAGGAGGAAGCTAATTTTCCGGGTGTGTAGGTGAGTAAAAAAGTTAGCACTAGAGCTCGTAGAGATCGGGTGTCGACAAGGAAGGAAAACTCGGTCTTTTGAGCGTCACTCGCCATTGTGGCGAGTGGACCTAAACTTTTACCAGCCAGTAAGAATTTTTTAATCGCCATTTGGCGAGTGGCGAGCGACATTCGCGAGGGTTGCTAGGTGGGCAGAAGCACAATCCTAAAGGGGAAAGTGCTAGCCCGAACCTCCAACGCAGCTCTTCTCTGCTCGCTAACTTACAACTGAATGCTCATATTCAAAGATGCACAGGGCGGAGGGGGGGGATATGTCACGAGGTCAACTTTTGCCGTTAAGCTATTACATATGTAAGAGAGAAAAAATGAACTCGAAAGACTTTTCTAGAACATTCCATGTGCGCATCTGAACACAGAGAAGCAAAAAGAAAAACGAAACTCTGCAGTCTGGGAGCAGTGCAATACCGCAAGATAGGCTATCATATGAATAAGTGCGAAAAGAGGATGGGAAGAAAAAGATATATAAATAAAACAGATTGCAGCTGTAAGTTTGATTAGCATAGATGAAGATAGGAAATCAAAATGATTAAAAGTGCATTATTGCCTTACAAATAAAATGGCTGAAAGGAAATTCGAAAGCTTTAAAAAGAGTTATTGTTAAAAAACTTATAAATTAAATTTAAAATAGATTATTAGTTTAAATTTAGATAAAAGTAATTAACATTTGTATTAATAATTTTTCATAATAAATATGCACGTTGTGTCAATGTGACAGGCGCCACATACCCTCAAGCTGCCTCTGCCAAGGGGAGGGCCGGCTCAACCATATAGTCAAATTAGGCAATGGCCTAAGGTGCCGAACTGAGGGAGGTGGCATAGCCAGGCAGCAAACTTTTTGTTAGTCCTATCTGCAGGGGAAGAAATTGTTCCTGTGGCTTGGCTCATCCTTCAGTCCATCTGTCTCGCCAAGTTGTGAACTGGACGGGTAGAAGATGTGGAAAATTGCACATGGGCTACATACAATTAAGGCTGTTTTTAAAAATCTACTTTAGGGAAATTGTTCTTTTTTAATTTATGGACTGGGCTGTTCATAACGTTTTCCACACCAAAATTTTAGGGCCAGTCCGCCAGGTTAAGAAGCTTTAACCAATGAGACAGCGGTGCAAATGGAGCGTTTTGCTCTGTGCGGCAATAATGGTAATGCCACTACAGTAAGAAATGCACAGGGGGAATCGGGTGATGATGTGTGGCTGACGAGAAAGACAGGCTGCGGTGCTGACATTTAGTCATACCCTTTTGCCGTCGAAGAGCCATGTGACCTAGAAAGTGTAGCCATCTTAATCCGAGATAGCCACACCCACTAGGTCACATAACTCTTTGAGAGCAAAAGAGTGTGACCAAATGTCAGCACCGCAGCCTGTCTTTTTCTTCAACCACGGACAATGACATTGCCATTTGGCACCTTGACCGGATGAGAACCATTGTCTAACTAGCCACAACTGAGTTAGTGGTGTAACTAAGGGGTGGAGGGGGGAGGGTCTTGCCTAGGCAGCCATTCTTACAAGGCATTCAAAAATTATTTTAATGAGGTGTAATTAAAATATTTTGACTAGGTAAGGGCGGATCCATAAACCTTTTTCGGAGCGGGGCACAAATTGTGAATACTGTCTATCTATGGAAAGAACTCCCTCGAAATACGAAGCCCGACGTACTGTTCAAGGGAGTTCTTTTAGCAGACAGACAGTACTCATTTTATGCAGTGTAAAGCTCACTTAATACTGGTGAATGTACCATTTACCTAGTGTAAATGTATTTTTCAGGGAGGGGGCATGCACCCCCCATGCTCTCCCCCTGGATCCACCTTTGGACTAGGGCATTGAATTTGATCGGGCTGGCACTGGCCAAGGGATGGGAAATGGAAGCCTGGATTGCCCCAACTGAAATTTTGACTTTTATTTACTAGATATAGATCCAGAGTTTTTTTGTGAGAAATTTTATCTCTTCCCCTTTTTAGGACCCTGCTTAAATTTTTTTTTGTATTTTCCCTGATTAACAGATGTATGAAGACGCTTCTGACACTGCATTACTATGTTATTCTGAACCATCTTAGTTCTCCCAACCATCCCACCTATTCAGGGCTCATACACATTTCAATATGAAAAACGTCAAGGAGTATTCAAGGACAAATTAACATTTTTGAAGGACCCAAAATAGAAAAACTTATGCAATGCAAAAGCACAGAAGCATCACCATATTTTCTAATTAAGAAAAATTCAAATTATCTATATTAATTAAACAACAAACTTAAACCAAAACATTTATTAGGGCTATGAAATTTGTTTTGCAATTACTCCTACTTTCTTTTTCTGTTTAATTTTGTTAAAAGAGCATTTTAGTATTGCCCCTATTTTCTAACTAAGAAACACTTAAATTATCAATATTAATTAAACAACAAACTTATAATTAAAACATTTTTTTATTAAAATATTTTTTCCAAAAATTAGCCATAAACTTCCATTTAAACATATCTTTGACTCATGCAAACATTAATTGAGTCAAATGAATTTTTTATTTTTTAAATTCCAGTAGATTTTCTGCTTTTCTTTTGCTGATAGTTGCAAACTGTTCAATTTTGTTACAAGAACCATTTCTTTTTTTTCATCGACTTCTTCAGCATATGTGTCAGTTGATTTAAGAGTTCTTCAATATTTTTTTCGAATGCATTTTTTTTTCCTCATTAAATTTGTTAATTTCTGCTTCCTCTACTAACAGCCTTTTTTATTTCTGCTAATAATTGATACTTTTTCTTTTTCCTCATCAAGGTAGAGAAAATATTTTTGCCTTGCACTTGATACTGATGTACATAACTCCTTATTAATTGCTACATCAGTAATTTTGCCCCTGAGTGTGTGTGTGTGTTAAGGCAAACCTGCACGCGGGGTATCTGCCTAGGATGGGGGGTGCCTTGGTAGAAGAACTTTCTAAGGGGTTCTAATGCGTATTCCCGTTACATCTGGAGAAAACCTACCAAAACTCCAGACCGTTAGATAGACAGCTGCACGATGGGACCCGAACCCGGGACCTTCACACCTCGGCCGTCTACCATTTTCAGTGGCATAACCACTGTGCCATGGTGAGGCAATTTTGCCCCTGAATCGTTGATACAGTATCATATGAGCCTTCGGGCAACATACAACTGTTTTTTTCATACTCTCGATTGCAATTTTTTTTAAATTTATGCTGAAGCCATGCTCTACAGTAGCTTGACCATGCCCATGGCTCGACAAAAGCATGTTTTTGAGAAAAGGCCAACGTTCACTATGTTTTTCTTTGGCATGCTTTATAAATAAGCAACCCAAAGGAGAGTCTTTAGTACAGTAGAAGATCTTTATAATGCAAACCTCGAAACGCAAGGTTTTGCATTATATAGAATTTTGCGTTATATGGATCATTCACTTATATCATTAAACTTCCCTAGTAAACATATTAAAATATAGCTAGAACACATAACTATAATGCTTAAAACTTTTTTTAAATACAAATACTACTTTAAAAAACAAAAAAATGGAATTTATTTATTTACAGAAAAAATAAATAAATTGAAATTACCAAAAGCATTAAAGTTTATTTGTTAAACAATATATTAATTTTGATTTGTTTTAGAATTTGCAATCTCTCAACAAATAACTTTTCTTGCAGCCTTTGAACAGGTAATAATTTTACTTTGGTTACGCAGTCTTGTGTTTCTAGGAATTTAAAATATTGATCTCTTATGGAAATTTCTTCAGATTCTGAAAGTTTTTCAACTTTCTCTCCAGCATTTGATTCTGTTTCAGAATTGTTTTCCTCTTGTTTTGAAACAGAGGAAATTATTTCAGCACTGGTCAAATGATTAACAATTTGTGACTTATCATCCATTACCAAATATTCAAAATGTTTTCTTCATGCAGGTTTGCAAACTGAGTACTTTCCATTTTGTGCACAATGCATTAGTTCAGCAGTTTTCATTTTAACTAAAGATGGCTTAAATCCAGTTCCAAAATTCAGTTTTAAAATAGTGTTACATTGAGAAAACTCCCCTACTTCTCATAGACTTTTTAAAAGTATTTTACTGTCAATATTGAGACATAAGCATATCGTCGGGCAGGGGGCGGGGGCGTGTGCCAACCCCCCCCCCAACTTTGTTTAGAAAACCATTCATTTTAAAACCTTTCTTCTTGCCAAACTTAAAGAAACATGGCTATTTTTACTTTAGAATATGCTATGTGCATTCTCCCACCCACACGCACACACATAAAAAAAAAAAAAAAAAAAAAAAACTTTTGGTGATGCTATGCGTATGATTTAGGAAGCCAAGTAACGGCATACGATTTAATATAAAACAAATCAATTTACAAAGAGAAATATAACTAAATAAATAAACGTCTGTTTGGGAAGTCAATGGTAGAGGAGGGAGAAAGAGAGTGGTTCGGTAGTGGAGGGAAAAAGGGAGAGGTTCGTGGTTTTATTAAAGTAAACATTCCTTCCTCTTCGACCCGGCCGGCCAGCTGTTATGCTGATAATGCATAATGCATGCATGGGAGAATAATTGTTTATTTTAAGCTTGGCATGTTGTGAGATTTATCTAATGTCTCAAAATTAATTCCCTAGGAAAGCAATAAAAAAAAAAGCAGATTGTAGAAATTTCTTAATTGTGATTTTCTCTGTTTACATCCGCAGTGTTAATGCGGTTTATGGAGAATTGCGGTTTATAGAATTGCGGTATATCGATCTTCTACTGTATTAAAATTTGAAAATTTGTTGAAAATTCAAACGAATTCTCACATACAGTACAAATAACAAAATATGAGAAAGTCTGCCATAATTTCATCACATTCTGAAATCTGCACTAGGTGCACTTCAGTGACATCCCAAGTATAAGTTTTATTTTTTTAAAGGCAACCTTGCTTGTCGTTCACTAGATTTGCTGGATTAAAGCAAGCTAAATGTCTAAATGTGCTATAAACAATGAGTGATCTTTCAAATAACTTATTTAGAATTAACGCAAAAGAGACGATTTTTGTAGGCTGAAAAAATAAAGGAGTTTTCAAGGGCTATTTACTCTTTTCAAGTGCTAATAAGTACCTTCAAAATCGTTTTTTCATTTTTAAGGACTTATAAGGAGTTTTCAAGGAGCGTATGAACCCTGTTATTTGTGAAACTTGGATTCAACTCTAATAATTCTGTAAATTGTAATAATGCTTCAAAGGCAACCCTGTTATTTGTGAAACTTGGATTCAACTCTAATAATTTTGTAAATTGTAATAATGCTTCAAAGGCAATCAATCTAGAGCCTGTGCTTTATTTTGTCAAGTTAAACAATAGTCATTAAAGACATCATGGCAGAATTAAAGTAAAAAGTACTTTCACAGGCTTATAAAACAACTATCAAACACCATTAATTTTTTTAAAAATTTTTTTATGAACGTTTTTTATAATAAGTTATCAAAATGAATAGAATGCAAAATGAAACTGATAAGAGTTATCCTTATTTTTTTAATACAACTTCTATTTGTTAGTAAATAAATATGCATACAGGCATGTTATTATTGGAAAGTGGTTTATATTTAACCAGTGGCGGTTCGTCTATTTGAGCACATGAGCATGTGAGAGGAACTGCTGATATCATTACATTTGCACATTTTCAGTGTGCACACAGACCATTTTTTGCAGTTATCTTTTCCGAATTCTCACTTCGGTTGTTATATTTGGTTATTTGATCCATTTTCTTTCATTTATTTTTATCATTCTTCAGTACATTATTTTTTACTAAGTAATGTAAAAAATTAAGATGACAGTAAAATAAGTGTTTCAGAGCTAAAGCAATTACATTCATTTTTCAAATACCGGAAAGAAAAATTAAAATAAAATTACTCCAGCCAACACCTTTGCTAAAACTTAACCAGATGATGAAATGTACAACTAGAAATTATTATTATTATTAATTTAAGTTGCCTGCAGTGTTTTCCTTCAACTACTGAAAATGCAAATATATTTCAACTATTGAGTTGCATCCTATCTGCATATTTAATTTTCGATTTTTCCTTTGTGAACCTCCATTTAAATAATCCATGAGCTGACACTGTAACAATTTGAAAATTGTGATTCTTAAGAAAAAAAAATCTCACAATAAATGGTATCGACTACAAGTAAATTGACAACCTTTATTGGAACTATGTATCTCTGGTAGTCATTCAATAAAGGGAAAATTAGCATATCAAAATTTGAAGTATCATAGAAAAGTCTCCTTTTTTAGAAACTTAACACACAACAGACCCACCAAATAAAAATATATATATTTAGTATTAATCTTTTCATTCTAATTATTTTTTCTAAAACAATAAAGATGTACACATTAGGTTTAAAATCTTATAATACTTAAAATAAACTTTAACCAAACTAATAATACTATTAAGGGCAGACAACATAACAAATTACTTTAATGAAGTATTGTGAATAAGTAAAAGAAAAATAAACAAACCAAAACTTCTAATTTTCCCTTTTATTGAAGAACGGCCCATTCTAAATATTTATTTTAAACTTAAAATATTTTTAAACAAACTCATAAATGACAAGCAAAAATAAGGCAGTAAAGTTATTAATTTATTAAATCCATCAATTACATTCCACTTAGTTTGGTGGGCATCTATCAATTTCATTTTATTTACCACAGACAGTTACAAAATTTTAAACTTATTTATTATTGCATTTTAATGTAATTTGTTTTCAGTATTCCTTGGGTTCACAACTATTTTCAAAAGAAGTTCTTGAAAATATTTAGCCAAAAATATTTCTCCACAAAACAATGCAAGCAGAAATGTCTGTAATTTAGTATTTTTAAAAATAGGAATAATCCCTTTTCCATAATCAAACAGAATTTAAAAACTACTTTAAGTTACATTCCTAGTCTCTTTTCCACATAAAAAATGGGACGCAATAGACACTTATTGTTGTAGAAACAATAATTACGCTGTTTATCGCACGCGCAACATATATGCCTAAATAACAGAGCACAAACATCCCCTCATTAAAACAACGTATTTACAGCCCTCCGCCATTCTTCCATTGACATGAAAGTGAATGATACTAATTGCAACATTTAAAACATCAAAATAAGATATGCAGTTGAAAATGATGTTTAGCCGTCATCTTTTTAAAATATTTTCTAAATTTTTAAACGTAACAATGAATTATGTCCGACTATTTCAGCGAAAATTAAAAATAAATAATGCCCAATTAACATAATAAAAATCATTTTATTTTATCATGAGCAAATTGTTAGCACAATAAAATCTTTCCTGTAGTTAGTACTTTCCATTTTTTAAAGTCTACGAGTTAAACTACCGCTATAAACTCATAAAACGAAACCCCCCAACTGCTAGCAGAAGTCTAATAAACCGAAAATAAAATAACGGGCCTGTATACAAAATATAGCTGGCGCCATTTCACCGAAAAAAAAGCTTTTACTTTAGTAATATGGTAAATGAAATAAAAATGATTGTGATGAAAAGTACCCTTAATATATCTATACACTAAATGTATCAGTAAATAAAATCAGTACAAATAAAAATGAAATAGATCACTTTTCTAAAATATTAAATTTTAATACATACCCAACTGTTTAAAAATCAATAAACCACACAGCTTCGAAATCGAAGTCATTTTATTAGTCCTAAATTGCAACTTACGAAAAATATATCGTCTAGTTATGACGCAGATACCTTGACTTTACGTCACTTAAAGGACAAAACCTGTCGTTTCCTATCAACTAAAATTATGTAAAAATTTAAGATTTACAAACCTCCCTTGACTCAAGACTTCGTCTAGTTCAGAATTTTAATCTATTTCATTAAAAAACCCTTTATATTAATTTTTTTTTAATGGTAAAACAATATTCGGAGATGTACAGGGACCGTATCAATATTTAAAATTTGTGTTTGCTCTAATTCAATACTTTAATACTTTCAATTGATTTCACAAAATTCGGTAACTTTGTTTTTTTACATTACTTTTTCACCTATTACATATGTGTAAGAACAATATTTAGGGAATAAAAGCCGAGGTCAATGTTTTTGGGAGACCCTGTATAAAAATTTCAGCTTTTTACCATAAAAAGTTTCAGATATGTTTAAACAAAATTGTTAAGGAGTTATACATAAATTTAAAGGTAAATCTTACAGAAAGAGTAAAAATAATTGTTTCCTATCGTAATGTGTGTATGCGAGCCTAGATCTAGATCATCCAATGATCTTTTTCTTTCGGGAGCTATATAGAAAAGGGGTTTAAGTCAACTAATAATTACTTTGATTTCTGACACTTTTTAGGACAAATGCCAATTTTATTCATCAACTCATTAGTGTATTTGGCACATTTTATGAATTGGGAATTCTTTTAATGAAAACCAAATCAAAATTTTAATTTTATGTAAACTGAAGACTGGAAATTTTAATCAATTTCATAATATTCTGTATGTCTTTTACATAACTTTGTAATTTATTATGCACCCACTCAAATGTATTTTAGCAGAAGCAAAATTTCATATTTTAGTTTTGCGAATACTTAATTTGTTTTTGAAAAGCACACAAATCAACAAGAATATGAAAAGTTATAATTTTACATAACTTAATTCATATTCTAGGATAAATAATTTTTAATGTACAAAACCAATGTAGGAAGTTTAACTTTTACTCAAATATTTTTTTGAGAATTTTTACAAGTTACAATGAGCAATATCTAAGGAGCAAAATCCAAAGTCAATATTTTGGGGACACATTGTATAATTTACATCTTTCAAACATTATCATTGATTTGAGTATATTACATCAATGTTTCTCAACCTTTTTACACCTGCAGATTGACAAATGTTTAAAAAATATTTTGAGAACCACAGAAAAAATATGTATATACATTTATTTATCTACAGGGTGTCCAGTGCTAACACGGTCCAATGGCTATTTCCTAAACTGTTAGTCAGAGACATATAGTTCAAATTGCAAAAATGCTTTAAATTGTACAATCTATTATATCAGGAACAATCAAAGTCAAGAAATCAATTTCTATAAAAATTAAGAAATTTAAATTTTTAACGTTCCCTCGATCCTATCAGTTATATTTCGAAATTTTTTTTTATGCAATTATGTCTGACACTAAAACTACTTTAACATGCTCAAAAAAAAAAAAAAAAAAAAAAAAAAAATTCGTCCTTCTATGACCAAAATTTTATGAAGCAGAAAACATTGTGACTTGAGTCACTTTTCCACGTTTAAAAATGTCCCGTTATGGTAAACCGTTAAGGGACCCTATAAATACTGAAATTTTAAATTATAAGTTTTAATTTCATTTATGCAGAAAAAGAAGCAAAACTAATTTTAGAGTACTGATCTTCAAGCAGACAGTGCCTTATTATCGCATGGGCAAATCGGGACTTTGCCCAGGTCCCCCCAATTTCAAATGTTGTTCTGAAATATTCTTTTTTATATCAAAAAAATTTTAAAAATAAAACAAATTTCATAGATCAGGGGCCCCCAAATCCATCAATGCCCGGGGACCCTGTTGGTCATAATCGGGCCCTGCAAGCAGAGGGTTATAGTCGAGCTCTATTAAAATCTATCTGAGGTCAGACTTACTAAATCGTATATGTGCAGCATGCAGATGTGTAACATGAGTGTGCTACGCAAAGTACAGGAAGACTTTTCTGTACAGATGTATATTCAGATTGCAGTTAAAGGAAGTTATTTAATGCCACTAGCATAAGCTGTATTTTTATGTTACTTTATTGGATACACATTGTTAAACGTTAATCTCCTTTATTGCAATCTATATTCATAAAACAGTTAATGAAATTGCTAATAAATATTACAAAGCTCAAACCATGTACATTAATTTTTTTCAAATTCTTTTTGTATACAACCCCTATTTCGCAGCTCGAAAAGTGCTCTAACTTTAAGCATTTGCAACTCGGTAAATTTTGGTCGTAAGACAATTTTTTTTTTTTTTTTTTTTTTTTTTTTTGTGCATGAAATTGCATAAAGAAAAATTTTCTAGATATAACTGATAGGACCGGGGGACCGTATAAAAATTTAAATTTTGTAATTTTTATAGGATTTGATTTATTGACTTCGATTATTTCTCATATAATAGATTATACAATTTAAGGTATTTTCGCCATTGGAACTATGTGTCTCTGACTAACGGTTTAGGAAATAGCCATTGGACAGCATTAGCACTGGACACCCTGTATATTGTTTCTAAAATAGTTTTCTTGTCTGTATGTTCACTCGGAAATGCATGTAAAAGGCGGCCTACTTACATTTTACTAAAAACAGACATACAAGCACATTACATCTATGCATATAAAAGCAGAACCTGATCAACACTCTCTGATACTATAATCCTGCTATCATTTTGAGACCCCCCCCTTCCACCTACCCCTAGTCAATTTCACGAGTATAAATAACAAGTATTGCAGTTTTGAGAACCTCAGATTTTTTTATTATAGGCCCGGACCTATTCGGTAATCAGGGTCTGTATAAAAGGGATCGGCCCATCGGAAAATTTCCCAGTAACTGTATACAGTCCTGACCTAGACCATACGTCGGATCTGGACCAAATTGGCACAGTGACTAAATAGCCTATAGCAAGATAAAGGTAAAAAAAAAGTATAAACCGATATTTAGCAATTTTACGTTTTGTACCGATAACAACATATTAGAAAGTCTAGAGAATGCTTTTTCAAAAATGAATTATGCTGGAACACATCTAAACTATTTTTTTTTAAATGAATATGATTTAGTGGTAATTTTTTCACTTTAAAAGTTCACAGAAGAATTATTTAGGAACAGATTGTTTTAAAAAATTGGTAACTGAACATCAGACATTTAGATAGCCCGCCCCTCCGCAAAAAAAAGTACCGTTTTCCTAGTTAAAAAAAAGTTTATTTGAAAAGAACTATTTGGGGAAGGAAAAGTTTCTACAGTAGAAATTTTTCTGGGGGGGGGGGGAGAGTTGAAATGACTACTGCAATTCATGTATACGTATGTGTGATGAGGGAGTGCAGAATATACATTTTGTAGGACAAAAAAATTCCACATTGGGGGGGGTGTCCTCCCTAACCTCCTTCAAGTCACTGTGAAAATAAACCACAGGACTAGATTAACAAACATTAGCACACTTTTTTTAACCAAGCTATGCCTTAATTACCTAATGCCCCAGGCAACACAGCTATATAGAAATTAGATATTTTTTTTTACTTAAAATATACGTAGTACAAATATAATTCTTAGTAAACATTTGTTGTGACATATTTTTAAACAGATTTGATATATATGTGGAGCAGTGGATTTGAAACACTGCATTATAAAATGTGTTTTCAAGTTATTTTTTCATGAGAGAGTCATTCAACCTGAGCTGTATTTCTAATTAGGTCAGAGTGGCCATGGCCTAAGGCAGCATATTCCTTTCTTTTTAATTCTAGGCAGGATGCAGATCCTCTTTTTTCTGTTTGTTTTCCTAGTCCATAATTAAAAAGTATTTATCTACAAATACATTCATTACATCAAGACTGGTCACATTCAGTGACCAGTCATTTTTCATGGTGAATGACTATTGATGGCATCACCTGCACAATATAACATGAGTATGAATTATGTGTGTTCAAAAAATTTTACCTTATAAAAACATTAAACCACTTCTGAAAAAATTTCTTAGTTACAGTTCTTTCAGTTTAAGTCAATTATTTTTTTTTTTCTCTAGAGTACATTCTTCAAACTGACAATGCACTAATAAATATAAAAGTAAACAATACATGCTAGGGGCAGCAGATTTTAATTTTACCTATATGTGGCCCTGCTTCCTACATACAAAGGGCATTCCATAAAAACTGAGAGTTATTTTTTCACGTAGTGGCAACACCGCGAAATTAAAAAATAGAAGTGCAGGCGATTTTTTCAAACTGTTAATTGTACGTTTATACAAAATTCTAATCGAAGCAGACCATTTTATTTTCCTAGTTCTGTGCTTGTTTAAAGGACTGTTTTATTTGCCTTACAGAAATGGAGATGAACTGGTAGGGAATTGTAAATTACATCACAACAATGCTTGCCAGCATGTCGCTACTTCTGTTCAGCAATATCTTTGTAAATGCAATATTAAAATCATGTCACATCCGCCTTACAGTCCAGATCTCGCACCATGCGATTTCTGGCTGTTTCTGACGTTGAAGGAGAAGCTCCGTGGCAGAAAATTGAACACAGATTCTGAAGTTATTTCAGCAGTGGAGGGTTCTTTGAAGCAGCTTCTAGAAAAAGGCTTCTCTACTTGTTTTGAAAAGTGGGTTGCACGATGGGACCGTTGCATATCATCTGACAGAAAGTATTTTGAAAAAGAATGATGCATTTTTTGCTGTAAATATATTTCTTGATTTTTTATGATTTTACTCTCAGTTTTTATGGGATGCCCTTTGTAAATTGCATTGGTATATGTATAGTGATTCATATTCATACTGAATGTGACTGAAAGAATAGCACAGAACAAATTATTCTGCAACTGATTTGTTTACCGCAATTTCTGGAAAAATGCCACAGTCGAAGAAAATGACACAAAAATAATTAAAACTGCACAGAAACGCCGCACAAAATTAAATATGTGCGACATCTCTGTGAGCATCATAGTCGCAAATTGTTGCCCTATATCATGATGTATGGCATCATTTAAAGAGAAATGAATAAAATCAAATGCTAACAGAAAAATAAATTTTAGGTAAGAAATTATGAAAATGATGAATGTACTTATATTTATGCACTTAAGACATCTATATATGTAATACGCATACTATGTCATTGGAAAAAAAAAAGCCTAATACTGACACTATGTTATTTTTTAAAAATGAATTGCATCCATGATTGCAACAAAGGCAGACTTGTGTGAGCATTCGTAAAAAACCATAGTAGATTTAAAATAGAAAGGGGAGGGAGGAGAGGCAAAAGAATAGGTTCAGAAAGATTCACATTTTCATTCTAGTTATAACAACTTTTTTTTTTTTTTTCATCATGCAGATTTTTTTATATATATTAATACTGAATTATTTATCATTTCATCTCCTGATTAAATGTCCTGGCTATGCTGCTACAGCTAGAAAATTGGATAGTTTACAAGTTTATTTGAAACAACGAACAAAATATCTTAGAATGTTTTCAATTTACAACAGATAAGAGGGACTTGTAGGACTAGACAATTTTTTTTTTTTTTTTATTCATGAAAGCTATGGGCAACTAATTTTAAAAACAATTGTAAACTTCGATGGAAAGACAAACATGTTTTTATTCTTTTTACAAAACAAGAGCAAAATAGAACTTTGTTAAGCCATTGTGTAAATCTTAATTGCCATTACTCAAAAGAATAAAAATCTAAAAATCTTACCTTTAAACTTATTCCGTAAATTGTTCAACTGAAGACAGCTAGAACTGTAATATTACTCACTTTCAATAAAGTTCCATTGGCTTTATGAAAATCAATAATGCTTAGATACAAATTTCATTTTTACTTCTTGGTCTCTCTTGATTTTGCATGGCTCTAAATTGCAAGCATTAGCATTTTTCAAGTGCCTAATCTTTTAGCCAACTTATTAGACATTTTTTTTTAATGTACACCTATGTAACTTTTTTTTTTTAATCTAAAAATTCTGAACAAGAACTTGTATACCAGTCGAACTAAAAGGGTAAACAAACTATCAATAGAATGGAACTAGTTCAACATCAAAACTCCACTGCAAACACAGAACAACATTTTCAAAGCAACTTAAAATTATTTAAATTTGAATCAACTTAATTCCTTTTGAACAAAATAAATCTTCTTTCAAGAGTGGTAGGTCATACCAGATGTTCTACTGTTTCTCCTTAATAAGAATTTCTCTGTTGCTTTAATAAAATCACAATATAAATAACAGCGATAAGACTTTTGAGGTGTAAAAACTTTGTTGTATAAATTAAATTTTGTCTTGAATTTAAAATCTAAGGGGAAAAATATGTCAAAGAATGAACACGATTCCCTATAACTTATATAACAATAGTAAAAATTCCATGACTTACATGAACCCTACATAAAATATTGTTTATAGGATTAGTGCATTCAAGAAAGTGCACATAACACAAAAATAAAATTGGTTGTTTTCTGAGAAAATACTCAAGGTACAACATCAATGTATTTGCAATGTGCAATCTGAACCATGTTGAAAATTCTGGAAATCCAAATAATATACACTGAAAATCCAGTGTTTTTAACCTATAAAAAGTACAACTCAAACACCAGTAAAATTAAAGAGCCTCAGAAGTGTTTTATATATGTTATATCATGAGAGATTTTGCATATGATATAAATTAAAACTACATTTTAACTAATTTTATACAGCCAAAATTTACGAGTTAATATTTTAAAAATATTTTCCTGGATTTATAAATATTAATCAATTTTTTAGTGAATGAGTTTTGTAGTTAAAAACACCTTTTAATCAAAATAGATTGATTTAATGATTTGAGCAATAATTACATGTTTTTATATCATTTATTTGTTTGACGAAGTAATAAATAATTCCAGTGTATAAAACTAGAAGACAAAGTTATACTGCAAAATATTCCAACTGAAAAATGTATTGCATGGACTCTGTTAAAGTACACTGATACATCAGATGCCATTTAAAATCAGATTTCAACAAAAATAAATTATCATCAGAATTTTAATAATTCTTTCATAAAAAATAAAGTTTTTTAAAAAGTTTATAAAAATTTTAAATAACCATAAAAAATCTTTTTATAAAATCAAAACAGCAGGATAAGACAAAAACTTTAGAAAATATGTTAATGAATTTATGTTTAATACTATCTACTTCAGTGAAAACTTTAGCTTAAATGTTAAGAGGCTTTATTCCACTGAACTAATCAGTTCATATCACTGTAACTTACTTAAATAAGAAACTCCAAATAGGGTATTTTAAATTTCCAAAGCTTGATTCACAAATCTGATTTTTGATATACACGATTTCAGACTATCAATAGTACGACTGCCGTAATTTTCACCAGTTGATTTTTTACATACGATTTCAAGAAGTACACGGTGTCCATAAAGTCTTGCACTGATAAGGAAAAGATACGAAAAAACTATTTCAGATTAATTTATATTATTTTTTAATTTTGATCCTCATGTGAAAGTTTTCCAACCATTAGTTTGGAAGAGATGGCCCTAAGGCCATAACTTTGTCAGACTTTTTCCTGTGTTTGTGGGGTATAACAAAGATAAAGTGTTTGTGACACCGGTCTCCAATAATGACATATTCAAAGAAAGAATAATGGATGCAATATCACCAGTAACAACAGACATGCTGGCAAATACTTGATGTGAAATTAATTATCGCTAGACTTAATTAGAACTATGAAAGTTGCACATATTGAAGTGTATTAATGCTGTAGTAAAAACGTAATAAGGATTAAAATAAAATAACAGTTATGTATGAATCTAACACGGTTTTTAAAGTAAATTAACCCTTTAACGTGCAGTGATCCTGCTCTGAGAACACCAAACTCTGACGTTTTGACTGTTGCCAGTCACGAAGAATAGATTGGATTTCTATAAAAATAGTTGCGGGTGACATAGCTCCACGAGAATCCTTTACTTTTTAGCACGTCATTTCCCATCAAAAAAATGTCACGATTATTTTCAACAGCACTGACATCTGCTGAAAAATGGAAGAATGCAAGAACAGCTGGATTAGATTGCCCAATGCTGAAAAAAAAGGGCAGTCGTTGCCATCGCTCGACTTAACTACCAGCAAGATGGTGGACGATTGAAATGTTCATCGCATGCCACAGATCTAGAGACCCTTTTTTGACGGCAGCTGGCTGTGCCCATCTGTGGCACGCGATGAACGTTTCAAATCGTCCACCATCTTGCTGGTAGTTAAGTCGAGCGATGGCAACGGCTGTCCTTTTTTCAGGATTGGGAAAGAGTTGCGCCTCAAAGGGTTAAGAATGCAATTTAAAAATCCTTACATGTAAGTTCCAAGACTTTTAAAAGTTATTCCAAAATTGCAGTGACCACAGACCAGATATGGATGATTTACGGTTAAAAGAAAAGTTTTTCTTGCACCCCCCTTCTCTTCTCCCTCCACACACACCAACAACAAAAAAGTAGAAGTGCAATATTTATGCATAATTATTTTTCTTTATTCTAAAAACTTTTCCAAAAAGTGCAGATTTAAGTGTCCATAATTCGTGACGTTTGATTTAATGAAGTTTAGCTTCCATGCAAACTGCCACCTAATGGACATTTTGAACTAAACTTCAAAAAATTCCTCTTAGTGCATCTATGCACAGTTTATATGATAAATTGGACAACAATCTGCTCACCCATTTTAGCTGTAGAATGATGTTTATAGGGAAAGTTTAATTATAACCATCCTGTATAATAGATTAATTAACAATTAAATATTCCTACACAGGCCACTTTGTCTAAAACCAATTTCATTAATACATCTCTAAATACATAATAGATGCTTGACTATGAAAGCTACATGATGCACTAATGCTTTTAAAAATTTATAGGGGTTTTTTTTGTCGTCTTAGTTTTAATTTTTCTTCTGGAAGCCAAGCTTTTCTTTTCTTTCTTTTTCAGGCTGTGTTTTACGTTTGTTCTTCAAGTCAATATGTTTTGCCTTTAAGAACCCAAAACATATATTTTTGCCTTGAAGAACCCAAAACTAACTTTTACAGCAACCTTTTGCCAAAGCATTTTTAATTTTATGTTGATCTTAAGGCTGTTCAACTTGAAAATCACGCATCTTTTGAACATCTTTCTAAAAAATTCAATTGCAATAGAGACTCGTAAAAATGTATGATGTCTCCTTACTTAATTATTATTTATTAATGTACAGTGAACCAATACAAAAAATGAACCTATGAGTTAGGAAACACCACCCAGGAAAAAATGCTAACATACAAAACTTCATAAGATTTCCAAAAATGGGCCTCTTTTTGTGCTTATGAATTATTTTCTGATAGTTGGGTAAAACATGCAACTTTACTGTTAATGTCAGTCCATAGTGCATTTGGTGAAAAAAACATTATAAAATTTTTCGATAGTTTAACATCATTGGTGTGTTTTTAAAGCTGTTCAAAAGTCCTGTGACAACAATCACTCTTCAGGTAAAACACCCTTAATATCAAGTGTTTTTTTTTTAATAATATGTATGTCAAAAATAGAAAAATTATTATTTTCTGCAGTAAGTAATCAATTAAAACCAAGCATATACTTTACTAAATGCAAAAGTACAAAAATAATACAAATTTCAACAGATATATTTGTAGTTGAATCAATTAACAGGATGACAAATCTGTTGCATTATTGTACAACAAAGATCCATTAACTGTAAATATTCATCAGCTCCGTCTACAAGGCGCTTATCACAAATCTAAAATGCAAGAATGACTGAATGAGTACATTTGACAGTATCATTTAAACTGAATAGCTTTTTTAACAGGAGCACAAAAAATTAAATTCAGTTATACAGTGTGGAATAAACTATAAAAGCCAAGTAATCTTCAAATTATTGTCAGTCGAAAAATGAGAATGATAAGATACTAAAAATGTACTGTGCACTTGGTAATCAGCCTACTCAGCTAAATTTTCATAGAGTACTCAGCTAATACTGAGTAGATGTTAGAGTTAAGTATTTTTAAATGTTATTGAAACTGATTTGTAAAAAGTTATGTAACATAAATATTACATGGAATAATTAATACAAAATTAAATATTAATAATATATTTTACAATAGGAATGTAAAAAATAAATTAAGAATTATAAGGAAAACTTATAATGTGAAATTACTGCAAATAAAAATCTAGCTATATATTTTTATGAGTAAAACGTCACTTTTAAAGCCATGTAGGAAATAACTGCAATTTTTAGTACAGAAATAATTTGTAAAAAAAAAAAAAAAAACAGAAAATACATAGATTGCCACTGAAAATATTTTAATTATTAAACTTAGTTGTAAATTATGAGGCAAATACTAAAATAGTTATAGAAATAACTATAAAATATAAAAGAAACTAACTGTAGCAGTAGATGTATGTGTGTGAGTGTACATACATATATGGTATTGTGAAAGTTCTGAAACACTTCACATAAAAGCTTGCAGTTTGTCATTTAAGGATAAGTTTTAATGACCAATTTACAGTTAGTATATCAATTAGAAAATATTTTAGTTGACAACTAAAATAATAACAATGGAAATAACACTACTATTTTAAATGCATAGTACATAAATTCAATATTTAAAAAAAAAATTATGTTATGATTTAACTGAATTTATTTTAACTTAAAAGGTAATACATATTTTAATTTTAAAAAGTCCAGAATTCTTTATTTGAGACATAGAAGTTAATTTCTCTTTGCAACTACTTAGTATTCGAAACTTGGCCAACTATTAGGTACATCTCTAAAAGATACTGATTTTTAATCTTTAACACAAATTAACTAATTAGCTTAATTTATTTGCAAATAGAGCACTGTGTACTTTCTTACCACAGCCTATCATTTGATAGATTATTTTTTATGAGTAAAACTGCAGCTTTCTAAAAATCTTAAATTTCTATGTTGAATTTTCTTTGTTGAATTTGTTAAAATGTTCATACATTATATAAATTTTCAAAGAACAGCATTAATTAAAGAACAAATTAATTAATTTATAATTTTAATTAAGTGATTATTCTGTTGTACAGTGAGAGATGTGTATAACAATAAAGTGGGGGCCTTAACTGTGAAGAAATTGAATTTACACATTATTTGAGCATTGAAGGTATTTTCTAATTACCAAAATTAAGATAAATTATATTTAATGTAACATGCTGAATAACACTTCCTTAGTGACATCAAAAATCTTGTAACGGATTATGAAGAAATGACAATTTGGTGATAAATTTATTTGGTAGAAAGGAACATGGCAGATGTACATATTATCTCATTAACATGATTTGGTGTACATTATATTGAATTTTCCTTTGAAATTCCATAATGGGAAGAATAAAAACTTTTAATTCATTATAGCAACACACGCACAATAATAATTAGAAAATTTTGCTTTTTGTATTTACGAATACTAACTGCAGACATAAATTCTGACATGCTAGGAATCTTTTAATAAGAGTTAAAATTATCACCACAAAGACAAGTATGCCTAAAAAGTGATTTTCAACAGACAGGTTCAAAAACAAAGCACAAACAAAATGTTGTAGGAACCAAAAAATATACTGCCATAAGCAGGTTTATTCTTATACACAGGTCTCATTGTATATAAAATTTCAACACAGAAAACTATAGATTACAAGAATATTCTTTTACGGATTTTTTGAACATGAGTTCAGTGATAATGTAATAACAATAAAGAACTTACAGCAATTTTTTCACATATAGCTGATTTCTGCTTATCTGTCAATGTTTCATGAAATACAACTTCATCATGCAGCTGATTTATTACTTGACCTGTAGTGTAGCCATCATAGGTTAAATTCTAAAATAAATAAAATTTCAGCACCATGAGAAAAGTTAGAAAAATATCTTTAAAAATTAACTCAAGTAGTTTTGCTAACTTATCCTGTGAATAAACTGTTTCTACTTTCAAAAATCATAATGTTGTGCTGCCAAACTAAATTAAGTTAAAAAAATTAAAAGATCATGCTCTAGTCTAAAATTAAAAACAATTTATGTCGTGAAATTTTCAATTTAAATCTTTCATGATACAGCAGAGTAAAATGTAGTTTACTTAAATACAGTCGGACTTCTATTTAACAAACCTCTATTTTGCGAATTCCTCTATTTTGCAAATCTTTCCTGAGAACCAAGAACATTTTACGAATTCCTTCATATAAAAACCTCAAAATAGCAAAATTCATTCTCTACTTAACAAAGTTTTTCTTGGGGTTTAACCTTTTTTTTCTTTTGCTGTTTCTCTAAATATTTCTGAACATTGTAAACTTATTTTGTTCTTTTACTATATATATACATCTCATTTTTATCAGTAACCTTCACCTGGTTTCACCAGGTATCTTAACTCATTGAAAGTAGTAAAATCACTGAAAAAATGGATAAAATTAACAGACACTTTTAACAATTAAATTTAAGGATCATGAGCGCTTAAATTTAATTAGGTCTGACAGTACCGCATGATGGTAATGTATTCTTAATTTACTGATTATAATAAATACAATAATGACATTAAAATTCATTAATTTTAACGTAAAATGATTTACTTTTTAAAACCAAAATTACGATGTAATTTTGGATTTTTTCCCTCCTTGCAGATTTCTTTTTGATAAGTTAAAAAAAAAAAAAAAAAAAATTTGCATTTTTAAAAAGTGTGAATAACTACTTCTTTCAATAATACTTCTTACTGTGTTTATAAATTTAAAATCAGTTGTATGCAATTTAAAACATTTAAGAAGTATATCTCTATTTAACGAATTTTCCATATAGAGAACTTTTTTCCGTGATTTAGCAGCTTCGTTAAATAGAGGTTCGACTGTAATTTCATGAAAAATAAGTGTCATCTTGAGAAGCTATTTAGAATCAGAGAAACTGCAAATCTACTTTGATTTGATGTATATTTTGGTTTGAAGTTTATAATTTACATACAATTTTTAATTTATGATATCACACTTTTGACTGTCACTAAAGAAATTCTGGGTAGTTTACCGAATTAATTTTGGTTTGTTTTCTAAAGGAGTAATATTGAAACTTAGAACAATGGTGGAAAAAAAAAAAAAAATCCGTTACAAAGGAAAATTATACAGGAACACAAACCTACGTTTAAAAAATTTATATAAAGTTAATAATCCAAAGTGAAAAAATAAAACTTCCTGAGAAGCAAAAAATCTTCAATTATCAGTTCTACGTTTAAAATATCTACAAGTTATCGGTTTTAAAAATTCTTATCAATCTGTATTATCAGAGCATTCAAAAATCCCAGTATTACCAGGGGTATAAGAAACAGGTAGATAATCAAATGAACCCATAAGTAAGTGTTTAGAACTAGCAAAAAATAATTTCATACTGATAGAACATTGCCTCATAAGGAACTTTAATTATTTTTACACAAGTTGAAAGACCATCCCTAGCTATAATAAAGAGACCATCAAGCAGATACATAATTTTTACTTCCCATTCATGTACAATCTAAGGAAAATAGTCTTTTACGGGCATCATTGCAGGCCTAATGATGCTCTAAACATTACCTTACATTGTTAAGGGTGTTCTGGTAAGTAAGTGGAAAATGAAGAGGGGCCCTGGCTTTATTGTTAACTAAATCTTCCAGTTCAAGCTTTCGCAGTTGTTTAATTGTTATTAAATGTACAGATAATCTATAATCAACTGTGCTGCACAACGCTTGGGTGATATTAGTGGCTTCCTTTGCTAACTCATACACCATCTTGTTGCCATAAATTCCACAATGGATGGGATTAGGGAATGCAATCCCTATCCCGCAGGAACGGGATCCCGCGCAAATATTTGCGGGACTAGTCCCACGGGATTGATACTGAGAAATAAATTATTTTTATTAAAATTTTACGCTGCTTTCCCAATCAATAGACCAAAAATTTTTTAATATTCTTGTCTTTCCTCTAACAAACGAATCCATAATTACAAATTTTAATTTAAAGTTTTATTTTTTAAAATTATCTTCCAATGGGAGTCTGGATCAAACATCTAAATCTAAACAGCATAATCTAAATTTTTCGAAAACTTCCCAAGTGAATTGGAATATTTCATACTAATTTATCTCTCAGTGAACAATCATGAATTAATTATAAAAGGTTCTCATTTTAGTTATTAATTTTTTTTTTAAATTCACTCTTTTAATTATTTTACTAAAATTAAATCTAGACTAGGAAATGATTCATTGGATTTGTTCGATTTTGTACGTTCTTTTTTCAGCAACTAAGAAAATAGCTTAAGTATGTAAATGTATTTTTCTGTAAATTCCACAATTTTAGAAACTAACACAACTAATACTAATATATTAAGACACTAGCTGAAGTACCCGTCCTTGACAGTTTAGTGAATGCAAATTTCCAAAAAGCAAGAACTTTCGTCAGCATTGTAGGAGTACACAGAATGGATGGAGTATGTTGCCAAAGTAAAGAAAGCGAAGTTATAATTTTTATGTATTGTTAAAATATTACAGGTTAGAGAGTAACTAAGTAATATCATTTCATTCGCTTTGGTCGGAATTATGTGATGCGCGAACGAATATTGACGCATACTGAAATAATTTTTGCAAAATCTCAAAATCTAATCAACATTTTTGAAAAATTTTGAAGGCTAGAATTTACGTTGAGTGACAACCTATCCTGTCACCCAATTTCGTTCCATTCCCTGCAGTCTTTATTTCGTGATGCTGGAACAAAATTTCAGCATTTTAAAACAATTTTCGCAAAATCTCAAAATGTAATCAATATATTTTAAAATTTCAACGCCTATAAATTAAGATTAGCAACTACCTATCCTATCACTAAATTTCGTATCATTCGTATTAGTCGTTATTACGTGATGTTTGAAGAAATATAAGCGTATTTTGAGAGAATTTTCACAAAATCTCAAAATCTAATAAAAATGTTTAAAAAATTGGTCACCTATAGTTTATGTTGAGCAACCATCTATCATGTGACCAAATTTCATATCATTCGCTTTAGTCATTATTACTTAATGCGGGAACAAAGATTCACTCAGTTTTAAACAATTTTCGCAAAATCTCGAAATCTGATCAATTTTTTTTAATTAGATGCTTAGTTTAAGGTGAGTGACCACCTATCATGTCACCAAATATCAATTTTTCACCTTTGCAGTTATTACGTGATGTGCGAACACAAATTTACGCAGTTTGAAATGATTTTCGCAAAATCTCAAAATCTAGTCAAGATTTTTTTTTTAATTCGACGCCTATGTTTTATGTTGAGTGAGCACCTATCATGACACCCAATTTCATATCATTCGCTTTAGTCGTTTTTACGTGATGCTTGAACACAAATTTACGCAGTTTGAAAGGATTTTCGCAAAATCTCAAAATCCAATCAGGATTTTTTAAAAATTGGACGCCTATGTTTTAAGTTGAGTGACCACCTATCATGTCACCCAATTTCATATCATTCGCTTCTGTCGTTTTTGCGTGATGCTTGAACACAAAATTACGCAGTTTGAAATGATTTTCGCAAAATCTGAAAATCTAATCAAGATTTTTTAAAAATTCGACGCCTATGTTTTAAGTTGAGTGACCACCTATCATGACACCAAATTTCATATCATTCGCTTCAGTCGTTTTTAGGTGATGCTTAAACAAAAAAAGCGTCACGGACAGAATGACAGACAGACAAACTTTTTTTTGAGGGTCGCATCGGATTCCTGGGTGCTTGAAACGGATAGAAATCGCAAAATTTTTGAATTCCAAGAAATGTACAGACAAAAGTCTAATTTTATTTATATAGATAACTTACTGTATTATTCTGAAAATCATTATTATAATTTTCATATTTCTGTAAGTTATTGTATAAATTATCTAATAAGATTAATAATTATTATTAAAGTTAAGCTTCATAGTGCTTACAATCTTACTTTTTAAAATTTTCTCTGTTGAAATGAAGCCCTAGCTAAATGAAATGTCGATCCTGCGGAATCAATAAATCTCAATCCCGAAAGACGAAAAACAGTGTGGGCTTGAATTCCTTAGATGGGACCTATTGGAGGACTATTTTCCTACACTTAAGCAAATCACAAAGAATGAACCTACAGTCGGTACATAATGACATCAGGTAAAGGGGTTTGATCGTAACACAATTGCTAGAGTAGTTGCCTGAAAGTCGGAGAGCGGTACACAGGGGTCGTGCTGTTGCAAATTTCAAAGTTGCAAATTTCAAAAATAAAATTAGTTTGGCGAAAGAAAACTCCTCAATGCAGACTTGGCAAAATCAAAAGGCGTGCTGTTTCCAAATGTTCCCAATTGGAAACACTGAGTTAAAAATTTATTCAAAAATTAAATTTTATCACTATTGAGTTGAAAAAATTAGCACATATAGTAAAAGATGACTTGACTTTTTGAAACAGAAGTTGTATTTCTATCATTAAGGGAAACTGGACAAAAAGTCATAAAAACAGCCATTTACATAAATTTTTATGGAGCTACCTTGATAGACCCCCCGCCCCCCACATCCTTCAAACTTTATTCATATCTTTGGTTAAATTTAAAAATAAATCTTTCATTCATTCTTAATATTTCACTTATTAAATAAATTACCATCAGTATATTCCGTTTCTGAAACCAATGTAAAAGTATAGTCAGAAATGACCCATGTTCCCAATTGGGAACACAGTGAAAACAGTTTTAAGCTGAGCTCAAAAATTTATGAGCAGAAAAGCTAAAATAAGGCAAAAAGCTTTAGTAAATTGCTCAAAGGATAATTCCATTTTTCTCTCCGGGAGATAGTTTGATCTCTTTTCCTCTAATGTTTTTGCAGTAGTCTTGAAAATCATAGACGTACATGTTATATATTCAAATTCAATGTTGAAAATAAAAGATTATTCCCCAAAACCACCCGATATCCATTCCATAACAGGTAGTTTTTTACTTTTATCCCTGTTTTTCTTCAATATTTCAATTCCAAATTTTCTCTGAATGCTTTAGCAAAAAAGCGGAAACCCATTCATTTCATTTTAGCATTTTGACAAGTCTTTTTGCATTATGCAAAAAATGCAACTGTATCTTAAACCTTGAGTGAAAATTGTATCCAATAACATTTTTTCTTCATTGAAAATGACTAATATCCTTTAACTAATGCATTAGAAGACAAAATATGCAAAAAATTAAGTTTAAATATGTCTGAATCTCAATTCAGTCTGTAAAAGGTTAAATGAATACTTGAAAACTCACAGGGATTATTTTAGAAACTTTTCCAAATGCATAGGACGATTAAAAATTGCAGAAATTGCAATTGTTGTATACTACAACACACAATAAACAAATACAAGAGTTATACGACTAAAAACACACCTGAAATTTGTATATTTTTATTATTCAGAAATTTAAGGTATCAAAAAAGTTAAAGGGATAATGCTAGGCTAAAATAGTAGCATGCATTTAACTATAACTATATTGCTTCAAAGACAGCATTTTAATAGTAAATGAAGAATTTCGATTTTGAGCTTTTCAAAGATAAAAACAGCTTTAATTTTTACTATCGTATAATTTAATCAATACAATCAGTAATTTCCTTAAACCTTTGACATGCGATGGTTGCATTGTGAAACCACATTACATTTCATCGCTTTCACTACTAGTCACACACACACACACACAAAAAAAAGTGGTTAAATGGTCCCCAACATTGAAAAAGTGCAACAATTGCCATCAATCCATTTAACTACCAACAACATGGTGGTCAACAAAATAGTCAATCTGGCTCCACAGAGCTAAAGAAATTTTTTAGCACAGCTGGCTGTGTCAGAAAACTTATCGACTGCATTGTTGTTGGTAGTTAAATGGATTAATGGCAACAACTGCACTTTTTCAGCACTGGGTAGTCTATCCAGTTGGTCCTTTATATTAATGTGAAAATGCTTACGCTTTAAAGGGTTAACACCCAATTATGAAAGAGAAATATAGAAATTTTAATAAACTATTCACATTTTAACGTCAAAAGCACAGCATCAGTTACAAAAATAATAGGGGTAAAAAGTCTATGAAACACTTACACACACAAACTTATCCACTTTTTCATAACTGTCTGTTTCACAAACTGTGAATAAATCCTTTATGAAACTAGAAGGCACAACCTGAACCAAAGAGAGATAAAAAGATTACATTGGCACTATACTCTATTTGCAATGGGAGAAAAGAACACACACAAAATTATACATAAAACAAAATTTGCAATTTTAAATATACTATTGCATACAAACATGAGCATTATGATGCCATATTAGAGAAAGTAAAATATTATTTAAATCAGAAAAGAAGACATTGAATTGTCTTAATATATAATTATTATTTAAGTTGTAATGAGTGTCCTGCTACTGAAAAAATCGTATGCACAAACAGTTTACGCGTGTTTGCTTATATTTTGTCAAACTATTTTCGGCAATTAGAAAGAGACTTGCTTTATGACACTGTGTTGTGAAATGTGTAAAAATAATATCGTTATCATTCAGTACAAGGTGTCTGAAATGGAACTATCACACTACCAGATTTGAACCATCATTTACTTCCAGTTTTGTTGCAAAAAGTGCTACAGAGAGTCAATGAAACATGTGTATAGCTTTAGGTACTGCTGTTATATCATATGACACTGTGAAGGTTTGGTACAAAAGTTCAAAAAGAAGTACTATGGCATTCAAGAAGCACAGTGCTCTGGCCAGCCTACTGTTGATGCTGAGGACCAGCAGTAAGAACTTGTGGAAGAAGATCAGTATTCAACCATTCGAGAACTAGCTAAGGAGTTAGACGTTAGTGCCATGCCCTCATATTAATCATGCTATGCATCGCATAAACTTGATGTACATGTTCAATTGCTGGGTGCCACATAAGCTGACTTAAGCAGACTTGGTGGAAAATCATTACAAACTGATACATGAGCAGGGTTGTTAAAAATCCTTTTTTTTTTTTCAGAAAAAACCCAACCCACTGGGTTTTATCAGGGTTTTTCGTTTTTTTTCAGAAGAAGGGATGGGGTTTCAGAATATTTTTTTAAAAAATTGCTTATTACTAAATACAACTTAAAGGTACTAATTGATTACAAAAATCAATTATAAATAAAAAATGGTTAAATTAATTGTAATAACTAATTATAATTATTAATCATACATGAAAAAATGTATAAATCAGTAGCAATAGCAACTCCAATCATGGTTTGCTCTTAGATAAAATGACTATTAGTAATAATTTTAGCGGTGATGTACTAGTGCTTAATTAGAACTTTTTAAACTAATAATTTTTTATGGTTAAAAAATCTTTATTCATTTTAATACAGATAGGCATAAAAATTTACCCTAGAAGTTTTTATGCCTATGTGAAGTCTGATTTTTTTTTTCCCCCTTAGGTAGTGGTGGTGTAAAGGTACGTAGGGAGCTGTTTATAAACTTTACAAGTGACGTACTGATATTAAGCAATGCATTATCTAAGTAATTAAAGTTTATATTTTGAAAAAACCCAGTTGGGTTTTTTCAAGTGGGCTTTTTCGAAAAAACCCACCTGGGTTTTTTTGGGTTGGGCAAAATCATAACAACCCTGTACATGAGAAACATAACAGATTTATAGTTATTTAGCTAATGTTTTCAGAGATCTAAAAATTGTTTTATTAGAATAATCTATGCATACAAAATATATGTTGTTGGTACAGATTTGGTTCATAAATCTAACATAGGTAAAAGCAAACCTTTTTATTTGAAAATGATTGCTGATTGCTTATCGCTCTTTTGGCACTAAAGACAATTTTATAATTTAATTTTTATAAATACCTGTTTAACGAATGCTTTTTAAAATTTATTTTATTTTAAAAGTAATTAAAATATTTCCATCACTCCTTAATTATTCCTGCAAAGTTAATGCGTCCACGGCAATTTAAAAAAAAAATTGTTTGAAATTTATATTTAATCTGTGTATTGAAAGTTTTCTTTCAAATCCAAGATTGCATATTTGTATTATCTAAGATTTTATTAAACATTTTTTCTAAATTATTATTTTATTTTTAAATCTTTAGTCCCAATTAAAAATAATTTGAATGTACATATTTATATGCGAAATTATACCTTGGCTTACGAAGTTATTACTCAGCCCCACTTATCACGTAAGTTTGTGGTGTTACCGTACTGATAAAAAAAAGAAAAAGAAAATTTAGTAGATTAGAAAATTAATAATAAAACTATGGATGAATGTTTATTTTATAATAAATCAATATCAAAATGTCTAAACTTTCAATTTTCAAAATGATTAAAAAAATAAATATCATACCAATCAATTTCTATTTTTTGAGGCATGTGTGAGGTTGATAACTACTTTAAAAGCAAGTCTGAAAGGGGTACAAGCATCAAATGCCAATAAACCAACAAAAAACAGTATATTTTCTTTGAAATTGCTAGTTCGGTGGTACTATGCTCAGTAAAATAATACAGTAATGGTCAAATAGCAGATTTATTGCTGAGAAAATTCTTACCTTCAAACTCACTACTTTCTCTAATAAAAGATTCTTAAAGGAACAAATTACAGTGAGTAAAATGCATTTTAAAAAGCCTACGGGCATACTTGACTTACACTGGATGTTGGGAAAAAACTCATACCCTAGTTGGCTTCTCTCTATTTTTTATAGTTAGTTTAAAAAATACTTTTAATAGAAAACTCAAAACTTTTGAAATAGAAATCAAATATAAATATTTTAAACAAGAAATCAAAGAGCCACGAGAAGATCGCCTTTAACCCTTTAAAATACAGTGGTTGCACCGTGAAAACATCTAATTCACTGCTAGTGCCATAAATATTTAACCCTCTCGTCACCCTGAACCTCATATGAGGCTTCTACTTCAAATAGCAATATTTAGTGAAAAAACAATTGAATTTAGTATTTTTTTCTTTCAGTGATATCAATATCATTCATTCAAGTAGGAAGTATATGAGGCTCTTAACTAGATGCATAAATCGTGCCTAGATTGCAGTACTCGTCCATTTAGACCATTTTTTTACAGTTTTCGCTTCATTGTTTCAGGAGAAAAATTAAGAAAATATTTACGCTGCTTTTTTTACCGTTTTTTTTTTCTTTTTAAGGTGAGTATAGTTTTTTTCTTATTCCTCAACCTTTACCTAATATGTGAATCCTTTTAAATTAATTTCAGCACAACAAAATGCTTCGAAAATGCAGAAATTAATATTAGAAAAATATAATATTAATCGACATTAGAAAAAAATATTTTTGCATGATTTATAATAGTATTTCAGATGCATTAAATGCTAGACAGATTTTTTTTCTCTGATTTTTCATAATTTGGTGACGAGAGGGTTAAGCATTAGTGAAATTTCTTACCTCAGTTACAGAAACAAAATTTATAGTTTCTACAAAAGAGCTAAATAAAGACATAGCCAGGGGTATAACCTTAAATTTTTTACAGCAATCTTTAGAAATAAATGTAAATTATTTATGTAGGAAATTTAACAATCTTTCCTGGCATCTCAAAAAATTGGAGAGTGGTGCAAAACTGTTTGTGCTTCAAAGGATCAGTTTTGCAAGATTTCAAAAGGTTTTAGATCAACATTTTGGATTTTCCCAGATGTTTCTTTGACATTCTTTCTTCTGGGAAAAATATGAAATTCCCCGACAACTTAAAGCTTTTCCCATCATTCAATAGCCCTGTAGTAATTTTATTTATTGAATATGAGTGAAACAAACAAAATAGTCTTGAGACAGTCCTATTTTTTTATTTCCCCTGTATTTGCATATTATGTTAATAACAATATTGCTTCTTAAGTATACTACTAAAAGAAATAAACAATACTCACCCCACTGATATCTGCTATATCTTCGGTAGTAATGCCTTGGTCACCTTTTAGTCGATATGCACTTTGTAAGAGTGTAATGGCTTTTCTCAAATCTCCTTCAGAAAAGTCTATAATAGAGTCTAATACCTGAAATTTAAAAAATGATTATTAAACAGTGTGGAAAAAAAGAACAAAAATGATTTAGATTTCTCATACATTCTTTCATATAAAAGAGATCAGTTTCTTTTTTTTTTTTTAACTGATAGTAAAAAGACCTTTATGAATTGTCCTCACATAAAAATCTACTTTTATTTGTTTATCACAATATTATTCCTACTGGCAGTACCCGTGCGAATAATTCGCACTAAATAAGTGTGATATCACTTTACAAAATTACAAATCTATTTATTCTATTTATTCTTTACAAGCTGACTGGATCCTCGTGTAATGAAATCAATTGCAAATCGCAACAAGCAAAACTCTTGCACCCATCTAGCGAGCGGTTCTACATTCACGAGCGATTTCACTTGCAAAGCCTAACACACGAATCCCGCAATGATGCCCTATTTCATATGAGCGTTGGCCTTGCATAAACTGCGAATTTCACTGCTAAACTAATGCTAAATGTACAAAAACCACTACTTCGTAACGCCTAGAATATCACCTCTTTACACAAGTTTTTTTCACAAATCGCAATACTCAACAGCCATAACGTTTCTCTTCATTACGAAGAAAAACGATAAAGGTTGCTAGAAATGGTGCGTTATCGCTATCATTTGGCATACTTCTCCATTCCACCCATTAATTTGCAAAAACAAATTTTTTAGTTGTTGATGCCGGTAGAGCAAGCAATTCTCTATAAATGATATAAAATTTATGTGGAGTAATTGTGAGGTTTTTTTCTAAAAAGGGAGGCAAACATCTTAGCGTATTAATATATATGATATTTAGAGTTTATCTCATCTGGTGTTATTTTCATATCATTAAATTTCATATCACATACAGCTTTTATGAAAGAAGTAAAAATTCCCATACACCTAGCAGAAATATAATTTACAGAAAAAAAAACTCACAATCTAAAATAAGCTGACAGAAATTCACAAAATGAACCCCTTGAGTACGGATTTACTTAAAGAAATTCTTGCGTTTAGAATGGATATCATGGCCACGTCTAGTCATAAGTGGCTAAATTCGCAACCCTGACTGTTGAGGAAGAAATGTCCTCCTACAACTGTCACACCTTTCTTGCCATGAACAAGAAAGTGCATAACGTAATGCAATTGCCAAATGCACCCAAGAGGTTGATTTGAAGTATTCAAAGCCTGATGAAAAATAATGACGCATAGGGATGATGCAGAAAAAAAAAGAAAGAAAACATGAAAATGGCTTAAAAGGTAAAAAAGAAATGAAAGTTTTGGCAAGAATCACTTAAATCTCAATAATAGAAGTTGATTTTAAGAATATAGAAAACTTGTTATTAAAACTCGGTTGTTCGCGCCTCATCAGGGGGAGATCCCCCTGAACCCCCTTGATTTTTTAGTTTCATTATTGCCAAATTGAAATGATATTAATCGACTTTGTCATTTATCACTCATCTTTCGCGTATTTAGCCTGGTAACTCTATGTTGAAACTTTTATGAGTGTAACCTATTTATAGAAAAATACATGTGATGCATATTCTACAGCTTACAAAATAGTGTAACGATAGATTAAAGCTGTAGTGAACTAACAGTATTTAAATGTATGTAAAAAATCCATGTGAAGCATATTCTACAGCTTACGAAATATTGTAACAATAGATTAAAGCTGTTGTGAACTAATAGTATTTAAATATATGTAAAAAATACATGTGACGCATATTCTACAGCTTACGAAATATTGTAACAATAGATTAAAGCTGTTGTAAACTAACACTATTTAAATACATGTAAAATTAGGTCGCACTTTTGGGACACATTTTTCAATAAAGGGTGTTGAGAGATAAAATGACATAGTCATTAATAACAGCGGCTATAGCTACCAACTTGAAACCACTGAATAGCAGCAAATGAGGGGACAGCTAATGACATGAGACACATGCATAAATAACAGTTGTATGAAGATTTTAAATGCAAGGGGAAGTAACCCAAACCTGAAGATGTCTGTGTGAAAGGAGCAGTTGAAAAGCTTAAGTGAGAAATGCATAAAGGTAATTTTTTAGTGTATAACAGTGCTTTTTTTAAGACTAGATATATTTTTTTTTTTTAAGTGACTTACAGAAACATACTCTGTCACTGTGAGAGATTTGAAAATTTTAAGGATGGAAAGGGAAGAGAACTTATCCATAAGGGCACATTGAAAGAAATACTACAAGTGACAATTTCTGTGCAAACTCATTGAGATTTGAAACATCGGAGAAAACAAAGGATAATTCTAAAATCCAAAATTAAGATTTAAACGTAAGAACCTCAGATTAAATTCCAAGAGGACAAGTTTTACAGGTAAAAAAAATATATATATAATAATAATAATAAATAATAACGGAATAATTAACTTACACCTTCTTCCACAGTAACATTTTCTTCAGTAGCAATAAACTTCAACCTGTCAGTTAATGTATCTTTGGACAAAGGTTTAAATCGAAATTTTGAGCATCGAGATGTAAGAGGATCAATTATTCTGGAATTATATAAAGAAAAGAAAAATTAATAACAACAAGAATAACGATTTGACAGACTATGTGGAAAAAACATTAAAGCTGATGCAAGAAAAATTTATTTTTACCTGCTAACATAATTACAAATGAGACAAAATCTAGTAGATTTACTGGCCTTTTCCATTGTTCTTCGAAGTGCAGACTATGCAAAGATAAAAATCATTTTATAAGTGAACAGGCTTTATGAGTGATTATTAACTGATTTATTATTAAGATAATAAAAAAGAAGATAAAAGATTATGCAAGATAAAAGAATATTAATTATTAGTTAAGGGGTAGAGATAAATATTTATTATTAGTTTGTGTGCAAAAATTGGTTATCAATGTCTTGAGCCATTTTCTGAGTAGGTTCAAAGTAAATTTCTTTTAACAAATGGAACAAAATTTTTTAATTTGTTAAATATCAATTTCCGATAAATGATTAAAAAAAAAGATTTTGTCTCACACTGGCTCTTAAGCCCCAAAGAAAAATCTACAGTTTGTAGTGAATGATATGCTTTTGGTAATTTGTTCAAAACTTAACAACAGATTCATAATTAAGAAAAATTCACTAAAAAATAATATAACAATTAAATTAACCTGGCAGGATGGGTGTGGGCTGTTTTGACACCCCATGCATGAAAATACGTCTCATTTTTCTCCCCCTTAAAACTGAGGTGGTCGGGTACATGAGTACTTGTCCACAAGGTCACCTTCCTCAATTACAGACCAAAAACGACGAGATTTGAATATTTTTTTAGATTCTTAGAATGATTTGGGGTGTGTGGAGATCCTGTGCGCACTCATGTTAGAATTTTTTTAGTCCTAAACCATGGCTTGCCCCAACCGTTTTATTTGGTCTTTCCTTCTATTGACAAATGATCAAGTGATGAAAAGACTCAAAGTTGTTACAGGAGGTTTCTTATGATGAAGAGACTCTAGATGAAGAAATAAAAGATTCAAATAATGAAGACATGTTTAGTAATCATCAATCTGAGTCAGAAGGAGAATACGATTCTTCAGAAGATGGAGTTAGTGATCGAACTAAAAATTATTAAGAATAATTTAACATCTAAGCTATATTTTTCTTAAAAAAGCATTAAAGTATCATTAATCAGGTTAACTGGTAGAAAAGAAAACATATTTTTGTTTTACATACACATATTTTGTAGAAAGTTATTTAATTCAATTTAATGTGTTTTATAACTGCAGAAAATGATAAGATATCAAATTAGAAAATCATACTTGTGCAGCATTTGTCATAGAATCTGCTTCATCTAATATGACTATTTTGAAAGAAGGACAAGGGCGACCACTTGAAAGAAAGAAAGAAAATAAAACTATAAGTAGCTGTAAAAGAATATGAATGAATAATATAAATTCATTTAAAATGTTGCTTACTCAGGTCTAACAGAACTAGCAGTTTGTTGTGCAAAAGACTTGACTTTATCTCGTATAACTTGTATTCCCCGCTCATCTGATGCATTCAGTTCTAAAATTCGAGCCTTGAACATATCTCTGCCATTGAATAGAAATAGAAAATTATGACAACAGAAACAAAACAGCACTTTTGCAAACTAAATAAAGTGTTCATTTAATACAAGGCAGCCTTAAAATTTAAGAAAAGCATAAAAACTAAGCAATAAAGCTTGTTCTACTTATTGCTAGATATTTTCAGTATAGCAGCATATCTTGTGTGAGAACATATTTTTTTAATGAAAAATGAAGCTTTTACTTTTTTTTAATGCTAATTGCTAATACATTTCGTATTTTCCTTCTTGTGAACCATTTTACAAATCCTTAGCCTTTAATTAATTATTAAAGGATAAGAATTTCAGGCAATAGAAAGAAGCACAAAAATTTCTACAGAAATAGAATCCTTATTTTGAAAAATAAAATAAAAATTCTACATTTTATAAAAAATGAGACTATGCAATGACAGTAATGATTGTTTAACTGCATGAATGAATGGCCTTCAATATAAGAATTCTGAAATGAACAAATGACTCTTTATAACACACACAAAAAAAGAATGGTATATAGTGGGGGGGGGGGAGTTAAATACTTTAAAAGTCTTGTGTATTACAAACAAATAAATATAAATACATTAAGAGTGCCTTCCATTTATGGTTTGTCATATTTTGACCTTTACATGACTTTTTGGTGACCTTTTTATAAACATTCCATGACCTACACATGGTGGACAGTTTAGGTTTTATTCTAAATAAGAAAATGCAAAAAGATGTCAGAAAACAAATCAATGTTAGCAAGCAAAATTAATTTCAAGGCATCTTGTTAATTTTGTGACTTAATGTTTTCATTAAGTGACCTTCTCTTAACTTTTGTGACTTTCTTGACCTGACACTCTTATTAAAAACAATATATAACATATATAAAGAACACAAATATAAAATTGATTACATAATAAAAGTTCTAAGGTATTAAGAAAATGAAGTTAGTCGATAAATAAAAATGCTAACATTAAAAAAGGCTTTTGCCCATGAATATTAATTTTTCAGTATTTATTTTTAAATAGGAATTCTGCAGGTTGCTGTGGAACTGTATAACTGAATTTAATAATAAAGCACTGAAAATTTAAAGCATGTATTTAGTTTGTCACTTTTTTAAAAGCATTATTATTATTATTACAGTAGACACCGGTTATAACGTACTCTCACGGGACCTAAAAAATTAGTACCTTATAAGCAATACCGCCAGTGTGATTCAATATTACACAAAAAAGGAAAGTGGGCTCATAATTTCACTGTAATATGAGTTTTAAAAAAGTCTGATTTTCTAAAATTTAAGTTAAATAAAAGACAGCAAAAATTCTTTATTACAATTTTATTGAGATAAATAATTTGTAATTTTCTTTTGTTTTAAATGAGCAGATGCTACTTTAAAAATACCGTTTTAGATATTCATAACAGACTTTTGTAGTTTCTGCATCATCATTGCGTCATTGAGAAGGAATCGTGATCATCAAAGAATCGTGATAATGTTTTTGCATCATTGAATGCATCTAGTATGCTTGGTATAGGCTCCTCTGTTTCTTCTTCACTATCGTCAGAATCATTATAGATGGGGCTTTTCAGGAGGCATTTACATGGATGAATGACAAATAAAAAACAGAGTCTTGTTCTTAGCCCTACCTAGCAGGGGAAAAGATAAAAGGATCGCTCCCTTCATTCATGCACAATTCATCTTGCTAGAGAATCCGAACACTGACAACAAGTGTTCTTGAAAGAACTGAAATTTCCGAGAAAAATAGAAATAAAATGGTCAAGAAAAGCAAAATTTTATTCTTGGCTGTGGTATGAAAAGTACGTTACAGCCGAAGTACGTACTTTTGTTAAGTATGTTTTAACCGAAGTTAAATAACATTATAAATATAGGACTTCAATCGGGATCTAGCCTTTAGGTACAGTATGTCCTAGGTACGTTGTAACCGGTGCGCACTGTATTATTATTTTACTCTCGATGATAGACAACTGACACCACACCCACACAAAATATTCTTTTAACACACTTAGCACTAATAGGATGTTTAAAAAGCATCTCCTAACAAGAAATTTAGCATAAACAGATGTTAAGCATGTGACTACTACTTATAAAATTGTTACTTTGTTTTAGTTTGATGGCAATCACAATTATCAAGCACTCACCCAAATATTTCCCTTGACAATGCAAGTATTGTAGAGGTCTTTCCAGTTCCAGGAGGGCCATAAAATAACAAATTGGGGAGCTGTGAAATTAAATAAAAAGTTTTAAGTTCAGTACAAAAATCTTTAGCAGAAAAGAGCTATCACAAGGAAGATATTTCTAGCAAAATGTTAAAATGAAAGTTCTTTTTCCTTTTCTTAAATTTCTAATAGCAGGCAAGGAAGACAATTGAACGGAGAAAAAAAGCATGATAAAGCACAATAAGAACAGAACAAGATGAAACATTTCGTAAGTCAGTAGTAAATTCTATAAATCAATTTTGTGTCTAGCTTTCTGCTACCTCTTTGATATTGTTCTGGTGCTTAGTGCAGTGCAGCGATCCAAATGAATGGCATCTTTCATTTAATGAAGCTTGCATATCTTGTAAAGGGCGCTTGGATCAATGTTAATGTGGCGTAGATGCTTAGACAGGGTGGCCAACAAACTCTCATTTTCAAGTTCTCTGATATTCCGCATCACTCCAGTGAAAATACACAGAATCTACCAGACTAATTTTTTAAAAATTCCCTGATATTTATACTACATTCAGTTAACCTTTTTTTTAAATATAAATTAGGAAATAAGCAGAATTGGAAGAATTTAGAAATCTGATTAATTAAAAATTCAAATGTATTTTGATTCAAAAAATCACTACGCATTTTTTTTAAAGATAAACATATGATATTAATAGGGCTGCCAATCTTGGAGGAAATTTTTGAGGAGTATCTTTGAAAAGTATTTTGGTTTTTTTTGCGAAGCAATTTAATAATATGAATAAAAATAACAAAAAAATTTTAACTGTTCAAACTAGTGTTTACAATCTAACCTAAACTGAGTTGCATTATATTTTCATACAAGTATAGTTACATTTTACAAATAATCAAACATTAGTAATAAATTAAAGGTGTTCTAGTTTTATAAACAGATTTTATTTTCCTGTAAATATAACATAAAATTCTTTTACAGTCACTAGAACAACTGATTTTACACTTTTTTGTTATGTTAGCTACAGATATTAATGCTTAAAAAGTACTTGTTTATAAAACTGAAGTAGGAAATGCAGAGCAAAACAACATTTTTGTGGAGTAAAATTGTTCTCCTGGGCAGAGGATTTTGATCTGCTGGGCCAGTATTCATAATTAAATTAAGACAATTGTTAAAGTAAAAGCAAAATGTAATAATCAAAAGAAAATTATGGGGGAAATGTGAATACTTGAAAACAACGATACATTTTAAAATCTGAAAAATATCTCAAAGACAACAAAACACAAAAAACTATTAGAAAAGACTGGTGCTAAAGACAACGGAAAAATGTTTATACATTCATATCAAAAGGTACTCTTATGTCTAAAATGTCATCTGTTCAGTTCCAAGTTTCCTTTTTTTTAACTTTTCACTAAATCCCTTTATTTTTCCTGAAATTATACATTTCTTTATAATTCCAGGTTGGTGGCCACCCTGGTTGGTGGTAAGATGAAATGTGGCCACTGACCTCTCTCTTGGCCACAACAGGATTTCTTTTATTTAATCAATCCACACTTTCTCTGTGTTTTTCTCAAGCACACCACTTTAGAAGGCCTCTGTAGTATATTTTTAATAACCTTTTGGCAGTATAAAAAGGAATCTTGTTATTAAGAACTTGCAGAATCCTATGATCCCTTCTTCGCCAGGAAATGTGCCTTAAAGGCTACAGTGGGTTGGTATCCACTACATGAGCACCATTTTGTGATTTTGAGTTAAGTCATCAATGAACTGTCACCACTACGGAACCTGAAGGGATAATCCATAAAAGCGACACATGCCACAAATACAGTAAGTTTGCTGTGTGGTTGCAAGGGTAAATCTAGGAATTTTTTCAGGGTCCTATTTTTGTGAATTTCAATATTTAATTTTGCAAATTTCAACACTTATTTTTGAGAATTTTTATACCAGTTTTAATAAAAGTCACTTTTTTGTTAAAATAATTGATAAAACAGATTAAAATGTACAGTAAAATGCCAATGAATAGCTGTTTTAATCGATTGCATTTTTGTGAAGAGGCTATTTTAATCAATTGTGATTTTGTGAAGGGGCCACAAAATGGCTCCTCTGCATCAAACCCTGGGTTGCGTGACCAAATCAACAAGAGGATAAAAAGAAAGTAAGCTGCTACATTTCTTCACTTTTCTCAATATCCTGATATTATTAATTTCCAAAAAACTTTTAATGAAAATCTTAAATTATGAGAAGTTAAGTAATTCAAGTCTGAATTTTTCATTGAGATATGTTTAATTTTAATAATTTATATAAAAAATATAACATAAAAAAGGAGGGTAAAATGACAAGATTAAAATGTTTATTGCTCTTCAAAACTCTTAATATATTCTATTTTACATTAACTTTCCTTTCTGTCATATTGGTCCATGTTTCAAATATAACATGAATGTTAAACAATTACCTTTATTAAGACTGCCTGTTTTTTATTTATATAGGAACCTTTCGCACATTTATACATGGATCATGTTTGTTTCTATTTTATCAAAACAGAGATGAAAGAATTTAAATCAAAAAGCATTACAAAAGATAGCATGAATAAAACTGAGCTCTGAAAAATACTCATTTCAACATATCATCTCTTTGTGGAAAAGCATTGTGTCTGAGTTGTAAGGCTGAGAATATTACGGAGCACATTAATAGTTAATGTTCAGCAGCATTATGCAAAAACCCTTACTTCCATTTTCCACAAGTTGAAAAGTCTTTGCATTTTGCTAAAAAAAATGTGACTGTGGACTATCAAACTCTAAAGAATATCATCCCAAATACAATACAGTCGAACCTATCTATCTCAAATCTCATTGGAAAGATGAGTTGAAATAAAGAGGTTTTCAATGTGTACAGTTAAAAAACCTTTAAATTGCTTTTCTTCTAGAAAAGTATAGTGGTGTGGCCTGTTCATACCTATACTATTTTTTAAACATATACGCCTTTAACAAGAAGTGTAAATTTCTCATGGCCTGCATTTTCCTGAAACTTAACAGTGTTCATACTCATTTTTTAAAAATGAAATTGAAGGAGTATTAAAGGACCCCAAAATTTTTTTTAAGGATTCCACTTTTTTCTGGATTAGCAACATAATTATTTGTAATAATTGTTATTTTGAAATAGCTCGGCACAAAAAATTGAAACATAGTCAAGTTTGCGCTACAAAAAATTTTGGGTTAACAGGAGATTTTTATGCATAACTATCATAGTGCAATACAAATATGTTTTAACAAAAATTTTAATCCAAACTGAGTATGAAAAAATATAGATTTATGAAGGTATGTCCAACAAAATCTTAAAATGAAAGACAAAAACTAAACTTCTCACCATTTTTATTCTGTTATTACAGAGTTTTCTGTAGGTGCAGGGTTTCTACAGATTTCACATCTTTTGCTTTCCTGACATCTATAAGATCTTCCCTGGCTTTATCTAGCGTGCTTTCCCGAATTTTGAGTTTCTATTTTTAACATTACATCCTATAGTTAATATTTTTTTTATATTTTGACCCCCTTTTTTAGAAATAATAATAATAATAAAATTAATAAATACAAGAATCTTATTTGACATCACTGGATTCTAACAAAAACCATGTTGGATAATAATTTAGGATAAAATTAAGCATGTTTCAACTGCACAAGATAGGCTCATAAAGAACACATTTTAAAATTATTTATAAGGTTGAAGGAGAAAATGAAAATAAAACAATTTCTACACTTAGGTTCAAACAGCAAATATTTTCTTGATTTTACTGCAAAATTCAAATATTCTTGACTGACCTTTCTTCAATTTCTGCTAATTTCCCCGACTTTAGCCCAAATCCCTGACCAAAACACATTTCCTGACTTTCCAGGTCTGTAGAAACCCTGAAAATTGGTTAAAGAAATAATTAATTCTTCTTCCAACACCAGGTCAAGGTCACCACAATCTGAAAGATGTTGGAGTGGCTGCACACTTTGTTAACTGCTGTGGTTACTGCAAATGCAAAATTAGAGAGTTTCTAAAGAGTCCCACATAATAATGAGGAGTTTTAAGGGCCCTAAATTTTGAAAGACAAATTTTAAGGAGTGCATGAACTCTGTTTAAAGGTGTACCTCTTAAAAAAGAGTGAATGCCGTCACAGGACTTTTGAACAGCTTTAAAAAGAAACCACTGATGTTAAACACTCGAAAAAATTAATATTGCGTCTTCACCCTATGCACTATGGACTGAGAGGTGACTGACATTAACCCTTTAACGTGCAGTGTTCCCGCTCAGGGAACATCCAACTCAGATGCTTTGACTGTTGCCAGTCACGAAGACTAGATTTGATTTCTATAAAAATAGTTGCGGGTGATATAGCTCCACGAGAGTCCTTTACTTTTTAGCACGTCATTTCCCTTTAAAAAATGGTCACGATTCTTTTTAACAGCACTGACATCTGCTGAAAAATGGAAGAATGCGAGAACAACTAGATAGATTGCCCAATGCTGAAAAAAGGGCAGCCGTTGCCATAGCTCGACTTAACGACCAGCAAGAGGGCAGATGATCGAAACGTTCATCGCGTGCCACCGATCTAGAAACCCTTTTTTGACGACAGCTTCCGGTGCGCCTCAAAAGGTTAACAGTAAAGCTGTAAGTCTTGTGCAACTTTCAGAAAAAAATTCATAAGCGCAAAAATCGTCTTCAGAAATGGGCAGAGGAGTTACCCTGTTTAGGGAAATGTTGCAAAATTCCATATGTTAAGCATTTTTTCTTGAGTGTTTCGTAACTTCTACGGGTTCATTGTTTGTAACAGTTCAAAGAACAACGTTTAGACACATTTAAATTTTTTCGAGTCTCCAACACAATTAAATTCTTTAAAAAGCTGTTCAAAAATTGCATGATTTCCAAAAAGAACAGCCTTAAGAAAAGTTGTTAAGAGTCATATGGCCTTGTCAGCTCCTATTGTTGTAGGTATGCAACATCAGTTGTTGAAGAAAGGCAGTCTTCGGACATTGGTTTTTGTAACTTAAATTATCAGAAATTTGAGATACAGAAGTTTCGAAGAACATTTTTTTCAAGATAAACAGGGAAAATACATTGGATTTAGATTGAAAATGTGGGGAATTTCAAGACATAGAAGGTTGACAGTAATGAAATGAATTTTTAAAAAAATGCAGAACTTACATCAGGGTTTGCTAAACTTTTCTTGAGGACAGCTACTACTTCATCTTGATAAACCACTTCATTCATGCATTTGGGACGGCTTCAAAACAAAAAATACACGAGTTAGAGAACAGAGAACATTGACATATTTTAGCTATTAAAAACCATTATTACAGTATTAAACTGAAATATTTGCATCATACAGTATCTTTGAAAAACCAAGCACAGATAGTTTTGGGATACACATTGTAAGCAAAAGTAATACAAATTGGCAATTGTTGGTTAGGGGTGTTTGAAAAAATTATATATACTGTACTAGAAGTGTATGTATGAGCAATAGAACAGCATACCCTCCAACATTGGCCTTCACCTCATCAGTAGCACTTAAGCGATATTGCCGGGGGGGGGGGGGGGGGGGTTAGGGAGTCATAACCCCCCCCGGCAATATCGCTTGGGGGGGAGTCATAACCCCCCCCCCATGAGGAATTTTTTGCCATACAAAATGTATATTCACCACTCCCTTATCACAAACACCTATACATATATATGAGTTGAAGTAGTCATAACCTCCCGCTTTTTAGAGGTTTTCTCAACACAGGATGTCTACCAAATTTCTGAAAGCCAATTTCCTGACTTTTGGGAGGTCCCTCGAAAAAAATTCCTGACCAATGCATTTTACTTAGGGAAATTGCACAATGCTTGTCTTTATATTTGCATATTTTGTACAACTTCTTTAAATCAATTTTGACTAAAGTATACAGGATTAACATACCTGCCAACCTCCTTAAGCCAAAAGTAGGAAGACACGGTTTGAAAAAACAGAAGATTTTACAAAAAAATCAGAAGATAATTTTTAAAAATAAGAAATAATAACAGAAGACTGTTTTCCCAGTGTATGATCATTTCTCATTATTTTTTTTATATCAGTATTGTATAGAAATAAAAACAAAATTAAATAGTAATAGAAAAGAGCTTATGTGAATTTTTTATGTAAAATGAAAATAGATGCAGTATTTTCACAAAGTATGTTGAAATCAAATCCATTAAATAAATGGAATCTATTATATAAATGAAATCATTAAATAAATAGAAATTTGACTTAATTTTTAACCAAAGTATGTTGAAAAATAAACAGATTAAAAATTTGTTTATCTGATTCAAAGTAGCTTTTTTAGCTTTTACTAATAGTTCATCAGAAAAATTATTTTCAAGCTTTAGTTTTCAACACTACAAATTCCCCAATGAATCTCTGAGAGAGGAACAAAATGAAGTTGTCTTTAACTATCGAGATGGTTACCTTAATAAATTACTTTGAAATAGATTTATTAATTTACAATCTTTTTTTTTTTTTTGCATAGATTGATACAATTAAATATATCGACTAAAAATTTAAAAAAAACAGAAGATTTTATCTTCTGGCAGAAGACCGGAAGATAGCTTAAAAAAACTGAAGTCTTCTGTCAAAACCAGAAGTGTTGGCAAGTATGGATTAAGCTTTCATCAATTGAGAAACAGAAGTAGTTGCACTTTCTGATAGAATTAACTAACTGTTCTTGGAAACACAGTCCTAAGATATAAGTTACCAAGTAAGCTAATTTGTCTTTTACCCTCACGTCACGATTGATGAGTCCCCCATTTTCCCCTCCTTATACAAACACATCGCTTGATGCTTTCGCGGTCCGAAAAATGCGTCGCAGCTGCTTTCGGTTTCCAGTCTGACAATTAGAGAGAAAGTGTAGAAAAAACAAAGACACGAGAAAAAAAATTGATTCTTTTGGTGAATTTTCCGGACCCATATACCCTGTACCAGCAACATCATTATTAGATGTTTTTTTCAATATCAGTAGTACTATCCCGTTTTAAAAAACGATCCATGTGAACAAAGAAAACAACGTGCGCTGCACTTTCCTTCCACAAATGAGCTAAGCTTACATCCAAACACAGGACGGAGCAAGATAAGGTGGCGGGAAATGCGAGAGGAGACGTGTAGTAGCAAGAGAAGGAGCAGCAACAGCATCCCCCCTCCCTCCCACGCACACCACACTTTCGCCGACACAAGTTCGCTCACGGCTGCCGGCGCCGAGGGAGAATGTTGAATTCCCTTCTTTCATGATCGGCGCCGACACACAGGAGTGTTGACTCACAACAAAGCAGCTAGGGTTGCAAATCGCACCTCCGTGCAGGCATAATGCCCTAAAAAAAGTAAACATTTGCTCAATTCCGTAGTTTTTTCGTACCATCCGTAGCTCCGTAGTTCATGCTACTTATCCGTATAAACTACGGATAATCCGTAGCAGTTGGAGGGTATGGAACAGTTTTTTCACAATACATTATTAATAAAATATGATTTAAAAAACTCTACAGAGAACTAGTATTAAAAAAGTAAATTTAATTTAAAACTTTGAAAATATTTACACACGAAAAATCTGGAGTGACTCGACTTGACTTTCTGAACACTTGATACCAAGCGTTTACATAAATTTCATTCAACTCAATCGGATCTAGTGCACTTGAAATGATTTGAGTGTATAGGCTGCAATGTACAAGAATACTTTCTTGTAGCCCCGAAAAAAAAAAAATACTGTATGGCGTACACTTGCTAAAATTTAAGCAGTATGCAAGACAGTGACCTATAATATGCACACCTAATTTAATGAAAAACACATGCACCATTTAGACACTAGCTCACTTTAAATGATTTGAGTCTTTAAGCCATAATATGTAAGAATTACTTCTTGCAAGTCTGTAAACAAACTATCAGCTCTACACATAAAAAAAATCTATGCTGGTCATGAGATCATGACCTACAATATAAATTACCGAATTTGAGTTCAATTGAATGCACCCTATAGAGACTAGCGCACTTTCAGGAGTTTCCATACATAGGCAATAATATAAAAGAACACTCATTTGTTGCCCTGTAAAAAGACTAAGTACTGCAAACAGCAAATTCTATACATGTTGTGTGACGATGACGTACAATATACATACCCAATTTGAACTTCTTCGAATGCACCATTTAGATACTAGCTCATTTTAAATGATTTGCATCCATAGGCTAAAATGTTAAAGAATTATTTTTTGCAATCCCGTGAACAAACTATTGTTGCAGAAAACTCTGCTTGATTCTTGGGTTCGTCATTCTAAAGTCCAATATGTGTAGAAAGTTCAAGTAAAAAGTCCACTTAACAAGATGGAACACAAACTTTATTGCTTCTAGAACTTTGTCGAAGAATCAGCTGTTCAAAATTCATAGGCACCAATGTCCAGTAACGGAATTATAACAGCCCGCTTAGTACAGATGCTGTAATTCACACACAAAATAAAATACTTCCACAAGCTAAAATTCTGTGGAAATACTCAAGGAAAATCATAAACAATTCCTCAACAAAGAATTCACACAAAGCACTCGAAAACAAGTTTTTCAAATCAAGCAAAATATTGCTTATAACAACACAATTCTCAGGCTAATGCAGTGAACAGAACGGATGTCTGTTTCGCTTGCAGTCTACAGCAAGACTGACACTCCGCCAGGGCAATGCGCTGTTATATTCATAGGTGTCGCAGAAGCTAGGAGAAATTTCTTGTAAGTTCCCCTTAAAGTGTGAAATTTGATTATGTCATAGGAATGCAGTTGAAAAACATTAGGCTATTATGCAAATAAGGTAGGGAAACAAACATTACAGGCCCCATCGGTAAAATCATGTCAAATGTCCAAAATGTTGCCAAGCATGGCAACTTTTTGGCAAAATACCATCAAATTTGGCTAAGTCCAAAAATTGACACCAGCTAAGCGCTAGCAATATTTCTTGAAATTTCTAGAAAAAAAAAACCTATGTAAACCAATGGGGAAACCCAAAAATCCATATCTCCCATTCTAGTTAACTGACTTTGATGCAACAAAAATGTAAAATTTAATTATTTTACATGTAGAATACGAATTACTAAGTTTAGCCCCCAGAAAAGCGAGTTACCCCAAAAATTCGTAACACTATCAACTCTACACACACCAAAATCAATGCAAATCATGTGACCATGACCTTTTATAGACATGTCCAACTTGTGCTCAATCGAATGCACCGTTTAGAAGTTAGTGCACTTTCAAGAATTTCTGCACATTGGCCATAATATAAAAGAAATCTTTTTTGAGCCCTGTAAAACAACTATAAATCCTATGCTCATCAATACCAGTCTTGTGACAGTGACCTATAATATACATACCAAGTAGAGCTCCATCAAGTGCACCGTTTATAAACGCTAGCCCACTTTCAAGAATTTCCACCCATAGGCCATAATGTAAAAGAAATCTTTGTCGTAACCCTGCAAAAAAACTAAAAGTCCTATACACACCCAAATCAATGACAGTTTTGCAACAGTGACATATAATAACATACCAAGTTTGAGCTCAATTGAATGCATCGTTTATGAGCTTTTGTGTTCACTCACATACACACAAACACATATAGATCTTGTAAAAATGGCATAAATGAACTCAGAAGTCCTCTAAACATATAAATACAACAAAATGTAGAAGTCGATTTTTTTCATGATTCTACAATACTTTCCTTACATGGTATATGTTCAGAAAATAAAAAGATATTTAGGCATTTGTTTTGGATTTCCATATTTTATTCTTTGGTTTATCAATTTTTTCTTCTTCTGAATGGCAATGTTGTCCCTGTTGATTACTTTTCAGTTTAATCTTTCTGCTTGTGTGGATGGTAGAACTTTTTTTGCAGCTGAAGAGGGTTGGACTTTTTTGTACCACCCAAAATGACAATCTTGCTAAGTATCTTATGTATGCTATATCACAGTTTTTAAAATTAATTTCACAATATAGTTATTACACAAAATACTAAATTTTTTGAAACATATATACAGAAATACATTATAATTGTGCTGTTTGGTTGAGTAAGAATAAATATCCAAAATGACCACTCAAGTGTTTTAAAGCTGTATGGCTGGAAATCTTTATTGTGTTCAGTATTTTAATAAATGTTGTTTCTTTTTTATGTAAAAGGAATTTTGTATATGACAGTATGAATATTTGGGATTTGCCTGCGACTGAAGAGGATGCTGTTAAGCATTTTCGAAAATTCGAAGTTTTACTGTCGCATATGCATTGCGCTATGCAACATCATATGAAATTATATAATTTCAGGGGTTGTGGAAATGTAATCTAAAAAAGGTCTTGTAAAAGTAGCCTCGGCATTCGCACTGGAAATTGATTCGAAAATTCTCAACTGAGTTTTAAAACAGTTTTACGTTTCATTTACTGCTGGTGTGAGGATTTAACTTTCATGAAGTTTTGTGAAAAACACCTTGACATGAACCACAATACTGTTGTAGACTGGAACAATTATGCTGTTGGATAAACTTTTGGCATACGTTATTCTTTAGAGGGTTTATTGGCTTTTGTAAGAGATGGCGTGTGGATTAAAACTGTTTGCTAATTTGATGCTGTTGGATAAAGTTTTTGTATGTCTGCTCTTATTCCAAGGAGTAATCGATATTTTCTTTTAAATAACTGTCATTTTTTTTCATGTTTTGTATAACATTATTGATTTTCGAAGAAGTAATTGCATTTATGCTGACGTTTATATAATATATATAATAAACGTCATATAATTATTACCACTTTTTATATGACGTTTATTATATATATTATATAAACGTCACATATAAACATATAAAAGTAGATTTACCACTTTTATAATGGTAAATCTACTTTTATATGTTTATTTTTGTTTTTGCTATTTTTTTTTTTTTTTTTTTTTTTTCTATACAATGCCTGAAAAACAAAACATTATAGTATCTACTTGGCGATTTAAAAAAAAAAAAAAAAAAAAAAAAAAAAAAAAAAAAATCAAATTTGGGTGGTGTTCGGATAATGGAAAAGTACCTTAAGACAAAAGAGAGAAACATAAAGTTGGATGCAAAAATATGGTGATTTACAGCACATACATATCTAGATTGCTTGGACGGAAATAACAGAATATCAGTTGCATTACATATCAAACTAACAGAAAGATAGTTAAAGAAATTTTTTAGGTAATTGCTCAGCATACAGCATAAAAAAAAAATAAAATATCATACATTACAAAGAAAAATTAAACATAAAAATTGTATATATTTTTATGCAATTTTAATTTTATAGACTCAAATCTATTGGAAGTAATTGGTCAAACTTGTGATTTTGAATGGTTTTACAAATTTTTTAAATATATTATATATTTCTTAATAAGGATGTAGGAGCTAAAAACAATTATTTAAACTTTGATTTAATAGAATTTCAGCATACTTTAATTTCTCAAATTAGTACTTTCAAAATTTTCCAGTAGTGTCTTTCGATATGTTACAGTTCCTGGAAATAAGATGGAAAAATTTATTACAGTAGAAGACCCCAAATCCACACAGCTTGGTCCCAGACCTTTTGCAGATTTTGGGTCATAATAAGAAAATTATTCTATTTCCCTCCACCTCCACTTAGATAATAATAATAAAATAAGTAAAAAAATAGAAGCAAATTATATTACTTATATTATAGTAAGAATCACAATATAAAAGTACAGAGGAATAATACTATAAACAAAATTATGAGATTATATGCAAATTATTTGAACTTTTTAGACATTTGTTGAATAGTAAGAATAGAAGACTCGAGGTTGTTCTAAATATAGTTTTTTTTTTTTTTTTTTTTTTCCCTATCTGTCATTATTTTTTCTGTAACACAGCTTTGCTGCTCTACAAATTTGAGATATTTCTCTCTCATGCCAAACCTCCATTAAATGTTATTTTATCAATATTTTGATCATTCTCAGAGTTGTTACTGTGTCAGAGTCTATCTTGTGGCCATTCAGTGTCAATCATGCCACTGTCAGTCATCTGAAGATTATGAATGTTATCATTAGAGTTAACAAATTCTAAAACATTAATTTTTCTACAAGTGGGAATTACTTATTGGTTTCACTCTGTGGTTATACTGCAGTTTTCTGAACTTGCAGCTGTCAGGGCAGATTTCCTTGCTTAAATTGAACAGATGGTGCAGATTTTAGATCCTTGCGGATTTCAGTATTTACTGTATATGGCAGTTAACCCTTTGAGGCACAACCCTTTCCCAATGCTGAAAAAAGGGCAGCCATTGCCATCGCTCGATGGCAACGGCTGCCCTTTTTTCAGCATTGGGCAATCTATCCAGCTATTCTCGCATTCTACCACCTTTCAGCAGATGTCAGTGCTGTTAAAAATAATCATGACATTTTTTAATGGGAAATGACGTGCCAAGAAGTAAAGGATTCTCATGGAGCTATGTCACCCGCAACTATTTTTATAGAAATCAAATCTATTCTTCATGATTGGCAACAGTCAAAATGTCAGAATTTGGTGTTCCCAGAGCAGGATCACTGTGGATTAACGGGTTAATGAAAGCGTACCAAACAGTGAGCTAAACCAGGAGTCAACCAAATTGCCATAAAAGGCCAGTTTTTGTCTGTAGCTCTACAACAGAAAAACATTACGAAAAATCTCAATGAAATTACGTTAAGACTAATAAAATCATACTATTTTTCGACCCAGGGTGTCGGTCTTTTGGGTTTCTTAGACACGGATGGTTCAACTTCATCACCTTTGTTCACCGAGGCCTTGGGTTTATTACTTCCCTTATAACCTTTGAGAAAAGCTTCCATTGTTGCTGATAAAAATATTCTGCAAAAGATATTTTAAGATACAATTACTAACATTTCTCAAAATACATTATCTGGATAAAGTAATACAAGAAAATAAAATTTTTCAGCATCATTTCTGAGAAAGTACTGAAATTTCCATGTAATTGAATTTCAAATTATAGTGCCTTATATTTCTAAAGTGTATACCACTGATGCTAATCAATGAGTACTTTTAAAAACCCAATACTGAATCAAACCAAAACTGTTTTACACCTTTCTTTGTGATAAATATGCTCTTGCGCAACAATTGTGCATTGTTTTAAGTTTTTTAAAAAGTCTATCTTACTAAAATGATTTTATATGTCTGGATAAATTCAGGCCATAATTCTACAGAACTCATAGAATTCTATACGGTACTTTCATACTTTAGTATAGCAAAGGGAAAGAGAATATAATAATCTGCATTTTCATTAACTACCCTGCATCATATATGAAGAATGAAATTCATATGTTAATAATAAATCAGAATAAAATTAAAATTCATTCAAAAATTATACCTATATACCTTACAGCTGACAATAATACACAAATAAAACCGCCATAAACTTCTGCTAACGATATCGATAAAGTGACTGCGTGTTATCGATAATATATTGATAGAAAGACAAAATGATAAATGAAAAAAATATATACATTTATATACTTTTGCTATCTAGAATTCAATTCTTTTTTCTAATAAGATTTTTAAATTTTTAAAGTTTCAATTTTCAAAATTTCAAGGAGGGAAAAAAAACAACCGGAAATGACCTTTTTCACATCTCCATGGTCGATTTGTTCAGATTGTTGCGTTTTCGGCCTTCTTGTTTGTTGTCGTTTGTCAAAAGAAGGAAAAGGGTCAAGGTGTGAATTGTAAACATATCCGTTGACACAATTTATCATTAAATAGTAAATTATTTTTTTCTGTAATGTTTAAATAACATTTTAATGAATTTCATATGAAACTACAGTTTTTTTTATGTTCAATTATGCTTATTTGTTAAGGTAAAACTTACTATCAGAATGAAAATTGAAAGTTTGTTTATTGTTCATAGAAATTAATTAAGTGTTGTGGTTCAGTTAAGCAGTAAAAGGAAAAAAGAGATTTTAAACAAACAATCAAATGATGGCATGGCATGCATAATCATTTAATCTGTCTCATTTAATCTTTCGTTCTGTATCTTCAGTTTTAGTTTATTTTAAACAGGAAATGGGGGTGGGTTTCACTTTGTTAATGTCGGTGTTTTATTATTAGCAGTCATGATTTTTTTTTTTTTGTATGAATGAAATTTTGTTTTGCAAGTAGATGTTTACCGACTAAATTACAAGTGAGTTCTCCGTTAACAGTAATCAATGTCATCATACTAATTTAATTACAGATCTTGTGGAAATAAATTAGAAATCAAAATTTAATTTTCCTTCAACTGAATTGCGTATATTGTCTTAAAGTTTTTTTTGCAGTGCGCTAGAAGTATTTATTTATTTTAGAGTAGTGTATTTAATTCGGTATGTATTAAAAGTAATAAGTTATTTCTGAAAAATATGCGTTTGTATATGTGCATTAATTGTTTATGTTAAAGTAGGTTATTTAACATGATAATAAATTTTTAAATTAAATGTTCATAAGTTTTGCTCGGCCATGAAACTTTTGTTATGTTTTAGATCGCTTAAAATAAAGTTTCTTTGCTTAAAAAAAAAAAATGTTTAGGGGTAATAGTAGCTCCAAAATGGTTAAGATATTATTTTCACCGAATTGGTTTAAAGCTAGATGTACCTACTTAAACTACAACTTAAATTGTAATTTAAACCTTAATTGTTTTGACGGTAGTTTTTGAAAGTGCTATATCTTGTACAATATTTAGATTTTTAATAAAAAATAAAAATTGCTCCTTTGTTATTTCTATAAAATTTTTATGATTTTTTATATGTTTCTTACTTTTGCTTATTGATTTGACGGTAGTTTTTGAAAGTGCTATATCTTTAATTATTTTGTAAAATATTTAGTTTTTTAATAAAATTGAACAATTGCTCCTTTGTTATTTCTATAGAATTTTTATGATTTTTTCTGTATATTTTTCTTACTTTTTATATAATATAGCACTGTAAATGGAGTTATCATGAAGGTTCTTAAAATTTAAATTATGTGAACAAAATCATAAACATAGGTCACGCCAGGGCCGTAACCAGGATGAAATGTTAGGTAGGGCTTTCAATCTAGTTTGGGGGGGCGGAACAAATATAAATATTAGTAGGCGGAAAGGGGGGGTTCAATTTGCGCATTTTTTTTTCTAGAGTATTTGCTTCAAAAAACACCGTTTTTTAAAAATATTTAACATTCATTATGTTAATAATTTTTTCATTGAGATTCCATTAAAAATATCCAAATGATATTTTGAGGGAATGCAGTATTGGATGTCGGTTAGAGTAATTTTTTGTATAACAATAATTCACAAGACGTAGTTACTAGTTAATTGTGCCTTTTGCAATCCATTAAATGCTATACAATAATAATAAACTCTGTAAAATAAAAAAATGTTAACAATTAAACAACAACAACAATTAAATTCAATAAATTAAAAATTTACTGAAAAGTGCATTTATTTTTCATTTTAAATGTATAATTGTAAAGATAAAATTGTAAGGAACTTAAAAGGAAACCGACAGTTTCGTGTACTCTGAAAAATCCGAAAACCGATGCTACATGCAGCCAAGAGCAGCAAAATAATTAAATGTATGTATAGAAATCTGGCCATTGTGATGAGAAATTCTCCCAAAACAATGGGTATTTTTTATGATGTAAAATTTAGCGATTGTTAAAAATCAGTTGTTTCTAGAATTTCGTATTTATTTGTAAATTTACAAAGAAATTTGAAAATCTTAGGGGGGGCTGAAAGCCGGCTAGGTAGGGCTCAGCCCCCGTAGCCCCCCCTCTGGTTACGGCCCTGGGTCACGCAGGTTTCTTAAATTTGTGGTCCCAGGGTCTTGTAAAGATTAATCAAGCTTGTTAAATTTGTTGGGTCCTTTTTTGATAACACTAAAAAATAAACAATGAGTAGGGGATGTGTAAGCCCTCTGTAGAAAGGTTGATACTTGGGGGTTATAGTGGCAAATAAGCTTGTTTAATGACATTTCGATTAAGATTGCACCCATGCTTTAGGACTGCAAGTGTTGTTTACACGATTTCACCTTCACCATGGATAATGCCATGGTCCAAACAGCCATGATAATCAACAGTTTTCATCAGTGGCACAGAGAAGGAGGGGAAAAATCCCCAGGGCTTCAGCTTGTGAAGGGGCCCCTCTTTTGCTGTTTATGTGATACTTAATTGTGTGTTGTTAATTTTGTAATAAAAAAAAATGTCCAAATTCAGATTATGTCCGCGGATGTTTCAAATTAATTTTTGAATGAAATTACAAAAAGCCAGCTATAGCATAAGCCACCAACTTGACAAAAGCGAGGAGTGTTGGTGATTTGAGTCTTCTTTTGCAAGAAAAATAGACATGGACGGTGTTATTCAACGGTTTGCCATGACTAAAGGGTAAAAAAGATTTACTTAACAAGAAATCATTTTTCCCCCCGAGACACATTGTTAAATTGTTTAAGAAAGGATACAGCCAGAGGAGAGACTATGGGCCCACTCAACCTCCTAAATTTTGAATTTTCCTTAATAAATGTTAAAGACTTTCTCGAAGAAATTTTGAAATTTCCACTTTTTTAGCCTTTTGAAAATATTTTGGCTTCCTGCTTGCATGGAAGTATGAATAAAAATATTAATTTTTTCAATACTGAGGAAACATGCCATGCAAAAATGTTAATGTTTCAAATACAGTTTCTCTATGGAGGTGGCAAAACCTTCAAAACAAAATGTTGGTATGTTTTAGAGCATAGATGTTTGTTAAAGTATAATACTCTTTTAAATTAATAATTTTAATTCTGTTAATTATTTTCTAATTACTATTAATTTAAAATTTCTTTAAATGATTAATAGTTTTAATAAGGAATAAATGATTGATCTAATATGACATAAAAAGGATTTCTGGATAAAAAGGACCCCAAATATTTTATCCCTGGGGCCCCAACTTGGTTCTCTGTGCCTCTGGTTTTCATTGCAAGCTTAGCATAGTTGCGAGTATTTAAAACTTTATTTCTTGTATGTTTATTTCTATCTCGCATCAGTATTATTTTAAGATTACAAATGAAATTCCAGAATACTTACAAGAAAAGAAAAGCATATATATATGGGTGATTCTAAAAAGGTAGGTACAAGCACGCAGTGGCGGATCCAGAAATTTTTTTTGGGAGGGGCTAAATTTTTAAAAAAGCTTATTTCACCCAATTAAAATGTACTATAAATCAAAATTTTAGTCTAAACCAATGTGCATGCTTTTGGGAGGGGCTAAGTTATGAAATATGATCATTTTAGCTATTTAAAGTGTATAATGAAGCAGAATGCTACCCTTTAGCTATTCCTTTTGGGGGGGGCTGAAGCCCCTTAGTCCCTCCCCTGAATCCGCTACTGCAAGCACGCATCCTAACTTAAAGTTATCCCCCCCCCCCAAAAAAAAAAAAAAAAATAATATTGGATCTTATAAAGCATTCTTTTTTCCTTAGCAAATTTTTAGTTCAGCTTAGAAATAAGAACTGGTATCATTTATCATGAAAGTTTGTGTAAATATCCTTAAATTTAAACATTTTAGCTACAAATGGTTAATTTTCTACATCTCTTGTGTTAACTGATGTCTCTGCAACACCAAGAAAAAAAAAATTTTAGGACAATTTTAGGAGTTTCATAATCAAAATATTAAGTGAATACAATAAAAAGATTTGTTTACTATTTTGGTCAACATATGGCAGTAGCATGCTTAAAATATTAAAGAATTACAGCAAGAATCACATAATTTGTTCGTGCCTGTTTTGTTTGTTGAAAAATAATGATCAAAACAACACTATTTGGAAGCTTAAATAAATATAATATAATAAATAATATAGTTTAAATAAATAATATAAGTATCTCAACTCATTTATTAGCCTTTAAAATATTCTTTTCAACATTTTAAAGCATTTTCATAAGTTTTTGTGCATTTTCTCCTGTAAATTTGCATATAAACCATGATGTCCAAATTGCGTAATGATCGAAACATCAATTTCTTTAATGTTTAATTTATTGTCCCATAGTGTCCTAAAAATTTAAGAAAGTCATTAATTACTATCCTGTTTTAACAATTTTTATTCATGAAATAGAATCACCTGGGTAATTCTATTAGTTGTATTCATTAGTTGAAATAATGTTTTAACATGATTGATGAGCATGTCAAACACATGTGTATGGTCGAAACAAAATGGTGGCAGCTTATTTTCAGACATGATTATTTAAAAAGTACGATTTATAAGAAGTAGTAAAACCTCTCTAAATTACTTTATAAATTGACATTCAATGTTTGTAAGCAGGGTTGGCATGGTTTAAAACGACTGGTTTAAACCATGGTTTAAATCATGGTTTAAACCAAATGGTTTTTTTTCTCAAAAAAATCCAATTGGTTTTTTTAAAAGAATAATTTAAAATTTCGAATACTACAGATAGAATATGTTCTGATATCTTTTAAAATTATCCTTATAAGTATCAGCAATAAGTTTTTATATCAATCTAATAGACACCTTATTGTCTTATCATTATTAAAAATTAATAATTAAACTTAAATTATAGGCTGCATTTTTAATTTGTTTCTAAAATAGATGTTTTGTGTTTTAACAACTTATTTTTAAACCTTAAAAATATCATTTTGAACAACTTATCATTTTATTACTGATGAATCTAAGTGCAAGATTCCATGTAAAATGTAGTAAACAGTTAATATTGTATTATATTATATACTAAATATAAAAAATAATATTTCTAAATAAAATATTAAAATTGAATGATTTCAATGTCCACATAAGTATAGTAACAATTGTTAATTTACTTTCTTTTAATTACTTTCAGAAGGAACATTAATTGTTATCTAAACATTTTACAAATACTTTTATTTATAAGTATTTAACAGGTAATTATAAAAGGATTTAAAAATAAAAACAAAAAACCTGGTTTAAACCAAAAAAACCCGGTTTAAACCAAAAAAAACCTGGTTTTTTGGTTTTTTTCAAATAAACCGGGTTTTTTTCCAACACTGTTTGTAAGTGTTTTTTTTATTGATTTTTTTTTTCTAGTACTGTAAGTACTATGTTTCTAGTACTGTAGTAGTAAGAAATGTATTTAAGAAAATTATTTGATGAATTCAAATTGTGCAACGATTGAAACACTAATAAATTTTTAAATTAATTTGCGAACAAGACATAACATAATTTTTATTTAGAATTTCTAGAGGTAACCTTAAAAAATTTATAAAGTAATTTTTTTAAATTAAGTACATTAGCAAATGCTATATATTTTGTAAGGTATCATCATTTAAAACTTAATTTGTAATTTAGATGACCATGTAAATTGCTTTCAAAAAAAATTGTTTCTGTTTATTTTTCATTCTCTTCATTTATAAGTTAATTGTTTAAAAGAAACTGCTAGTTCAATACTTCTAATAATCAGTCAATGTGAGACCGTCAGAAACATTTGTTTAAATGCATATAACATGCATAATTGAAGTTAAATATGTTGCTTTTGCTTACAATATTTTTGTTTGACTCATAAGCCAATTTATCAAAAGACATAAGACTTCTAAAAAAAAAAAAAAGAAAGAAAGAGGAAAATATTATACATTTGACTAACGAATTGCAATTGCATAGAACCTATTTAATGCATTTTTAGCTTCTAGTATTTTTTTATCCACATGTCTTAAAAATTCAATGTTCAAAATCAGTAACCAAAACATCAGCAGTGTCCAAAATCTGTAACCAACTGAGCAAAGATGTCAAAAATTTCTAACCTACAGATCTGATAATAAAATGTTTTAATTAGTAATTTTCCAGAACACTTACTGCCTTTTAATTTTTTTTATATACTCTATTCTAGGCTTATATACTATGATGTGTAAAAAAATAGAGTAAAATTCTAAAATTTGAAAAATGGATTATAGTTAACATTTGGTGACCCACTTTTTTAGAATCTCCCATATATATTCCCTTCTCATTGCATTATTGATTTAATTAGGGGGGGGATGAAAAACTGTAGCTACAATTGACTGTTATGGTGAAAATTTAAGATTTTAAAAGGAAATAGCAAGAACCAGAGTAGTGGGTTAAAAAATTAAAAAAAAAAGTTCCATTGGTTTAAACAAAGCAATTACTGTGGACTTTTTGATTTCACCTTAATGAGGTTTGACTGTATATCTTTTTCTAATTTTGTTTTAGTTGAATAATAAAATGATCATAATCATGATTTTAAAATAAGCTGAAAAATTACCCATATGTAATTATTTATGAACACAAAGAGTGTATCAGTACTGTTTTCATTTCCAGTTTTATTGAATGAAAATATGGGGTCTGAACATCCTGATACTCAGTGGCTCTATGACCTCTTGTTAGAAGTTCAGTTGGAACAGTTTTTCCCGAGGATTCGAGATGAACTGCAAGTCACCAGGCTTGACCACTTCGACTATGTGCTTTCGTGCGATCTGGAAAACATTGGCATGGGCAAGCCTGCTGCCCGCCGTCTCCTTGATACAGTTAAGAAAAAGAGAGCTGCTGCATGGAGAAAAAGCATATTAAATAAGGTATGTACATTTCATTTTAGCCAGTCCTGTTGGATTTAGTTGAAACCTTCTAAGCAAAAGCATTTTCTTATATAGAAGACTAACTGGATAGACTGCCCAACACTGAAAAAGTGCAACTGTTGCCATCACTCTATTTCCTACCAAGAACATGGCTATCGATCTGACTGCCAGGAAACTTCTTTAGCTCTGTGGTGCCAGACAGAACCTGATTATCACACGGGCATGCGGGGCAATAACCTGAGGCCCCAGAAAAATACGGGCCCCTAAATCTCCCGATTTATTGTTATGATTTATTACATATTCATATATACTGCAGTAATAAATTTTTTGCAACTAAATTTCCTTTGTAATATCTATAGCATAATTTTAAACAATAAATGGACTTGGAGATTTATTTTCTGTTCTTCTAATTGAATGGTTTTTAAGACTCATGGATCAATAAACAAGAAGTTAAGAGTTTTTAAAAACGTATGGTATGGCCATATATATGCTTATCACAAAATGTCCATTAGTTAACATTTTTTATTTCGTGATGAAGGAAAAAAAATTTCGAACTTTTTGGTGTATCAAGAAATTTTTTTGGCGTCAGAAACTTCTCCCGTGCCTCATAATTGCCATTCCTTGAATTAGCGCACCCATGTGCTCATAATACAAACGGACTAAAAAAGTATTAAAATCACTTTTAAATGCATAGTCTTATTCTAAATAAGTATAAATAAATAGGTAATTTTTAATTCAATTTTAGTATTCTTTAAAAAGTTTTATTTTTATGTCAGGAAAATGCAACAGCAAATAAAAATAAGTTAAAATGCTTTTGATAATATAGGTGCCCCAAAATAACCTCTTGCCCGGGGCCCCAGCCACCTATGATCAGGCTCTGGTGCGAGATAGGCAATTCAGTTGACCACCATGTTGTTGGTACTCAAATGGATCAATGGCAACAGTTGCACTTTTCCAGCATTAGGACCATTTAAACATACTTTTTTTGTGTGACTGGCAGTGTAAACACTAAAATAAGGTAGCTTCATGCTACAACCATTGCTCATCAAAGAGCTCGTTAAGGCTGTTCTTTTAAGAATTAATGCCAATTAATTAAAATGTACATTCTATGGTTTATTCATTAGTTTTTATGAATAACTGGAAAACTAGTTCAGAAAAATTAAATGCAACATTTTTTAATGCGCAATTACAATAATTTAATTTTATACTGTTATTCAGCTATTTTTAGCTGTAAAACAAGGATTCATTTTGAAGTAAAAAAAATGATAGAAATTTATTGAATTGAAAAAAAAGATTTAAAAAAATATTTTTAATATTATAAGCTTTCAATGTGTTTTACTTGTTCATTTAACATTATTATAATTGCCTTAATCCTTTAAATGCTGCATAAATATTCAGGAATAAAAAATATAATTAATTCATCAAAATTACATTAGAATACCCATAAAGAATATTAAAAAATATCATTGGGGAAAAAAAAAAAAAAAAAAAAAAAAAAAAAAACTCATTGACTTCTTGAATGTTCTATTATTTGGAACATTGCCATGTAATGCTATCTTTTCTCATCTATATTTGCTTCATGTACACAACAAAACACTGTATAATAAATCTAAAATTTTATGTTGTAATAGAGGTTTACTAGTTAATTTGATGTGAAATAACTAAAATTTAAGCACAACTCATTGAAAAATGTAATTTTTAAATTAGCATAATATTTTTATAAGAAATGTAATACAAATATATATATATATATATAAAGGAACAATAAAAACAATTTTACACTTACATACTCTTGATTAATAATGCAGATAATAAGAATAAATGAGATTTTAAAAATGTAAAATACTTTATCAAGAAAGAATAAAATATTTTATCCTTATGTGAGTGCTTAGGATTTCAACCAATAGTTTTAAATTATAGTTTGTATGTTTTAAATTTTTAAAACATACTAAAACTCTTAAGTTCTTTTTGTCATTTTTTAGCAGTTTTTCTCATCTCATGTCTATGATATTGTGGGAAGCAGTGTTCATGAAGTTTTTTCTTGCATTCAAAGCATATGTTTGTAGTGCTTTTTTGGTATACTATAAAATACTCTTGTGATGTAACTATGTAATGTGAATCTGATTATCTTGCAGACTTTAATGGTCACAAGGTCCAGCTACAATGTTAAGTTTATACTTCGTCCGAAGCAAATTTAAATTAATTTCTCATTTGGAACATTTAATTTTTACACAATGTTGAAGAGAGATTTCTTGTTATTATTTTAATTCTTCTTCATATCTCTTTAAATTTATCCTTTGGAAATACAATAGGGAAATTTTGGGGTGAATTTGAATTTTTAGGAATTTTATAGGATATTTTTTCTTGTGTACTGTAAAAATTGTCAAGAAAGTCGATTTTTTGAAATTTTTTGATTTGAAAAATAGATCTGTCAAAAAAATCAATCATGCTTTCCATTATAAACAGAATTTCTTTTCAAACTGACCGATCTAACAGTTTATTTTTAAAAAGATATTAAACAGGATGTTCCAAAAAAGGAACATTGGCATGTAAAAGGTTAAATAATAATTGTTTGTTTAAAAGAGCAGTCTACCATAATAATTAGCTAAAACTTTTTAATGCAATTATGTAATATATATTGATATCTCCACTTGCCTCACTTTTATTTTAATGAGTAAGCTCTTAACTCTAATAATTTGCATGTTATTGATATTTTAAATTTTTTTCTTTCAGATTCTTCCTTCTGCCAAGCATGAAAAATCTTCCAAATCTAATCTGTCTTCCGTCCCATCTCCACTTCCTTCTGACGGGATGCTCACCTGCCTCATCAGCGAGAAAGATCTCAAACTTGCCAACAGATTGGGGGATGGATCATTTGGTGTTGTGAGGAAAGGGGAATGGACAACCATTAATGGTTCATCCGTAAGCGAAATGTTTACACTTAATTTAATTTACCATTGAACTGACTATTATGCACTGTGGAATTGGACAAAATTGGATTAGTTGCTAGTACAGTGCAGCACCAATAATCCGGCACCGGCAGGAATGATGCGGTGCTGGATTATCGATTTTTCCAGATTATAGACGTGTTGAAAATTTCTATTAAAACCATCGTCGATCACGTGCTGTTGACCAGTGTATTATTTATCAATGAAAAGTAGTCTTAAAATATACATGCCATCGCTGTATAAACTGCCAAAAAAAAAAGTACTAAATTACACTGGAACAAATGTAATTTAGTGTTAATTCAAACTAAAAACTATAAAGCAGAAAAGATCGTTGATTTTGGAACATTTTCAGAAAGTATAACACAAATAGTATTTGAAATTTATTTAAATACTAATTAAAATAAGTGTATTAAATGATTATTAGAATCTAATTAGCTTTTGTATTTACATTAAATACATTGGTTAATTTGACTTGCTTCTTTCTTTCTTTTTTTTTTTGGGGGGGGGGGGGGGTTCGGTATTTAATTGGTTAATTAACATATGCACATTCATCAGTTGACTCTCAGATGTAAAATCGAATTTATTAAATCTCTCCCTAGTTTGTACCATAGTTTTATTTTGCAAGCTGAATTATTCCGAATTTTACTCTCTTCACAGCTTCTTAATTGCGTTGAAACATATTAATTTCCCCCTGCTTTTCAAAGCACTGGCGAATTCCTTCCTGCGAGTTATTGCATTTTGCATGGTGACAGAATGTCTAGAAACAAGGCAATGTCTCTGAAAGCAGCCGAAGCCACATGTTTACGATGATATGTAAACATGCTGTCTTGTTTTAAAAACTCATACATATTAATGTTCTATGAAAGCACTTGCATTATCTTTGAATTCTTCATTCAACAACACTGCACCTTTGACTGCAATCAATTTAAATGTAATAAGCGAACCAGGCCGTATTTACTTTTGTTTTTATCTCCGTAGTAGAGAATGCATTGATTCAAATATTTGCGGCAGTAATGGTGATCGACAAAGAAATGTTAGGGTTGAAATACGAAACAAAAAGAAAAATATTCAGTGAAAAACAATCTATTGAAGAAGAAGAAAAAATTAATCTAGCCATACATCAATTAAAATCAGCCTTAAAAGTTCCGGATTTTGAGATTCTGGACCCTTTAGAGAAAAAAAAAAAACGAGACTAGTGCCGGATTATAGGTTCCCGGATTATGGATGCTGCACTGTAGTAAAATTTTAACCCTTGTCTACTCTCAGCCAGTAAAGCTTTTTTATCATTTCTGCTGTATGTCTGCTTTAAACTAACACATCAAAGATCTCATAACTCATAACATCAAAGATTTATACTGATCTTATTTATCAGTACTTATTTATTATATTGACAACCATTTTCATCATAATTTTTTTTTCTCCAAAATGTGCTCAATTACAGAGATGTCAATTTTCCGTTGATTGGCAGATTTCCACTTTTTTTAAAATTTAATTTTATTTATCTTTTTGCAAATTGAGCAAAATTTTTCTAAATTCTGCCATATTTCCGCCCCCCCCCTTCTACAGTTATTAAATATTCTCGGCATCTCAATTTCAATCTTTTTCCATCCTTCTTGAAAATTAATATCCTTTTAGCATTCCTTTATTTCAAATAAGTCTATTTCAAATTTAAATTACTTTTTCCAAAGAAACCAGTAAAGGAAAACTTCACAAAAAAGGATTGTTTAAGATAGGAAATAAAATGATGCAAAATAAGTAATGTAAAAGTAGAAACAAAGAATATTTTGTCAAAGAAAAAATAATTATGAAAACAATCAAAAAATGACCTTTACATGTTTATTACTTTTTTCCACATACATTAGATACTTCTTATTGAAATTGCTTTTCAGCCATATAATATGTTTTGCCTTTTTGTGTGTGTTATAATTTCACTTTTTCTTATTTTCTCGATTCGCCTGAAATTTCCTCTTTTTCGCCAATTATTTTTATTCACACAGTATTTCCTCTTTTTTGCTATTTTATGAGTGGCATCACTGCAATTAAGTGCCAATAATGACGCACAATGTGTTTACTGATCAGTGTGTCTTTTTCCCACCACAATTTTAAAAGCGGGAGAAATTGCTTCATCTGCATTTCATTTTATTCTCGTGTGCATTATTTTTTTTTTATCTACTGAAGTTAAAAATTATTTTTTTACATTTTTTTATTAAAAGAAAATCTGATGCGTTATGTTCCTATTTCATTTTCTGGCAGTTTTCAGCCAATAAGAGAAAGGGGTGTTTGTTCCTAGCTCTTATTTCTACTCTATACACCTAGATGCAATAAGACCAGAAAGATTCTAAAATTTTACCTCAAAATATATTTAGAGACATATTGATAAAAGAATTATACATTTCCAAATTTAAGAAGAAAATTTTTTCCTTCTTCTATTTTAATTATTTAAATGCTTCTTTTTGAAACTAAGTATGGAATAAAGAAAACCTAATGCACATGCATAGTTTTTATTGTATTTTTGATCAATCTTTCTCAAATAAGATTAGATTTCAAAACCGGTCTTTTTATTATGTTATTTCATTTTTACATCAAAAGAATTTTCTAAAATTTAGTTATGAAATGCATTATTTGTATTGACCTTGGATTTTATTAAATTTGCTTAAAATCCTGTCCTTAAATAATGATCGTCTATTTTTCCTTTATTGAATGTTCTCTATGTGAAATGGATTATTAAATACTTATTTATATATGAGTATGTGAGTATTATTTTTGCTGAATAAAAGTAATCTTTTGTTATGATTGAAATTCAATTGGGGAAATTGTGTAGCAGGCCAGGGAATTTTTTTAATGGTTAAATTCAAGCTCACTCACTTTGACTCTTTTTTTCATCTTTATGCATTCTCACTCCTGTTTAAAAGCTAATGAGGTCTTTATTTCTATGAAAGTGGTGAATTATAAACTTTTTATTTTAATATACAAATTTTGATTTGCATAAATGATGTGAAACTCATTTTTATTTTAAAAGTATGAATAATGACAGTTACTGAAGTAATGAAATGTAATTAATAAATGAAAAGCAATAAATTCAATAAAACCATTTTGAAGATTTTCAAGAATTAAAGAAGCAGTAATTGGCAAATATATTTTGTAATCTTCATCCCCCCCCCTTTATTTAGTAGTTTTGCAGCTTGTGCTAACTTCTGTTTTTGCCAAACTGAATAAATTTCTTCTTTTTCAGATTGGAATTTTTTTCCCCCTCCTTTTAACCCTTTTGGTACCAGGACTGCAAATACGTGTCAAATTAGTATTCTAACCTATCAAAGCATGCTATGTTGCTAAAATTTTTAGTAGGATTTAAGCTGAGTTCAAAATTTCTATTAAAAAAAAAAAAAAAAAAAAAAAAAAAAAAGCTTTAGGACTCTATATTTGATTATTCAATGTAGTATGCTTGTTTTTATTTCCTGACTTGATTTTTAAAATTACTTTTCTTCATCAATAAAGGATTACAAATTTAGAAAGCAATTCTGAGTGAAAATATTGAATTGTGAGATAAAAAGGAATTAACCTATTTATTATATAACTTGGCACCAATAAATTAACCTATATAATATATAACTTGGCACCAAATATAATGCGACCCCAAAACTTTTTCATCAAGATAATTAGAAAAATCCTATATTTAGACCTCGAATTTAGTGCAAGTCAGGTTTTTAATGGGAAATGATCAGTTAAAAAATATCGCATTATATTCAGGCCAATACGACAGTTTAAATTTGTCAAAACTCATAATTGATGACAGTTTAATTTTAATCCTGTAAATAAAATATAAGTATTTAAAGGAAAAAAATTATAAATGCTATAATTAAAGATGTTTCTTTTTTTCCCTCAAATTTTTTGGATCATATTTTTAAATTTTTCTTCCTTTCAACTGTCCCATTTTTAAATGCTTTTATTTAACTTACTCTGTATGTTTTGTAAAACATCACTTTTTTTCTAACTTCCCTATCTCCAATTGAGCTGAAATTTTACATACTAATGTACTTTGCATAGTGTTGCATTGTTAGCTAATTTTAGAATATTATGTGATAAAAAGAACAGTGTAGTGTGTGATCACACAGACAGCTGTGTCAAAAAAGTTCTTTAGTTCTGTGCCAAATAATTGGTGATTCGATCCACTGCCATGTTGTTGGTAGTTAAATCAAGCAATGCTAATGGCTGCACTTTTTCAGCATTGGGCAGTATATTCAGTTCTTCTTCTATATGTATGTAAAAATGCGTTTGCTTCAAAGTGTTAAGCGGAGTTTAATTTCTTCATTAAACTATCAAACCTTGACAGGGTTTCTACAGACCTGGAAAGTCAGGGAAATTAGCAGAAATTGAAGAAAGGTCAGGGAAATGCAAGAAAATTGAATTTTGCGTAAAATCAAGAAAATATTTGCTGTTTGAATCTAAGTATAGAAATTGTTTTATTTTCATTTTCTTATTCAACCTTATAAATAATTTTAAAATGTGTTCTTTATGAGCCTATCTTTTGAAATATGCTTAGTTTTATCCTAAATTGTTATCAAACATGGTTTTTTTTAGAATCCAGTGATGTCAAATAAGATTCTTGTATATATTAATTTTATTATTATTATTTGTAAAAAAGAGGGCAAAATATATAAAAAATATATAATGTTAAAAATAGAAACGCAAAATTCGGGAAAGCATGCTAGATAAACTCAGGGAAGAGCATGATAGATGTCTGGGAAAGTCAGGGAAGCAAAAGCTGTGAAATCTGTAGAAACCCTGCTTGATGTGTTGAATAAATATGTTTTCCCGTATAAACTGACTTTTTTTTGGAGGGGGGTGTCTAACTAACTTTGAGATTTTGAGGTTATACTGTTATTAAGTATTGTACCTTTAGTGATTACATTTAAATATATATATATATGCTTGTGAAATCTCAGGGCTCTTGACTTTTATAGATCATGAAAAAAAACTGTCTTTTTCATTTTGAAAGCTTGTCATATGTGCTTTATAGTTATTTTATCTTACGCATGTTTCAAATGTTGGTCATTTTTCAACATTTCTGTACTTTTACATGCACATCTTTTTTATCAGTGTTGTTGAATGGATTGCTCTTGTATAACAGGTTGCAGTAGCTGTAAAGATTTTGAAGGAAGATGCCCTGTCTCTCCCTGGTGCATTTGAAGACTTTATAAAGGAAGTCAATGCCATGCATAGTTTAAATCATCCAAACCTCATTCATCTCTATGGAGTTGTCCTTTCTCCCCTGATGATGGTATGTATTTTTATCATAAATCAATTTCTAAATGATTTTTTTACATTCTTTATTACAGTATGGAACCTCTTATCCGGAAATCAGTTATCCAGAAATCAGTTATCCAGAATCATTTTTCAATCGATTAAATTCCTATTTTTTCCGAAAGAAAAGCAAAAAAAAAGAGTTTTTTTAAATGTTTCTTATGTTTTTGTTCTTTTACTTTGAGTTCTACAGCTAGAATTTATAAAGTAAGCAATCTGATAAGGTATTTTATTTATTTTTTTAGTGTGTGACTAAGTTTTCAAGAAGTTATCCTATATTTACTACTTCCTCTCTAAATGATTATTATTTATCTTGATCTTATTAAGAGTTTCTTTTATATTATTTTACAGTATATTAACAATTAATGTTTAGTTCTAATCAAAAATGGAGAGTAACATATATGCTACCAATCAAATCAGTAGATGTCATGTTAATCCCCCACCAGTTATCCAGAATACACCCGGTCCCAACCATTCCGGATAACAGGTTCTATAGTGTAGTAATGTAGGTTCTATACTGTAGTAATGTATAGTGTTTCTTTCTTTTTTTTTTTTTTAACTCAAGGAATTGCTTTTAAGTTATATATAAGTTCAATTTTTCGTATTGTGGGTTGTCTTCTAAAAAATTTACAGGAATCTATTCCATTTCTGCCAGTCAAATGCTTATTCCTCCTCCAGACCTCTATTTTTTGTTGCATTTTTAATATTGTTCATCCATTTCTTCTGTGGTCTTCCTTGTTTCCTTATTTTGATTTGGTTTATAATTAAATGTTGTTTTGGCAGTCTTTCAACACTTCTTATGCAACTTCATACCAGATTAGTTTTTTTTTGTATGTTTTTGTTTGTTTTTAAGATTTTTCTATTATGGTTCCCTTTATTTTCATAATTTCTTTCTGTTCTTGATATCCTGCATGATGTTTTTAAAGCGCCCATTGCCGTTAATTTCTTTTTATCTTCTTCCATAATTCTCCATCCCTCGTACAATCAAAAAAATATATATATATATTATACAGTGTCCTCAAGTCATCTTTTAAATTTATCTGCTGTTTTTTTCTAGTAAATATTGATAAAATTTCATTTTTTAATAAATGTTTCATTTGATGTTCCGAATTGGAAACATTGGACTGTAAAAGGTTAAGTAAATCATTATACATGATTTTTATTTTTTATAATAGCAGTAAATTTTCTAGTCGCTTATCATTGAATGAATTCTTTGCTTTTTGTTGTTTTGCATTGAAGTTGTGTAAGAATTAAGTTCTATATTATTTTGTTCTTCATAGTGAAATGAATTTATCACGCATTCAGACAATTGCACTGCTGCAGGTTTATTTTGAATGTAAATTTAGTGAAAAGATGTTTAGCAAAACAAATATCTAAATGATGCAGTACCTGCTTGCAGGGAACCTATCTAGCAATTTGCTGCATTGTCAAAAGTGAATGAACATGCAGATTCTGGTTCCAACAAGATTGGCAACATGCCCATATGAGTAAATAAAATCAAAGGATATGCTTGAGGAATTTTTTGTGATTGTCTCATCTGAAAAAATAATTGACACCCGCGATCCCTTTATCTGAGCATCCCAGACTTTTTTCTGTGAGGATTTTAAAGAACAAAGTTTACACAAGTAACCTCAAACACTAGATGATTTGAAAATTGTGATTTGCTCAAAAAGGATACAAGAAGTCTCCCCAGCATGATGGAACACATTTCTATTAATGTATGCAAAGGAGTTCAGCTTTGCCTTCTAGAAAAGGTATGGATATTTTGAACATTTGTTGTAAATGTAAGTTCAGTGTTTTTTCTTATGTGGTTAAAATTGCTTTTTAGCATTAGCATAAAAATAATTATTTTAAGCTGTATTGTTATGTGAATAATAAATTCATATGTCATGAGTATGAGAACTTTTAGGACACAAAATTGAATCCAGCATGCCTTTACCTGCTACTACATGAAGAAAAATCACCAAATCTTTATGTTAACCTGATAAAAAATTGATTATTTAACCCTTTTAGGTGCAACCCTTTCCCAATGCTGAAAAAAGGGCAGCCATTGCCATTGCTCGACTTAACTACCAGCAAGATGGCAGATGATCAAAACGTTTATTGTGTGCCACAGATCTAGAGACCCTTTTTTGATGCAGCTGGCTGTGCGTGCACAGCCAGCTGCATCAAAAAAGGGTCTCTAGATCTGTGGCACGCGATGAAAGTTTCGATCGTCTGCCATCTTTGCTGGTAGTTAAGTCGAGCGATGGCAACGGCTGCCCTTTTTTCAGCATTGGGCAATCCATCCAGCTGTTCTCGCATTCTTCCATTTTTCAGCAGATGTCAGTGCTGTTAAAAATAACCGTGGCCATTTTTTTTACGGGAAATGACGTACTAAAAAGTAAAAGGATTCTTGTGGAGCTATGTCACCCGCAACTATTTTTATAAAAATCAAATCTATTCTTCGTGACTGGCAACAGTCAAAACGTCAGAGTTTGGTGTTCCCAGAACGGGAATACTGCACATTAAATAAAACATTGTAAGTTATATGGTCTGAGAGTAAAATGAATTGTTATCCATTATTGATGCCAAAATAATCATAACGTGATTCAAACAGAGTTTGCAAGATTGTCTAGTTTCTTATATTGCTGGTAAAAGAATGCCCCATGGAAAGTTATTATTACTTAATATCTTTTTCTTTCTTTCAAGGTAACTGAATTAGCTCCATTAGGTTCACTCCGAGACAGCCTAAGAAAAGAATGCCACCATACTCCAGTATCTCGACTCATTGATTATGCTGTACAAATTGCTGCTGGTATGGCATACCTCGAATTGAAAAGATTTATTCATAGGGATTTAGCAGCTCGAAATGTTCTACTTGCAACAAAGAAAATTGTAAGTATGATTTGTTTTAATTTGCATGACAGTTGCAAGTTTTTATTTTTTTTACAGATCTTTAAATTTGCTGTAATTTTTGGAAGAAATGCTGTATTAGCATAAATGCCACACTCAAAGAAAATGGCACAAAAATAACTAAAGCTGCACAAAAATGCTGCATTCGGCATAAATGGCCATAAGTTAAATTTGTTTGATATTGCCATGAATGTCATAGTTGCAAAATCTTGCCCTGTATCCTGATGTATGGGATATCATTTAAGAAAAATTAATAATATCAAATCATAACAGAAAAATAAATTTTAGGTAAAAAATTATGAAAATGTATTTATATTTACACACAAAAGAAGTCCATGTGCATACTCATACCTTGTTATTAAAAAAAAAAAAAAAAAAAGCCTTGCACTACGTTATTTTTAAAAAAGGGAAGAGAAAGAATATCGTGGATTGTGCTATAAATCCGTGATTGTAATAAAGGTGCGAGGTATGCCAGTGTTCAAAAAGAATCACGGTACATTTACATGGTAGAAAACAGGGAGAAGAGGGTATGGGTTGAAAAATATCCATCTGGAGATAGATAATAAGAACAGAATTTGGCACTCAATGAAAATAAATATGTACATCAGATAAACACAACAAACTTTGCAGAATACAACTGACTGGTGTTTTCTGTAGCAACAAAGTTATATCTATAATAATAAAAATGAATGTTTGTAAATCTGTCTGTCTGTATGTGTGCGGTCTCCAGACAAACCTACTGCATGCAGAACTCTGAAAATTTGAATATATAAGCCCACGAGTCTGATAATGTGCACCTGAGAATCAGAATTTTAAAATTTTAATTACTTTTTTAATTATTAATTAAAAACCGTTTTCAGGATGCCATGCTCGGCGAGTTTCGCCAGCATGATACTGTGAAACAAAATCGCATGCATTGGAAAACATGAAATGGCACGGAATAGTCAGTTTTGCGCCAATCTATATCAATAAAAATGAATGTCTGAAAATCTGCATGCGTGCGATGTCCAGAAAAAAACTACTGGACGTAGAACTCTGAAAATTCGAACATATGAGCCCATTCCTTCGGTAATGTACACCTGAGGCTCAGAATTTTGAAATTTTAATTACTTTTTTAATTATTAATTAAAAACCGATTTTAGATCGTCATGTTTGGCGAACTTTGGCCTCATGAAAAGATTTATGCTTGAAGTGATTGGTAACCGCAAAAGTAAAAAACCGTTTTTTACGTTGCCATGCTTGGCGAGTTTCGCTCGAATGCTACTATAAAACAAATCGTTTGCATTTGACAAGCATGAAATGGCACGAAAATTTCATCAGGTTTACGCCAAATCTATCTATCTCTATAATAATAAAAATGAATGTTTGTAAATCTGTCTGTGTGCGGTCTCCAGACAAATCTACTGCACACAGAACTCTGAAAATTTGAATATATAAGCCCATGAATGCCGATAATGTGCACCTGAGAATCAGAATTTTAAAATTTTAATTACTTTTTTTAATTATTAATTAAAAACTGTTCTAAAATGGAAATTTTCTTACCCTGTGTTACGAATTTTGGGAGCAACCCGCTGTTCTGGGGTTTAAAATAATTTAAAATTCGTATTCTGTGCGTTAAATAGTTAAATTTTGCTTTTTGTTGCATTGATATGGAATGTTCTGGAAATCTCGGGTTCTATGGGTCGTAGGTCTTCGAAAACCTAATTTTTGGGACTTATTTTTGGCACCAAATTTGGCAATATTTCGCCAAAAGTTGCCAAGTTTGGCGATTTTTCTGTTATTTGTCGCATTTTTCCTAATGGGGTCTTTCATGAAATTTTTTATGGTATTTAATACGTTTAACGACCTAACATTTCCTAATTTTCAGAAACTTCAATCGAAAATTGTAGATTTTACAAGATAATTTGTTTAATTGGATGAAATATTTAATAACTCCAGCAATTTTAATGCAAATTACACAATATTTCTGGGAGAAATATGTGACGGCCACAGCAGTGAGTTGTCTTTAGTGGTGCGTTTGTAAGTACATACCTGAAACTCTGGAACCATTATCTGCACATTCTGTTATATAATTGCGGCCTAGAGTACTAATCTGGAGTTGCAGTTTACATGTCAGATTTTGTAAATCGCATAATTTAAGGGGTTCACGGGCAACGCCGTGTGGGTCTGCTAGTAAACTAATATCTCTTCAAGGTATGCATGAAATATTTCTTTTACTGCACTTAAACTCCACACTCGCTGAAATTTTACACGTAAACGTTACAGCATTTCTTCCAGAAATTACAATAAGCATACTTATAATAATTTATGAATTCTTGTAAATAGTTATTCACAGAGTACTGGGAAAAATATGAAAAAAAAACTTAAAAAGGAAGAAAGGGAACTCTGAAAATCAATATTTTATGCAAATAAGTATAGTTAAGTTCATTCCCATTTTTAAATAAAATGTATTGCTGTAAAATTATAGCAACTAAGTATTAGTAATCACTAAATAGGTCAATCTTTTCTGTCTCAAGCATTTTTATCACATTTCCCAGTTTCTGTAGATGGCTGGAATGATCATTAAATTTCTGTGTGTGACGTCCATTTAATAAAACTTCGAAACTTTCTGTAAAATATCTGTCACATTGAAGAAAAATATGCCTAACACTTTGTTACACTTTATCATTTTGTGAAAATTCGATTACTATCTGGTGAGTAGACATAGGAAAGTTGACTAATAATCCTGAATTTTTTAAATAAGCAGAATAAGGGTTGCAATTCTGTGGCTAGTTGGTTAAGCCACCACCTGCAAAAGAGTTAAATATAAACGTTTACTACATAGGCAATTTAAAATAAATAAATGAAAATGCAAAAGTTGTAGTTTTTTTTTCCCAGAAAAATATTTGTATTTCAATTCATTTTTAAATACTCTTAGAAAGCCCCACTCTTCTATAAAATTAATTAAGCGTCTATCTTAAGATTCGTATTCCCACTGTCAGAACTCTGTGTCATTTAAAGTCCAGGTAACACAAAGTTACGTTTATTTTCCACTGCAGTGATACTAGATCAAGCCATTATAGAAAAATAAAAAAAAAATACACGTTCCCAGAGTAAATTTTTGTATTTACCATATAAATAACAGGGGTATTTGTGGTCCGGGTATATCTAGAACTCCAGGTATTCTTAGCTATTGATAACCAGAATTAAGGGTTTTTTGAGCAAAGGGGGAAAATTGCACTGACAATTATGCTCGAGTATTCCAATTTCAATCTTTTCTCATCCTTCTTGTAAATGATTGTTTTTTTCTCGAGCATTATTTATTTAAATCTCCTATGTCATAGCATTAAAAGTTGACCTTTATTTTTAATTAATTTTTTCCAGATTTATGATACAATTTTTTGCCAAGTTGGATTTGATTTTTAATGTCTAGTGTATATATATAAGATCTGCGCATATCTTTGTGAAATTGGAAACAGCTAATGGAAATAACATAATATTTCTGTTTGTTATAATTTTAATACTATTGATTAAAGTGAATAAAAAGTACTCTAATCAAGGCAAGAATCTGTCCAGAGTAATCCTTAAATGATTTTTTTTAAATGTTTATATCAAATGTCTAATTATTAATAACAGATCTGTTAGATTTTTGACAAATTTTATTTCAGTGTAACATTTTAAAAACACTTTAAATGGAAATTTATATTTTTATTTTAAAAATCTTGCATATTTCAAAAAAAGTCTAGTTTGTTCATTGATTGTTGTAAGCATAAGTGAAAATGGAAACTATTTTCACCACACAGTGACTGAAAAGTGCATTTTCTTTAGTTTTAAACTTATAATTCAAGATTAAAATATTTTTTTAAATAATCTTCTTTTTTCTTTAATGGTATGACTTTTATAGCAATGGGATATAATTCTTTAACCACACACTTTAATTGTCTCCACCACAGACTTTACTAGTACCAGAAGACCACAGCAAAATAGAAAATAAAAAAACCTTTATTTAAAGATTTGTCTTTTAAATCTGTAAATACTAAATTTTTTATATTTATTTAAATATATATAATTTTTTAGAAATGTAGCTATGAGAAAAGTTGCATGTAAAAAATACTTTTGTAGCTGTATTTTCTTACATTATTATTTGTTAATAATATTGTTGATATCTTTTAAAGGTTAAAATTGGTGATTTTGGTTTAATGCGAGCTTTGCCTAGTCAAGAAGATTGCTATGTTATGACAGAGCACAAGAAAGTTCCTTTTCCATGGTAAAATGATCTGATTTGTATTTAGCTATAAAAGTTCATGCGTATTAAAATTTTCTGTTTTATTATGTGCCAGTTCATACATGATTAAATTGTTCTAGCTTTATTTGTAATTCACTATTGATTTATAAGTAATATGTCTAGTTCAGTACTGATTTGTAAATAATTTTGTTTCCTATATGATATAGAAAATTCAAGATTTAAAATGAATTATATTTGTTACTTTTTGTTTATGATGGAGAATATTGTAAAATAGCAAAAAAAAAATGTAATATGAATAATCTTGTAAAGCATATTATTCTTTATACATACTTAATAGAATAAAAAGTTTTCAACCACGTCATTATTTTTTTAAAGACATATCTAACATTCGTTTGCTAGTGGACTTTATCCAAGATTTCCTTTTATTTTAAATTCTATTTCATTTACTTTTGTGCATATTATAGCTTTTATGTTATTTAAATAGTCAAGGATTAAAAAAAAAAAAAATCTAAATCTAAATCTAAATCTGTAAATGGAATGAAATTAAACTACTATTATTCTATTGGATTATTTGTGTAGCGTTTCAGATTAGTTAAGAGTTTTAATTATACAAGAAATGTAAGCTAAAATTTAACTAACTTTTTTTAAAATCAGTTGCTTAGTCTTATAATATGCATAACATTTGATGGTATCTAACAACCAAATGTAAAATTCCCTTAGTAACTTATGTCTTATCTGTGGAGAGCAACATAAATAAAAAGGTATTATTCAGCTGTAGTATTTAGATTTGAATGTAGACAAAAAAAAAAAAAAAAAAATCTGGGAAAAATAACTTATTTTCAAGAAATCCTGGAAATTTTCAGCTTAACCTAAAAAAAAATCCTCCTTTTGCTGTCAAAAATAAAATAAACATTTTATTCCGGTTTAGGTGAATGGCATCCAGGTATTTCTTTCCTCGTATAGGCTTATTCCAGGTATTATCACAACTTACAAGCTTCTCCTATGCTAACTGTCTAGCTGCAATATCCATTTAGAACAATTCAGAATAATGGAGGGGAAAAGATTTGAAAAATGTTTTATAACTAATGCATTTAGCAAGATTTATGTTTCTAGTTTTTGATTCTTGAGACAATTTCTGAAACAAAATATATGAAACTGAGATGTATTGTTGAAAATTTCTTGTAGGTGTGCTCCAGAGAGTTTAAAGTCTCGACAGTTTTCCCATGCTAGTGATACATGGATGTTTGGGGTCACCCTGTGGGAGATGTTTACTTTTGGAGAAGAGCCTTGGGCAGCTTACTCTGGGGCACAGGTGAGGATGCACCTTTATATTGTACATAACATTGTGTTGTGTTGTATATTCAGTGAAACCTCTCCAAGCGGCCACCGCTGTATAGCGATCACCCCTCTAAATGGCCCATTTTTCATCGCACGGATATTCTGGCTCATAGACTTAAATAACTTCTATCAGCGGCCACCCGACCCCCTCTAAATGGCCACCGAGTGGGATCGCCCATCTCATTTTTCGGAAAATTCTACCCACTCCATGCTGTCATTTTGAGCGGAAAAACTCAAGGTCAGGTTTAGGGTCGAATATAATTCCCAGGAATAACTGGAATTGAATCTGTTATCTGTCAATCTGTCTTTTGTATTCTCCCTACACCCTTAAGATGAGGAATCCCTTGAACAATCAGGTGCTGAAGTTGTCCTACAAATGAATTTTTGTCCCTTTCAGGCGCTAATTCCGTCCCTGATGAGGAATTTCCCGATGTTTGTAATGGTGAGCTAGCTAAACTTTCAACACAAGTGACTTTAGGAAAAATCGATGAAATTATCGAAAATTCCGAAGCGATTGCAAACTAACCGGTTAGAGATCTGCTTTTTAAAGTAAAAAACAAACTAGAAAAAAATGGCTGTTTCAGAGAAAAGTAAAATCTTGCACACAGACACAAATCGTATCATTTTTTCAAAAAAAATGTAAGAAAGCATTAAATAAAGTACTATTTTCTTTTTAGTAAGTTTTATATTTCATTTTAAATATGGAATATGTGCCAGACTTGTTTATATTACGCATTATAGCAATTATCTTATAATAGTAAATAAAACCCTTCAGAGTGGCCACCCCCTCTGGGCTTCCAGATATTCTCGGTACGGTGGGGTGGCTGCTCAGAGAGGTTTCACTGTATTCTACTGTAGCATTTTAAAAGGTTTATGTTTGTAATTTCTGTAATATTTTATGTAGATGCATACAGCGAATTTCTCTTTTTACCTGGTGAATATATTCTGTACAACACCATGTAAAAAAATGTATACTGAAATGAAGAATAATGGTGGATAGATATTGTTGTATAAATGTACCCATATACCCCTCTGCAGATGCTGAGTAGCAGACTTTGTGCTATTACACAGTCATCTGTAATCGATTACGAGAAATGATATGGTTTACAATTACGTTTACTAACAATTTCCAAAAAGATTATGATTAGTGTGAATGTTAATTTAGTAAAATAACAGTAATCTTCATGTTGAAGAAATCAAATAGCAAAAGAATTCGATAGTAATGCAATTTTATCATAGCATTTTTGTAAAATATTATTTTAGTCATCGATTACAGTCAGCTGTAATCGGCACATAGTCTGCTGAGTAGTAAATATGTACAATAGGTGTAAAAATTCTCAGAAAGGAAGTTCTACTATTACACATTGGTAAAATAAAAATTGAAAAAATGTTTTCCATCTTTATTCTTACACCATGTTATTTTGAAACTGTGTAAAAGGAGAATTTCAGGTATTATCCTGATATTGCATATAGCTTGAGCCTTATTATCGCATGGGCAAATCGTGACTTTGCCCAGGGCCCCCGATTCGAAAAGGCCCTAATTTCAAATGTTGTTCTGAAATATTCTTTTATATGTCAAAATATTATGAAAAAGAAATCAAATTTCATAGATCGGGGCCCCACATTAATCAATGCCCAAGGCCCCTGTTGGTCATAATCAGACCTTGTATATAGCATTGTGTTGTATTGGATATATTCTATTGTAGCATTTTATGTAGCTTTATATTAGTCATTTCTATAAGATTTTTAATACATGCTTATAGCAGATTCTCTTTTTTCACAATGACTATGTTCTGTGCTACACTGTGTAAAAAAAAGTATGCATAAATGAATAATAATGGTTTATAGATTTTGTTGTGTAAGCTCTCCCATATACCCCTCTGTGAATCCTGAGTAGTAAATATGTACAGCAGGTGTAAAAATTTTCAGAAAGGAAGTTTTACTATTACACATCGGTAAAATAAAAATTAAAAAAAAAATGTTTTCTCCATATTTATTTTTCACCATGTTATTTTGAAAAAAAAAAAAAAAAAAAAAAAAAAAGAATCGAGTGTATTGATCATGCCACATTAACATTAAATAGTTTGGCAGCCAAGATTGTTTTATAGCTGATAAAGTTAAAAATGGCGATGCGCTTAGGTAAATTACTGTCTTATGTAATGAAATAAGGTTAGCCAAACAGTTAACTGGGGAAGAGGGGAGGAGTATTGGCAAAAGTGGTCAATGAATATGGTCAAAAGTCTTCATAAAATATTGAACTTTTTGATAATTCTGTTTCTACATTGGATAGAAATAGAATTATGCATTTTTCTATATAATTAGCATCGTGTAAATATTTATGAGCATATGAATTTTATGCTTATAGGAAATGAACTTTTACATTAATTGTGTGTTGTTTCTCAGCATAAAAGAGATTTAAATTGAAAAGATCACTGTGATATTTTCTGCCAGGTTGTTTGTATGAAAACTTTCTTTTTCTGACATTTTCCCCTTAATCTGTTTTTGACATTGATTTTTTTTTTTTTTTTTTTTGTGTGTGTGTGTACCTGCAAATCTTAAAATTATCACAATTCATTGATAAGGAAAATGAATTGATAAAATTATGCAAGTTGGTTGCATTAAAAATAAACTAGATACTTTAAAATCAGTGATAATTTTTTTAGCTCTAAAAATTATGATTGATTGAACCGTGTTGCCAAAGAAAGGCCGTGTTGCCAAATATTGAAATGTTTACCATAATTCAAGTACTGAAATTATAATTTTGGTGTAATTGTTGTTTCAGATTTTACAAAAAATCGACCAAGAAGGTGAAAGGTTGAAACGACCTGATGCCTGTCCGACAGATATCTATCAGCTGATGCTACAATGCTGGGCTCATAAGCCAGCTGACAGACCTACATTTCTTGCCCTGCAAGACTTTCTATGTGAGGTAAAAATACAATTAATGGATTAAGACTGAAAATATAAATAATTTACCAGGCTAGAGCTCTTGATTTATCTGAACACTAGATTCTTTTTGACTGCCAATGTTCTGTGGTATATATGTGAATTTAAAATATCTGTTACCCCATACCTTAAGGGAATAAAATGTCAAGCTATGAAAATGGCTTAAAAATCCGAGTATTTTACAAGTGATAAAGTTATTTGTTTTATTTTCATGCATTTCTATTTTCTAATAGTTTCATTTTATCTTTGCACCAAATATTGAACCAAAGAATAAGAATTAAATCAGTTACTTCAGTTTTCATTTAATAGTTGAATGTAGCAACTTAAGTGCCAGCAGTAAGTTTTGCTATTATGACTCATAATAAAAACTATTTTATGTCCATGTATGTCTATCTATCTATCTGTATGTATTGTCAGAAACTCAACATCCATGTAAAATTAATAACTGACCCGTGCAAATTGAAAAGCAATACTTGCAGACTCAGCACCTTCTGGTGGTGGATTAAATTGCAACATTTTGTGTTATAGAAACGCTCAGTGAAATCTCCCAAGTTGGATACTTTTCTGGAGAAGGGACATGGCCATGATATTGAAATATACCTATGTAAGATGGGCATTTTTTTTAAAAAGGGAACAGCAAGTGTCAGGGTTTGAGCTGAGTTCAATCGCTCTTTAGCATAAAAGCTAAAATCAGAAAAAAAGCTTTAGCAAAATGCTAAAATACCTCTAAATGCAAGTTCACATAGCATTTTTGATGCCTTAATAGTGTTTCATTTACATTTGTATATTAACCCTTTAACGCGCATTGTTCCCACCAGAGGCGCCGACTTTACAAAATTTCTGTGGGTGCCCTAAAAGTCCGTGGGGGGGGGGGGGTTAATAAAATGTTGAAAGTCGCACAAGGTTTATAATTTTTGATAAAGGATCACTAAGTTTGGTGCCAAAACGCGACAATTTATTTTAAAGGGGGAGTATAGTTGGAATGTACTTGGCTAAGATTGTAAAATAGTTTTAGTAGGTGATTTTAAGATAGATTTCGATTCCGAAAGTGGGTTTTTATGGAACAAGGAAGAAAAATACGGCACACTCATGAATAACGATACACTTTCCAACTTTATGGAATCTTTTCCAACTACCCTTCAATCTTTTCTTATTATTATTTGCTTCCTTGCTCGTAACTACTCAAGCATTTGACTTTTCGTGCACATTTTTACCAGTGAGAAATGGGTAATACAAATAATCATTTTAGCTCCACATAAAATATCCAATATCTGAGGGTATAGATTGAAGAAACGATATCTGTCTCACGGTTTTGGTACACAAATTAAAATAAACTAACTGCACCAAGGATTCGCAAAAATTCAGGATAATTCTTTACAAGCTGCACTACACACTGCAATAAATTCGAAAACTTTCATGAAACTTTCAGAAAAAAATCTTAAATGTGGAACTGCACAGCAAAATATTTCTAAGAGTGGCCATTCTGCAAAAAAATTTCGTTTATTCGGGTGTCTAGTACAGCTTGTGAACCTACATCCTAAAAATTGTGAAGTGCTTGAGATAATTAGTTTTCTTTTTTGTATTTATATACCAAAATTGCGTGTTTTTTTCCCAGCGCTGAAGGTGACATTCAAAGTTTAAGTGAATAGTGTGAATTTTGGCATCTGATTATCTGTACTACGGTGAAGAACGCTGGGCATAGAATGAAAGTCTCCACCGTTGTGTCTTAGTAACGATAACAGCAAACCAGTTAAAATCAAGGTTCTTTATAAAGTAATGAAGTATTTCTGATGAAATACCCTTCTTTTAGAAAAATCTGCTTGTGCTGGAGTCACCTTAAATTGTTTTGCCTTACGCAAATTCTCTGTCAAAATTCGAGAATTCCTGGGTGCACACCCCCTTTGCCCTTGTAATAAATCAGACCCGAAAGAGGTGTATTACACTATTTCTTTTTTTTTTTTTTTTTTTTTTTTTTTACTTTTAGCGATGGAATTTTGATTGGTTTTAACTAATCATTATAAATTTCAAAGCAAAAGAAAAGTGTATTGGGCGGAAAAAACATACAACAATAATATCACAATCAGTCAAATTTCTTGTCATGTAAATGGAAATTTTGTTTAAAAAGTGATTCAGTTTTCGAATGTAACAATTCACGATCAATGTTGTTATTCTTGTTTAATCTATCTCATCGCTGTCTGAAATCCTCAGAGTTTTCAAAAAATGTTATTCATAGTATTGTTTCTCAGCTCATTCATTTCCTGTATTTTTTTTTTTTACATTTTTGCACCCATATAAACAGCTGCAGCTAAGCCTTGACTATTTTCTTTTCTTTTTTTTTCCCAACAAATTAAAAACATTACACCTTTAAAATTAAACTAGATAATTTCCTCAGAATGAATTAATGCATCGTTTTCTATGTTGAAATGTATGTAGGACCACATAAAAAAGATTGGTAACTATTTAAGTGCATACAGAAAAATAAAGCAGAATAAAAAAAGTTGTTTATCTTAGAGTTAATAATTATTCAAAAAATATTTTGAATTGTTGGCCATATAACCTCCAGGCATGATTTTGAGCATCCTCCTGAAGTAGAGCTATTTTACCCTGTACCATTATGTGGTCAAATTTGCAAAATTACGAGAGACATACATTTCAGTATTGTGTGTTCATGCGCCCATGATTTCAGTATAATTTTACAAAAACAGCATTGGGCTAGAGAAAAGCAAATAGTACCTAATTTCGCTTTGTTAAACAAGAACAAAAATTGAACAAAATATTCGCAGAAAATGAAACGGAAGGCATCTCGCAATGTTAGTGTGGACGACAGTCTGTTCCATCCTTTTCAATAAATAACTGACCACTGAAATCATTCAAAAATAAGAAAAAGAAATTGAGACTATAGAAGAAAGTGACACAAACCTTTATACCTTAGAAGCCTCGCCTCAGTCTCATTCAATGAACACCAAAGCGCTGACACTTTAGATGAATGGGCATCTTTTTTTGTTCCAGAGACATACAAAGTGTTGTACATTAGGTGCTTGTAAACAGACAGACCTTGATGTTCTCTATTTACTATAAAAACAATTAAACCTACTCACTTCGAAATACTTAAGTAATATTATTTGAACTATCTCAAAACATTTCCATAATGGGATTGAGTCTTTCACCACCTAACTCCTGTGTTATCTTTCCCGCGAGAACTTCTGATTGTAGCAAGCGGCTTTGTCTCAAATTCTCCGTTTTCCGGTACTCTTGGGCTAACATAGTATCATTGTATTCATACATTTTCCCATGGAGGACGAGGATTCTGGGATGAGGTCTGTTTGTGTGGGGGGCACAGTGGGCAAAGGCATTGCCTGTGGGGCTGTAGGGAGTCGCACAGGCTGTAAGGAGTCACATTGTGAAAAAGCTTTGAATTTTAGAAAGACATTGTTTCCATGGGCGCCAGATAGGAAGACAAGTGGCAGTGTGGATTGAGATTTGAGCCCGCCTATGCTGTATGCTGTATAGTAAACATTTTTACAGCATACTGAACTTCTAAGTATTATTTTCGTGCTAAAATGTCTGAAAGTTAAGATGACCCCCATACACCTCTAAATTAGTACTCATATGAGAAACTATTATAATAATCATTATTATATTAAGTAGACAAAAATATTACCTGTTTGGATTCCTTTTTTCTTTTTCATGCACTTTTTAAAATTTTAGAGTATGTGCTAAGTTACTACTTATTGGAATTTTATTATAATTACTCCAGTTCCGAGGCACATAAGGGTGTATGCCGAAATAACAAAATCTGCATAACGGTCTTAGTACACAAATTAAAGTAGACTATCGCACCAAGGATTCGAAAAAAATTTAGGATGATTCTTTATAAGCTCACTACATACCGAAATAAAGAATAACACTTCTTTAAAATTTTCGGTTTTTAAGAATTTTTTCTAAAAGTTTCATAAATGATACAGGTTTATTGTTTATTTCAGTGTATAGTGCAGTTTCTAAAACATACATCCTAAAAATTTGAAATATTTGACATAATTAATTTTTTTGAATCTGTGTACCAAAATTTCATTTTTTTTTTTTTCCCGAACTACAGCGATAAGCTGAAAGTAGCTGTCATTCAGTTGCCTTTAAACAGGGTTTAATTTCTATCCAAAAAAGTGCAAGAGCCCTAATTTTTTGTATTGCAATTTACAAAATTAATTACCTAATTTAAGGTATTATTAAGTTAATTTTTGTTACCTCTGTACTAGTTTGCGATATAATAAAATTAATATCAACAGAATCAATTACGATGGTAGTTAAAAATTTAAATTTAGTGTAAAATTTCACCGAGAAAAAAGAAGTAGTGGAGCTGAGCTCCCTCCCATGCAAATTAAGCACTTCCTTTAAATACATGCAAGTATTTAGCACCCACGAAAACTTTTCTGTGGGTGCTTGAGATCTGACATACTACATAAAAAAAACAACTGTCCATCACTAAAATTTTATTTTCGAATTATGCAATTGCAAAGCACTCGTCGTCATCAGTGGCGTGACTATACCGTTGGGGCCCGTAATGAATTCATTGGATAGGGTCCTTCCTCATTGTACAGAATCTCAACCAACATGTTGCCGTTCACTTTTTCTAGCTTTCTATTTGGGAAAGTCTCCCCCTCCGTCCGGGGGACAGTGGCTTTTGCCCGTTCTACCGCCCTATAGCTACGCCAATGATTGTCTCATCGAAGTTCCTCATGCGCATCTAAATTATAAAGGACATTGGTGCTCATATAGGGAAGTAGGTGGGGGCTCGGGTCCCTCACTCTAGCGTTCGGTATAGTGAACATTTTTATATTAGCTAACCTTTTTTTCACTATTTCAGTACTAAAATGTTTGAAAGTGCGATTGCCGATGACCTTACAAATGCCAGAAATAACCCCTCCCCCCCTCGTCTTAAAGTACTCATATGGACGTCCATGCCGAAGCACCCACATACATTTGGCCTCATTAAAGTTTTTCTTTTAAACTTTTAAAATATCACACAACTAATAAGCAAATAAAGCATTTTAGTACTGAAATAATGCAAAAAGTTCCGTATGCTTTACAAATATTCATATTACGTAATGGCATAATTGGGGCGGGGGGGGGGGGGAAACCCTCCTTGAGTGTACATCACTGTGTTGGGGTTATTAGACGATTGCTGGTGCTCAGCATCCAACGTAATTTTTTTTACAAGCCCAAAGCACCCATATAAACGTCTTTTCCTAGCCCTTTATGGGAACTTCAAATTATGACTTGGCACTAAAATTTCTGTGGGTGCTCCGCACCCACAGAATTTTTTCAATGGGTGCTTGAGCCCCGGAGCACCCACGTAGTCGGCGCCACTGGTTCCCACTCTGGGAACACCAACGTTTTGACTGTTGCTAGTCACGAAGAAGATGTTGCCAGTCACGACCGCTGGCTGTGCCCTCGCACAGCCAGCTGTGTCAAAAAAGGGTCTCTAGATCTGTGGCATGCGATGAACATTTCGATCGTCCGCCCTCTTGCTGGTAGTTAAGTCGAGCGATGGCAACGGCTGCCCTTTTTTCAGCATTAGGAAAGGGTTGCGCCTCAAAGGGTTAAATATTAAATGTAGGTGTGACACCTTTAAAGAATTAAGATATTATGCTAGCATTTTCATGCTAAAAATACCAATAGGTCTGTAAATACAAGTTCACGTAGCATTTCCGATGCCTTAATAGTGTTTCATTTACATTTGTAAATTAAATATCAAAATGTTGGAATGATATCTTTAAAGAAGTAATACACAGCAGTAAAAAAAACATTTTAAAAAATTGAAATGAAAATTAATAATTGTACTTATCATTAAGAGAAAACAAGTTTAATATTATAACAGTACAAGCCCAACATAACACATACGGAATTAATACTGAATATTGTTGAAATTTATAGTAAATTAAATGTCTTAGTTGTGATTTATATTATTTTACAAGAAATATTATTTACTATATAAAACTGCATTATATCAAGCTTATGCCGTACTTTATCGGTTTTCGTATAGAAAAATTTCAAGAATAAAGAAAATAACAAATAAAATATTTTTTTATTATTATTCAAAGCAAAGGCTTTTTCAAAATAGCAAAAATGTCTTGTTTCATTTTTGCATTTTTGTATAGTCTTTTCACATTTTGCTAAAAATGTGACTGTAGCGGAAACCCTGGCAAGTATCCAGCTTTGTGAAGTTTCACTGTATTATTATTTGATTTAAATTAATGATTAAGTTACTGTTTAATTTTATTACTTATCTTGTTTTGTTTGATTTCATTAAGTTAAATCTCATTTTTGATTGATTTCAGGCTCGACCACTAACATTGACTAGCTCCCAGGCTTTTGATGAACCTGATAAACTCAAAATTGAAGTAGGGGATGTCATTGAAGTAATTGAGGGCAGGTAAGGTAGTTGTTACATCTGTATTGCGATAAATTGGTTGGAAGTTTCCACTCTTTTGGATAGCAATATTTTGTCTCTGATATATATTTTGTTTTATATTTTCTGTTATTTTGCAATTGAATTTATTTACAGTGTACTGTTACAAACACATGCGATTTCTGAATATAAACAAATGTTATGTCTATTTTGATTATGCATGCTATTTATAATGAATATTAACAAAAAATCTCTGTCTTCTGGAATTTAAAAAGGACAAGATCTCAGGCTTTTTGATTTCGGAAAATTGATATGCCTGTGGTACCATACATTATCATAAGCATGAAATAAATAAATATTTATTTTTTCATATAATTAAAGAGTGGATGCAGTTGCAGTTAATAATATGATTTTAGATATTATAATTTATCGTCTAGTAATATAGACTATACCCTTATAACTGAATTTCTAAATAGTTAGAAATTTACACTTTTACCAAGTTAACAAAGTTGAACTGGCTAATTTTTAAATATATAATGATGTTTCGGAAAACATTGGACTAATTGAATATATAGATTTTTGGAGAAATAGATATAACATTTCCGATTTATCTCTAATTTTATTTATTTTTAAATATTTGAAAAAATGTGATGCTTGATTTCTGTTATACTGTTGAAAATGTATTTTTAAAATTTTGTTAATTGTTGATGCAGTTGATTTTTTTTACACTAAGTATCTTTAATATTCTAATAATCTTGATGAATAAAAATCTAGGTACATTTTAAATTGCTTTTATGCATACTTTGTCTCCTCATGCTTCAGTTCAGAATTATTAGCCTTTTTAGCATTGAAAACAATCTTTTCATTCATAATTGTTGACGTTTTAATTGAAGAACAGTGGCATTTCCTGACCCATCTTTAGGGTATGTATCACAAAACTGAGTAACACAAACAAAGCAGTATGTACAAAAAAAAAAAAAAAAAAGTCAAGCATAAGTATGAAAGAGGAAATTATTACTATAAATTGAAGTAGCTATTTTGACAAATCTGTTAGATTTTTCATTTTTTGACTGAAGTATTTTTTTAAATTCAGTTTCAAAAGGGAAAGTTATCATCCTGTTACAAATGCCTTTTTTTTTTTTGTTTGTTTGTTCAAAAGTATATTGATAAATTTTAACTTTGAAATAAATTTTACATCTGAAGATCCTATGTGTAATTGATAAATAAACCACATACTTAAGCTACAGTAATATATGTTCAATTAAGATTAGATAACTGAATTTTTTTTCTAATGCAGGCAGGAGTTTTACTGGTGGAAAGGTCAGAATCAAAGGACTTTTCAGATAGGACTTTTCCCCCGCCTTATCGCTGATCGTCAGAAGCCCATTACTGTGGACGATATCAGTAAGCCTCTGAGGAACAGCTTTATTCATACAGGCCATGGAGATATTTCTGGGCGCTCATGGGGAAATCCTGGGCACATTGATGAGTAAGAATGTTGTCGTGCTTTAATTTTATGTGGTTACATTCGTGTTTTCCAGTTCCTGCCACTATTGTTGTCTTATGAAATAATACTCGGCTGTTCGAGCCTTGTCAGGGGGAGACCCTCCCCTGAACCCCCTAATTTTTTAGTTTCATTATTGCCATATTAAAACGATATTAATTGACTATGTCATTTTATCTCTCACCCCTTTTTCTTTTTCTTTTATTCTTCCTTTACATTTATTTCATCGACTGGAAGTAGAAGGGTTTCCTGATCTTTCCTTGCAATTGCAAACATGGGTCGATGACAACCTATGACCCACGATGACAACTTGGCGAATTGAAACGCTGAATAAAGATAATTACGAAACATGGAAACATAAAATATGGACTCATAAAATTAAGGATGCATCAAGAATAATTTGTGAAAGGTGTAAATGCCACGGGCACTGGCCTAGCAAATGTGAAAGTGGAAAAAAGAATAATTTTAAACATAAGCCTAACTGCCTGGCATTCTTATCCACTCTGGATGACTCGCCAATAGGGTTACCATGCGAAATACAGCAACCCTTACAGCAAAAATTCATGTGAAGCATATTCTACAGCTTATGAAATATTGTAACAATAGATTAAAGCTGCTGTGAACTAATAGTATTTAAATACATGTAAAATTATGTCGCATTTTTGGAACACATTTTTCAATAAAGGGTGTTCGGAGATAAGTCATTAAAAAAGTAGATGGGGGGGGGGGGTAGCTCACTTTTGAATAAGTTAAATTTGCATAATTAACGTATTAGCCTGAATATAATGCTACCCCCAATATAATGTCTTACTGAAATTTTTCATCAAGATAATTAGAAAAATCCTATATTTAGGCCTCGAATTTAGCACAAGTCAGGATTTTTACAGGAAATGATCAGTCAAGAGATAATGCATTATGTTCGGGCTATTATGGTAGTTAAGTATAATTATTGCTAAAAATAATAAATTAAATAAATGTGTGTAATAATGTTCATAATTTATTAGTTGATTGATATTAACTGTTTTTTAAATTTAATTGCTTGCTTTATTATAATTACTTGCTTTATAAGAATGACATTGTTAAGAAAAGTCATTTTAATCCCTGTTGGCTGAAAAAATCCATTTTCTTTCTTCCCCATCTGTCATCCTGAACAATTGAATGTGAAAATGGTTGGGATTTTATTTTGGATTTGTACTTGATCTAAGCTTTCCCCCTTCTCAGATGATCCACCAGCAACTTTTGTTACTAATTTAAAGATAGACTTGTCAACTTTTTTGAATAAAAAACACCATTTTCATACTATTTTCAAGTTTTTGGCTACTTATGCCTTACTTGCCATGACTGATTTGAAAATCAGATTTCAGTTTTTGTCAACTCCCTTTTCTTTTCAAAGTTGCGATTGGTTGTGAAACATTCTAACATGTTTTTTACTACAGAAATAAATGCACTATATGCTCTCTTATATAATACATTAAATTTTTTAATTTATCATTTTATTAATTCCTTTTAAATGAAGCAGAATGACAAATGTTTATTTCTTAACACCTCTTTTTAAAAATTATGCAAAATGCTACTTTTTTGGGAGCTAAAATTAAGAAAATGGCTACTAAAGTGGCAATTTTTTTATGCTGGTGATACTACTAATGATACTATTTTTACCTCTTGACATTGGTGGACACTTGCTTTCTTCAACTTTTTGGGAAGACACTCTTTAACCAGGAGTACAAGATGACATTATTTTTTAAGGATATGTGTACATTGTTTAGGATTTACATGCTAATTGTGTGTGATTCTATTAAAAAATAGTCCATTTAAGTAATCCTTAAGGCTCCTTTTGATTTCATTTCTGATGAAGAATAACAAAACGAGGGTTTTAATATGTTATAAAGAGTTTTGTATATTCTCCCTTGAATGGTCGAGGCTGTTTGATTGAAAAAGTCGGACGTAAGCCTGACTCCTCCTCCCCCCGAAAAAAAAAAAAGAATAAAAGACAGAGAAATCATGACTTCAGCCAAATAAAAGTATGTCTATTTTTAGTTGAAAGTATTCTTTAATATTCTAGGAAATTGTTCCTTATTGCTCTGATGCAAGGTTTTTTGAAATTAGAATTATGGTTATTGCTTCTACCATAAAGTCTGGATGATGCGAAGTGCTCTAATAAATCATGGTTATCTGTTGCAGGATTACTATCATTAATAATTGTTTTAATTAATAATGTTGCAGGATAAAATTCACACCGGTAATGAAAAATCTGTTTTTTCTTTAAATCAAAATGACTAGGTAGATCAGGAGTAGAAATTAGAATGTTTATCCACTGGTCCAAAGGATCAGTGACTCCATGACTTGGTCTGTAACCTTTATCAGTTGTCCATATACATGATTTTCTATTTTAAAAAATGTGAAATAAAAGAAATTAAACTTGCACGGAAAAAGAATGTGCATAAAAATCCTTTAACAGGGTGCCTACCGCTCCGAAAAATCTGGAAAAAGCCGGGAAATTGGAAAATGGGTCCGGAAAGTCTGGAAAAAACCGGGAAATTGGATAATGGGTCCGGAAAATTCTCCAAAATAATCAATTTTTCTTTTCGTGTCCTTTTTTTTTACCCTTTCTCTCTAATTGTCAGACTCAAAACCGAAAGCAACTGCAACGGATTTTTCGGACTGCGAAAAAGGAGGGAAAAATGGGGGCTCATTAATCGTGACGGGAGAGTAAAACACAAATTAGCTTACATAGTAGCTTATATCTTATTACCGTATTTCCAAGAACAGTTAGTTAATTCTATCAGAAAGTGCAACTACTTCTGTTTCTCAATGGATGAAAGCTTAATCCTGTATACTTCAGTTAAAATTGATTTCAAGAAGTTGTACAAAATATGCAAATATAAAGGCAAGGCAGGGACATTGTGCAATTTCCCAAAGTAAAATGCATTGGTCAGGAATTTTTTTCCTGGGACCTCCCAAAAGTCAGGAAATTGACTTTCAGAAATTTGGTAGACACCATGTTTAATTAGCCTATAAATAGCATTTCCCCATCTTTTATATGTTTTGGTTTGTTGAAAAAAATTGGAACTGGCAGCATGTTTTTATTATTATTATTATTGATTGATTGATTGATTAATTTTCACAGTGACACTCTTTTCAAAAATGTTGTCCAGCCTGTGTTAAACTAATTAAATATTAAACAATCAGTTTTAAAAATTAGCCATTTGAAGACTTACTGTTTTCACACCTACAGGATGGTCCTAAACTGTATGCCAAAAATGTAAAGGGTGGTAGAAGGGACCAAGACGGTTCAGAACAACACAGGATTATGCAATCGGAAATTTCATCATCATGTACCTGTTAATAATCATTTTGGAAGAAGTGTTGAAGTAACAGTGAACTTTCCGAACTTTGTCGAAAATGAATGTATTTTTTACAGAAAGCACATAACTGGAACTGATAGATTACAAATTCTATATCTTTTCTTGGATGAAACTCTCTCAGAAAAAGCTCATTGTTTATGAAACTTGATTAAGAATTTAGACCTACAGTTCTTCCATTGTTGTTATTAACAGGTACATGAAAACAACATTTCTGACCCCACATTGCTATGTGATTCTTAAATATCTTGAACCCCTTTATCTGCCTTTATATTTTTGACATATACTTTAGGAATTTTGTATATTTTTGTAGTCTGGAACCAACAGACTCTGTAGATTTGGTGGATATTTGATTGTGATCTGTAAGATTTTAAGTTACAATGGCATATGATGATTTGATATGAGAAATTCTGTCTTTAAAGTAGTTTTTAATTTAAATAATTTTTTTAAAAAATGTATTTATTTATTGCAAAGTATATAATTTATTAAATAGCGGAATTTGCAAAATCACTTTTAATTAATTATTTTTTTAAATAATAGTTTATTACTACTTACGCTTTTTGGTATTGTAGGGTGTACCTGCAGAATCCAATGGAACCTCCTGATTTGCTAGGTTTGAAAGAAGACCCACTCCCTACTCCAAGATTGAGAGACAGGAATATTAGTAAGTGTTTAATTTTTAATTCTAGGATCCCATAAGAATTTTATGAAAGTTTGTATCCTCTCCTAGTATAAATTTGTGCATTTGAGTTGTTCTTTTTTTTGGGGGGGGGTGTAAGATTTTCTATGAGTAAACTTTGATAAACAATAAATTAAATAAGAAACTTTCAAAATAACATGGAATTAGTAATACCTGAAATCATGTTCTGAAACGCACAGTTAATTCTCTCATTCTCTGAAGAAAAGTTCAATCTAACCATTGCAAATACAAGTATGCATGTAGGCATATAATTAAAATTACTCACATAAAAAATAATAAAAGTTTTTAGATTCATTACCTAAAAAATAATTTCAATAATTTATTTTAATGCAATTTTGGAATTGGCTAATTAGCTTTGGAAATAGCATTTACATGAGCCTGTGAGGCTCAAACCCACCCCTTCAAAAAAAAAGTGTGGGTGGGTCCCCAATACTATATAGCTTTGGCTTTAAGAAAATAAACATGCAGGACACGAAGGCTTTAACTCTAAGATTTTTGAGACTACTTTAAGATTTTTGAAGCTTTCTACATCAAAATAACTTTGGTTTATTATTTTAATAATATTACCTTTTTATAAGTATCACTTAAAATTTTATTAATTTTTTTCTAAGTTATTATTGTCTGCAGTCTCCAGTCCCAATTAAAAATAATTTGTATTTAGATATTTATTTGTGAAATTATACTCCAACCTATGTGTTCACTGCTCAGTCCCACCAACAGCATTGTGTTAGAGGGATTACTATATTACATTTTATACAGTTCTGTAATCAATAGTGGGAGTGGGGGGGACTCTATTTTTTCTAAGGTTCAGAATACTGCAGAAGCTGAACCACAAAGATTTTTTTTTGATTCACAAAATATTCTCGTACCATGCTAAGAATTTTTTAATTTCTCATTTTGTAGAAGAAATGTACTCTTTGTTGGAGTCTTCATTATTTTAAATTTTGCAATTTCTTTCATATTGATGCTTGAATTTAAAGATTAAGCATTTTACAAAACTTTGAAAATTTTTTCTTTACCTTTCATAATTGTTCTGAACATCAATTCTGGTATTTCAGACTTTGCCAATTCACAAATTTTCATTTTTTTATCAAGTATCTTTAGAGTGTAAAATTAACATGGGCATGAAGGTTTTTTCTTTTTGACATTTTGACAAGCATAAGAGTTTGCTGAAAAAGAGTCTATTAAATTCAATTTTTTGTATATAAGAGTTTGTAGCTGTTACCATTGTTTAACTATTTGACAATCTATTAAACATTACATTTTTAAAACATAAAAATATATTTGTGCTCTCTTAGCCCCATGAATAAAGGCTGCTTTTCTTGGCTCATATCATGATACCACAATAAAAATATTTTTAAAATCTTAAAAAAACACTTTTTTTCTTTTACTTAACAAATATTTTACAATTTTTAACCCATCAATAATAAACCTTTACAACTGTTATTTATTTTTCTTTGTTGTTTGCCATTACTGACGTTTGATAGAGGTACAACTTGTGAGCAATTTTCTCGAGTGTGTATCAGTCATATTGTGTACCTCTCGCAGAATGAGAGTCCCACGACTGTTATGATTGGCCCTGTGTCTGATGTAACATCAGTGGGGAAAATGTAGATCAAAGGAAGGGGTGGGGATTATATAGAGACTAAATTAAGGATTTAAGCTAGTTTTTATTTTTACTGTTAGCCCTTCAAATTATCATCACTATTAAATTTATTATTTTGATTGAACTTGAGTGTTTAATTTTTCTTCCTGATTTTAGCATACCTTCATTTGTATGTTCTATTTAACTATTTACTAGATGAAATGCAGATTAAAATGCTAAAAGTTTATAAATGTGAATGACTGATGAATGAACTATTTTAAAAACGACTTCAGTAACATTTTTTCAGAAAAATATACAGCATACAAATATGTGGATTTTCAAGGGCTAGGTTGAATTTACTATAGTGATTAGGTTTCAAAGTATGTGCAGGGTTTCTACAGACCTGGAAAGTCAGGGAAATGAGTTTTGGTCAGGGAAAGTCAGGGATTTGGGAAAAAAGTCAGGGAAATTAGAAGAAATTGAAGAAAGGTCATTGAAATGCAAGAAAAATTCAATTTTGGGGTAAAATCAAGAAAATATTTGCTGTTTGAACTTAAGTATAGAAATTGTTTTATTTTCATTTTCTCATTCAACCTTATAAATAATTTTAAAATGTGTTCTTTATGAGCCTATCTTGTGTAGTTGAAATATGCTTAATTTTATCCGAAATTATTATCAAACATGGTTTTTGTTGGAATCCAGTGATGTCAAATAAGATTCTTGTATATATTAATTTAACATTATTGTTATTTGTTAAAAAAAGGGGCAAAATATATAAAAAAAAATTATTAATTAAAGGATGTAATGTTAAAAATAGAAACGCAAATTCGGGAAAGCACGCTAGATAAAGTAAGGGAAGAGCATGATAGATGTCAGGAAAAGTCAGGAAAGCAAAAGCTGTGAAATCTGTAGAAACCCCGATGTGATACTTTCATTTTTATTCACATTCATATGTAAAAATATGTTTAAAAACTGTAAACTACTTACTGGATAAATCATGACATATGTTTTCTGAAATGACAGATTCAATTTGAGTAGTCTAGAATCACCTGTAGTTCACTCAAGATTTCCTACTGCATCTTTTTTACTGTTAAGTTAATATAAATAATAATTATCAAGAAATATGTCTAGCATTTTAGACTCTTAATATATGTAGAATTCAGGGATTTGCAAGAAAACTTTTATATCGTTCCAAATTCGTTATATTCGCTCACTGGAAATACTTCTTGTGGTGACAATTCTACCATACAACTCTCTTCTTATAGTCCTTGAGAAAACTAATCATGAGTAGTCAGTGTTTACAGTTCTTTTCAAAACGGATAGAGGATTTATCAAAAAAGGCACTTTCTGTTGAAAAACAAGGCAATTTTCCTTACCTCTTACTAGGTATTTCTCTGAATTCTGTATTATGCACAGAATTCTAGAATAAATGCCTTAATGCAAAATGTACTACATCAAACGTTTGAATATTTAATGGTCTCTTCTCCCCTTCCCATTGTCTGTATGATTTTTCCCCTACCTCATTTCACACTGATTTAAAATATTTAAACTGTCTCTTCTAAGGAGCAGATGAAAAACTTCAGATGGGTTCTTGTGCATGCAAGCGTTGATGATGGAGTAGCTTATTTCACGTAAAAAAAAGTGTAAACAGATTTGTTTTTCCTTTTAAAAAATATACAATTTTTTTTAGAATATTAGGATGTGATAAGTAGATGTTTGGAAACAAAGATAAGGCTTAAGTGCAGGTCGCATTAGCTCTTAAGAAAAAGAAGCAGGTTGCATAGTTACTAAAAAAAAAAAAAAAAAAAAAAGAAGGCAGGTCAGATGCTAAAACTTTTGAATAATGCCAAATATGAATACTGGTAATATGTGAATAGTTACAATGTAAAGCATAAGTGTATCTGCTTTTAAGTTTCTGTTAATTTCAAGAGAAATGATCTTTTAGCGTATCATACATGAGGATTGTTTACGTTTTTGTTTTGAGTTTCTGTTCTGATATATTTTTTTTTCTTTTGAAGTGCAAAAACGTTCGTCTTTCCAATATAGACAAATAAGCAGGACCATTGATAAAGCTCCAGGTAAAAAATAAGTTCAACTTATCTGTGTATAGAAATAAACTTTGTTTCCTGGAACTAATTTAGGGTATTTTTGAAAGGTTTAACCTTATAAAAATTAATAGACTAATGTAGTAGATCCAAAAGCTTGAAAGTTTAAATCTGCATTAACCAAGTAGTTGTAACCACTTTAAATTACTTTTTAATTTTCAGTTAAGTTATTTTCTTGTAAACTAACAGTATTAATAATTTGCTCACTTGACAGTCTTAATATTTTACTCAAGTTGATAATATAAAAAAGTAGAAACAGGGTAAAATATTTACAGAGCAAGTTTGTTTTAGTAATCATGACTTACATTTTCTAATATGTTTTCAAAATCTTTTCTTTTTTTTTTTACTTCTATATTCTGTGATATGTTTTAAAATTCTGTGTTTACTGCTTTAGATTTAATTTCAGATAGTTTCCTTTCTATTATACTTATTAATAGTTTTGAATCAGCATTTATCTTCCTATATTATAAATCATTATTTAAATTGAGAAACCAAGTTGAATTGTCAAGAAAAAGAAGAAGAAATATCAAGGATGTATGATAAAAAATTTATGATGACAAGTTTTAAATGATAAAATTGGTTCACCTCTGTTTGAAAACTATCACTCTGCTTGTGCAGGTTTTTTAAACCTAAAGAATCATTAAAATGATGTACTATGCATAAGCTTATTTTCATTTTACATAGATTAACTTACACTTTAGTATACTTACTTTCTTAATTAGCTTAGGTTTAAAATTTAGAATTATCTAATAAGTGAAAAAAAAAAAACTTTTATTTTCAAGTAGTAAGAAATTAAAAAATGGTAGAGAAAGTGCTTTTTCTTTATCTTCCTAAATCTAAAGTTGATTTATCTTTTAGGTTTAAAATGATGAACTAATTATAGCTTCAAAAGTGTCAGTTGTAAGATTTATGAGTTAAGCACCAATTTCATTTACAATTAATTTATACATAATAATATCTTCTCTTTTATTTTAAGGGCCTGGAGATCAGAGTAACACAAGGAAAAGTGTATCCAAGCAATTCGGATATAACAAATTCGAAAATGAACGAAACGGGGATGTGAAATTACCTGCTTCATCAAAGTCCAGGTCTAAGTCTAAGAAAGAAGTAACAGAAGGTATACTGATTGATTTAAATAACTCCATTTCCGTCAGTTCGTCACTCCCAGTCTTTCCAACCCCTGCTCCTGCCCAAACTTCTTCAACCATCCAATATTCACCGTCACTTGTGGATTTGTCGTTGACAGATTTCAAACAGCTGTGCTGCATCGACCGTGAAAAATCGCCTGACTATGACACTTTTTCTACTTACTCGACGGCTAGCTCTACCAACACTCAAGATCGGTATTATAATGTACCGCCATCTGAGTTGGAACAGTCTCAATCGAGTGATAGGTACTATTCAGTTCCTCCAGACAACCTCGCCTCGTCTAGGAACTATTATTCTCCTGTTGCCGAAAGCACTGACTACTTACTCTCTCCTCTGGTACCATCTAGTTCTAATTTGACTCGTATGGGTAGTTGCCCAGCTCTTCCTACCAGTCCCATGTTGGGCAGTGCATCCAGCCACCAGATGTATTCTAAAACCAATAAAGCTTTGCAAAATGGCGATGCTTTCAAAGATCTGCTGGAGAATTTTGATGAACTGACTTCCTTCAAATCACAGGCTAAATTTCCTACAAAGTGTCAGACAGCTACCATCACTGATAGAAACCAAATGCTGGAAGAACTGAAAAAGAATCTTGGCAAACGAGAAATGGACTGCAATTTTTCAAAAGTAGAGGATAAGAAACCAAACATTAAAATTCCTCTCTTGCAACCTCCCCAGTCTCACATGAAACGCAAGAATCGAAGCATGGAGCAGCCTAACTTTCCTAGCGACGTGTCTCCTGCATCAGCAAGAATTGCAAGTCCTCCCCCTGTACCATTTTTCCCACCCAACACAGCTGAAGTGAAGCCGTTTCTAATCAGTAATCCTGTTACTCCAAAGAGCAACTTATCACCCAGTAGTAACATGTTTAATTTCTTCACGCCATCTGTAACCGTGCCATCTGTGAACTCAGATATTCTCAGGAAGAATCTGGCTGTCATACAGAACCAAGTATCTGGCGTCACTTTGGACGAATGCCAGGCAGCTTACCAAAAACATAACGGAAACATGGAAGCCACTGTAAAAAATTTGCAGTTGATGCAGCTGTGTCGCCTAGGCATTGCACCCGAGTCTCAATGCGAGAAAGCATTGAGGTCTGTGAATTGGAATTTAGAACTGGCAGCGTCATCATTAGTGGATGAAATGCAGAATGGCCACTGATAAATATTGTTAGGGATGTAACTAGTAGTAGCTATTTGGCTGAATACCAAATATTCAGGTTAAATACAAAATAATTTTTTAAAGATTTAGTTTTTTACACAAAAAGTTAACTTGAGTAACTAAAACTGCTCCATAGTTTTTTTTTTTTTTTTTTTTTTAATAATGTATTTTTAAATTCCTCGATATTAAGAATGCAGAGAATGTGCTGTGTTCTGAAGATTGTGGATCCAAAGATTCATAAGTTTAACTATTTGGAGTCTGCTGCTAAATTTTCATTGTTGTATTTTATAAAATTAGATAAAGTAAGGAAAAACATTTATGAGGCTAACACTGGGATTAAAAATTAATAATACTGTTATTATCTTGGTTCTTTAGTAGTGATAGTTCATTCCTAAATATTATTTAATTTTAAAACCTTCAAGACATTGCATTCTTCAAAAAATTGAACTGTTTTTGCATAACAGTAAACTGGATTTAGTAATAATTTAAGTCCAATATCTATTCAAGTAAACTACAATTCACTTATTTAAATACCTGATTAAATATTTAGCGAAGAAGTCAAATACTAAATATCAGCTAATGTTTGTTACATCCCTAAATATTATCAGTATTTATTTATTCTACCATTATTGGTAGGTGAAAATCATGGTTGTGATTATGTTTTGTGCATTTTTCATAAGTGTTATGAATGTAATGTTAATTTTTATTTTGTTGCACGAGTGGAGCAGTGATTTGTATTTTTGTGTAACTTATATAGGGTTAATTGTTTGCTTGACCTGTTTATCTAAGTTTGATGACACAGTAATGTTAAATTACTCTGGTGGATTTAAAAATGAACGTTCTGGAGTTAGTGAGTTAACTCAGTTATAAAAATTGAAGTATTAAAGTCATTCAGTGTGTGAAGTGCCAGTTTTGTATAACAATTAGCTGTATGAGCATACTCATAAAACAGAAAAATTTTGAAATTGTGATAAAATCAAATAGAATTAGTGAATAATTACAGAGAAAGATCTCTGCAAAATGTACAAATGCTGTCTTTATATAGCTGTGAAATATTTTAGTATAAAACTGAGGAAATTTGAACTGATAAAATTTTGTAGTTATCCAAATTTAAAGATATATTAAGAAATAACTGACACATTTTAACAATATTTTGTGTGATAAAGTCTTCCCCTCAAATCTTCTAACATAGAAAATCAAAAGTTTTCTTGTCTCTGTAGTGATGTTTTTATAATTCATCTCAGGAAAATTAATGGCATCCTTAATTTTTGTTTAGATTTTTCATCAGCGACAAACATAATGTAAACTGTAATAACTAAGCAGCAGTGATTTAATTTTTTTATTTAACTATGAATTTATATGTATTCACTCAGTTATGTATGTAAATCTATTTAATGCAAATGTTTTGGCAAGCGCTTGCTTATAAACATAATACTTGCAAAAAATATTTCTCTGATTTTTTTTTTTTCTTCCAAAACTGTCTTTTCAGTTGAAAAACTTTGCAAACCACCTTTGGCAAAACCTGTGTGTATGTGTGTTCGGATACCCCTTAAAATGAGATTTATCTTCAAATTTGAATTTTATTTCTCAAAAATTTTAATTCAGTTAAACATGCTTTTTGTTATGAAAAGAAATATTTAAAATTAATTTTTTCTTATACGGGCCTGAGTTGCTCAATCATATGCAAATTGGTCAAGAAAAGAATTATCTGGTTAGTGCAGATGTATTAGTTTTTTCCTCCCTTTAATTTACTTACTATAACATACTTGTATGAAAGGTAAACAAACTTGAAAATGTATTTGATTCACCTATCAAAATTATTATGTATAATTTATCTTTACTGCCTAGAAAAATGTTTGAGAAATTACTCATAAAGCAAATTTATTGTCTGTTGATTTTTTTTTTTTTTTTTAATGGGTTTGAAAGATCATATTAATCTCTGTCGTAGTTTGCTATCTTTTAATTTTAAAATGTTATTTGTTCTTACATTTTAATTGTATTACTTTTATTTATTTATGTTTTTAAACAGCTGTGTGTAAGCTTTCAACATTGCTTAAACTTACTATCTGTAATGTCATGTCTTGAATCTATATTTTATTTCCAGAACTCAAAAATGATGCAAATGACTCTTATTAATTTTTAAAAAATGAAAGAAAAATAATTTACTTGTGTAAGTACATAAGCTTTACCACTGACGAATTAAGGGAGGGGGTGCCTCCCTTCCCTCCAATGAAAAAGAAATTAAATAAAAAACGTAAAAGATCCCTTCTCCATAAAATGGACATAAATTCTAACTAGCCGCCCCCCACCCACAAAATTGCATCAACCCATCTCTGGTTTTACTTTTATGTACTTGCTTCATTGATTAAATATCATAATGCATTTATAACATGCTGTGATATATAATTTTATTGTACACATACTCAACTGGTTAGTGTTGTAGTAAATGAGATGAAATTAACATAATTTTGACAAGCTGAGTAATGTATTATAAGTAAAATTACATTTCAAAGTTAATATAATCTGTGTGATTATGAGAATTTTTGTATTAAACTGTAATATAAGACGTTTCTCAATCTATTTTTGAAATTGTAGTAACATTTATATTGCCCTGTAAAGTAGCTATGTGAATGTTTATGTATTTGATACACTACATTCATTTGTATCATTAGAATTTTGATTTTCCCCTGTCATATAACAGTGTAAAACACTGTAAATAATTTCTATTATAAATTTTTTTACAAAACACAGAATTAAACAAAAATTTAATTTGAAGTTAAACATTATAAATGCTTTTCAAAAAATTCCCAAGTATACTCTACTCTCTGCAAATGAACTTGCCCATGAAAGGTTTAAGTAAACTTGCCGAATTTGCAGATTTGTGTTCTTTGCGTGGTGGTGGTAGCGATATATTATGAATTTGAAAATTTTTCTTTAAAAGCATGGTATAAATGTTTAATTATAATGGGTAACTTCAAGGATATAAACAAATGTATTTTTCTCATAGAAAGTATACATAATCTGTACAACAAATGTGATCACTTTGAAGAAAATTTTGAAAAATACTCTTCATTAAAAAGTGTTTTGTTGTGATCTATCACCCACTGAAAGTTATTGAATTAATTGACAATCGCCTTATAAAATCCATTTTTAGTTGGTCATTAAAAAGCTAAAGCACATTTCATTGTATGATATTATTATTTGGTGCACCTGTCAAGTTTTCCTGCTTGCTTGCTTATCTTATATCTTCAGGGTGGCTGACCAATCTGAAAAAATCAGGGAAATGTTGAGAATGTGGGGAGAAAAAAAAAAAACAAGAGTGAGGGAGCTTGTTATTTTTGTATTGAAAATGCGATTGTTTTATCACCAAATAGGCGAATTATAGCCAGAAGTGAATGGCATTGTTTGCTTAAAAGAAAAATGTGCACATAGCACTTGTCAGTCTTGCTCTTTATTACCACCAAGCTCACTAATGTTCAACTAAATTTTGTTTATAAATTTATGAAATTGTGAACCAATATTTTATGAATATTGTGCAATTTTTTGTTTATTATTATTTTTCGATTTGTCGGGTAAGCATATTATTCGAGGCCGATTCATAATTGGAAGAACATTGCATATATAATTAATTATGAAAATTTGACTGAGATAGTATCAACGCAATCAGGGAACTTCTTGAATTCTCGTGCCACCCTGATCATATTCATAGCACATATTTCAAAATCGTGTGTTATTTATTTTTTTAAAAAATGTTTGACAGCTATAACTACTCATTTACTCTATATTCTGAGGGATCACTTGATCTTTCAGTTACTCGAAATTATTTATCTTTTTTTAAATACTTTTTATATATTTTTTTTCTTTGAGAATGTGATCTGTTTTTTATTGTTAGTTGTTGAGAGGTGATTTGTTCTTTATAGGTTTTTATTTTCATATTTTGTTACCCATTTTATTTATATGCAGTATGAACATTTCATATTCAGCTATAAAGAGTGTCTAAAAGGATGAATACCAAAGAGCAGGAGCATAGCCATGGGGGGGTTAGGGGGGGGTCATAACCTCCCCCATGAGAAATTTTTTGCCATACAAAATGCACATTCTTCACTACATTATCACACACACGCATACATATATATGAGTTGTAGTAGTCGTAACCCCTCCCATGAAAAATTTCTGGCTATGCCCCTGCCAAAGAGTAATCAAGGATTTCATCATTCTCAGACTATCGATTAACTTTTCACAACATGGTTCGTATTGCTACTTGAACGTGCTCTTTTGGGAGTGTTTGGAACATGACAAGCTTATTTTTTAGTGCATTAAATCATATAATATGTGATAATATTATGTGAATGCAATTTAAAGTGTGTTTTTGTTCATTTATTATAATTGTGATTTACAAATTAACTTTGCATTATGTTGTAGTAACACTACTTAAAAGTATAAAAGTATGCATCATTTAAATATTTATGTGACTGTAGTATTTTGTTCTAATGTATTAATGACACCTAATTTTTCATTCATACATCAATGACGATTTATACGTGAATTCGTGTGTTAATAAAGATCTATGTGTTTGTTCTCTGCTACAACAGACTTGTAGCTGTAAACTGTTTTATTCATATCACTAATGCTGCTGAGCAACATGTAAATCGAGTCACATGTATACTTTCTTTATAAAATTGACATTCTCTCATATACAGTGTGCCTGCTAAAGTCTTTGCCGCCCCAGTAATTTCTAAATGGCAACAGCGATAGAAGTGGGGTCTAGGTATAGTTAAATGGCCATGCGCTATGCAAAAAAACCTCTTACTGTGCTACCTGGCAGCTAAATCTCGAGTTACCATTCTTATCTCAAAACCGGTAGAAGATACGGCAAAAAAGTCAGTTACAAAGTTGTCCACCACCACCAATTTATTAAGAAAAGATATCTTGAGCACATTGTTGTTTAGAAGTGAAAGCGTAAAATGCAAGTCTTAGAAATGTATTATTGATGCTTTTGCCAGCATATCACCAGCCATATTTCACAACTTCCAGCGGGAATCGTAAACCAGCATCCATATATTCTTTCTGAAGGAAAACAGTTGTAGTATGAAGGGTAAATGAGCCTAATGCCAGGTAAGTAAGTGCAGTTTTGAAAATATGACCAAACAAATGTGCATTCTGTGCCTTACATTCATGGTTTTATTGTGCAAATTAACAGGCATCATATGCAAATTGAAGTATTTTTTCTTACTAAATCAACGATGATGAAAAACTTTGTAATTGACCTTTATTCCTTATTTTGTACTGTTTTCAGATAAGAGCACTAATTCCAAATTAAGCCACCAGGTGATGCTATAAGTGGTTTCCTTGCATAGTGTATGGCTGTTTTACTATACCTAGAACCTATTTTTATAACCATAGCTCTGGCTGTTAAGAATTTATTGGGGTGACAATGGGCTTTAGCAGGCTTATTCTGGAGTTGCATCAATGAAGGTTGATCAGAAAGTAGGATTACAAAGCCTGCAGTGAAGTGAACATGTTTTATTTCACATAACCAACACAGCCACTGATGGTACATTCATTAGGTTGTTTTTTGATATAATCACCCTATCAGTTTAGGCCAGAGGTTCCCAAACTGTGTACCGTGGCACCCTAGGGTGCTGCGAGTGTATGCCATAGGTGCCGTGGAGATAATCAAGAAAATATAATCAAATAATCAAGAAGTATAATCAAATAATTTCCTCTGAGGGGGGTATCTCACAAAAAAGTTAGCAAAGCCAGTGACCAAATGGGCGAAAATAAAAATATTTCAGTCAAGTTTGAGAGAGTTCAGTGTCTAGTAGCTTCTCTTTTACAAGAACTCCCTGAAATGCGAGAGGGGTGTCAAAATTCTATATCCCTTTCCCACGAGAGTACTTTCTTGATAGTTAGCCCTAGAAACAGAATAGTAAAAGAAGTAATGAAAAATGCACCCAAACTGTTTCATTCTAACCTAATTGCTTTAAAGGTAACCTGCTGCGAAAGTTTGCTGCCTGAGAAGGGTGTCGCGAAATGATTTTAGCCTGACAAGGATGCCGCGGCCAAAAAAGTTTGGGAACCCCTTGTTTAGGCATTTGTTGCTTCTTAGGATCAGTTCAAATATTCCCTCCTGGTAAAAAATCTTGTCCAAGCATATTCAGTCACATTGCTGCAAGGTATTACCTGCTTTTCTGAATTGAATAGTTTGCCTCCTAGCCCTAATCGAGCAGCCTTGATCAGAGACTGCTCGATATTGTCCAAGCAAAACTGCTTGCAATAGTGTGGTGGTCTTCTGGAATGTTTGAGGTCTTACATTACTGAATGAGGAAGGCTGTTGGTGGCTGGTGAATGATAACCTTATCAGACAAAAAGATAGCACTTCACGACAACATGCCTGAGCATGCATGGACTGGATTTTAAACTGGAGAGAATACTCAAACTCATCCCATGAAGCACCAAATGCCTAAACTGATATAGGACTACATAAAAAAAAAAAATAATAAACTATTGTATTGGCCCAAACATAACTTGATGTCTTTTGACTGATCATTGCCTGTAAAAAATCTGATGCTCTAAATTTGAGGCCTAAATGATTTTTCTAATTATCTTGATGAAAAATTTTGGGGTCACATATTTGGGCCAATACGTTAATATATGTATATCAGTAAGCTATATTGGTTGCAAGAAACAAAATATGCATGTTTCACTTCAGGCTTCGTAACCTTAATTTTGGATCAACCCACATAGCTTTTTCATTTTTGATACTTGCCTATGAATGTATATATATATATTTCCACAAATGACACTTCAGCTATTTTTGAAAGCAAAGTTTTTGTTATTGTATGATAATAAAGATTGAGTGTTAATAAAAGTACATAAAATGCACAGCATTAATTTTTTTGAGTTTTTTATTATATTGGTTTGTTTTTAGAACTGTTCTTAAGTCCTGAAATGCTTATAGATATATATTTTATTTAAAGGAACTATATTAGTGAGCAAAAATTTTAACGTCATGGGTGCAGTCCTAACTAGGTGACCTTTATTTCCCATAAAATAGGTGAGCAGTTTTTTTAAAAAACAAATGCATACATTCTTTTATGGTAAAGATTGATGTGACATGCAACTTTCATTAAAAATCATTTACATATATTTATATTCACACATCCTGTGCTTTAACCAAAGTGTGATCATTTTTAAAGTTCAATAAGTACCTGTATTGTAGGTACTGTAAGTGCATAATAAGCTTTGAGTATGTTTGTGAAATTTGTACTTTGATTTCTTTATAACCTTCAGTAACTCAAATTGCTGTACTTCACCTCACTACTGTAAACCTGTGCACAGTACTGCCTTCTTTTTTTTTTTTTTTTTTAAATGTGTATTGTTATAATTTGTTATACTACTGCTAAAATAAAACTGCAATATATTTTTACTTAGTCTGTTTTATTTTATTTGACTAGAATAACTTAATATGAAGTGTATTTAATAAGACGGTTTTTGAATTACAGATTTATACTCAAAGTTTTGTATAGAACAAATTCAGAAGCTAGTAACATCAATTGCTTAAGACTAGTTAATATAATTCAATTAAATAACTGAATAAAATGAATCCAGAAGTCTAATATAAGAGGGAAAACATCTTTATATTAAAAAATTTTTGTACTTCCCTTACTTTTTATGTTCTTTATCTACTAGTTCCTTTTCTCTAATGCAGAAATTGCATAAATGTTGATTCAGAGAAAAATTTTCCCCATCACTCTGACACTGAAATTTCGTAATGAAATTTTATTTAAATGGTAATTTTAAAAAAAAGTCTTTTTTTTTCAATTTCAATGTTAAATATCCTTTTTGAGAAAAGATGCACCGATTAATTATTACATTAAAAAATTATCATTCTGTGATACTATAGAAAAATCGTTAAAAATAATTACTTAATCCTGATGGGATGTTTTAAATTTTTATTTTTCTCCCTGTTAAAACAAAACAAAATAATAATAATAATACAGAAACGATGAATGTTTGATACAGGTATTACTTTTTAATAGGTACCATAGAAACTCCATTCTGAAATGGGTGTAAATGTTGTTTACAGTTGGGGTAGTTAATTAATGTTTTTTTTAATTAACGTTTTTGAATTTTTAAATTTAAGGTTTAAATTATCTTATATACAATTTCACAACATGTATGTATGAAAAACTGAACAAAATTACATAAATGTCAACTTTCTAGGTCGAACAGACTTTGAGTTGCAGCCATTTAAAAATTATGCTATGCAACATTTCCAAAATTCTCAACTTTTAAACGAATTGTCAAAAAACATTGCAGCTTCTCAATTTTCATCTTAAAGGTCAAAACAACCAGCAGACAAAGAATAATTAGAATCTACAAAATTGACAGATTTTAAAAAAAAATTTTTGAGCATCAGATTTCAGCATATTGAAATAGACTGAAAAGACCCACTTAATTTCAACTGTTATTCCAATAAATAAATCAAAAAAGGAATAGATAATGGTGAATAAAAAAAAAAAGGCCGAACCTGTCTATCTGAAATCTCACGGGAAAGGAAAAAAAAAATGAGGTTTCGAATTATAGAGGTTTTAAATGCGGTCATTTGAAAAAACGTTTAATCGCTTTTGTTGTTTTAAAAAAAAATGCAGTGATATAGTCAAAGATTAATTGAAGGATGTAAATGCAGAACTCGCATTCTCCATTTTTGCAAAATTCACATTTTTCCATCTTTAAAAGTTAAATTCTAGCTTTACCAGAACAAGTTTAGGACTATGTGCAAGTAGTTGTAATATCAACAAATATATCGCAGAAAAAATTTTGCCACTATATCATGTTTGTTAATAAGGTTTTTGCATTTTTCTAAAAACTTACTTTTTAAGTGGAGAAGGTGAGTTTTCCATCTGTATCTTTCTCTCAATTATGCATACACCCACACAGGCGCGCACACAGGATTTTTGGCTGGGGGGGTGGGGGTGGTCCAACTTTTACGGTGGGGGGGGTCTACTTTTAGGGATGTTCCAGATTGTCAAAAATCAGTGATGAAAGAGCTCGTTTTCATTAGATGGAATTCATCCAAACTCGTCCCATCCAGTTCCCTAAGAATACCCTACACAGTACAATAAGAAGTGAAGTAATAGTTGTTCTGTTTTGAGGACAAGGTGGTGTTTTATGTTCGCTTTCAGCTCGTTTTTGAAAGTTGAGGAAAATGAGAAAAAAATTTCTTTTTTTATTTATTAGAACTGAAACTATTGCTACCTTTTTTTGGAATTGTTTTATTTACTATAGATATAGGATAATAATCAATTGAAAAAAAAAAATCAAAGCCGATGGGGGGTTCCGGACCCCCTGGACCCCCCCCCCTTGTGTGCGCCACTGCACCCACAACATTTTTCAAATGTACATATGTACCTCTAACTATAAAAATAATCTTACAATCACTTTTGATACCTAACTTTGCTTCAGTTAGCTTTCTAAGGTTAACAAAAGCTGTGAATCCCTTGTGGCCAACATTTAAGAAAAGTTGCTACAATCTTTACAGCCATTTTCCGCTTCTTTATGCAATAACATGCGTAAAGAGATACATGATCTTTACGCACCAACAGAAGTTGCATCGGTATGCCACTTCTGCTGTTGAAGAAAAATAGTCTTTGGGCATCGATTTTTGTGATTTGCACTGTCTGAAACTCCAGATATAGAGGTTTTGAAGAATTGTTTTTCTACATAAGCATGAGGGGTGCATTGATTTTAGGTTGTAAATGTAGGGAATTTCAGAAATATCGAGATTTAGAGGTTTCGAAGGTGAACACGTTCGACTGTATGAAGTGAAGAATAGGGTCACCCTTGAACATTTAAACCTTATGCTTAAAATATTATAAATAATTTTCTAAGAACCTACTTTCTAAGTGGTGAATATGAGTTTTGCATCAACAATCTTACAAACACCTAAAACATTTTTATAAATGAACATATGTACCTTTAACTGTAAAAATAATCTTATAATCACTTTTGATACCAAACTTTCTTTCTTTCACTTAGCTTTCTAAGGTTAACAAAATCTGTGAATCGCTTGGGGCTAATGCATTCTTGAGATTTAAGAAAACTTTCTAAGAGTCTAATTGCCTTCTCCGCTTCTTGTGTTGTTACTATAGGCAACAACATATGCATAAAGAGACAACATGCTCTTAGTGCAACAACCAAAATTGTATCGGTATGCAACTTTTTTTTTTTGTTGTTGTTGAAGAAAAATGGTCGTTGATAATCGATTTTTGCAATTCACGCTGTATGAAATTCGAGATATAGATATTTTGCAGAGACACGTGAAAAATACACTGATTTTAGGTTGTAAAGGTAAAGAATTTGGGAAATTTCGAGATTTAGAAGTCTTCGAGATGTACAAATTCGACTTTTTGGAGTGAAAAAATAGGGTCACGCTTGCACATTTAAACCATGTGCTTAAAATAATGAGAATCAACAAGAGAATGAAAATTACAGCTGTCAGTCAAGTTGAGATTTTCTTTTTTTTCTTCTGGTAAAAGGGTGGAGGTAGAGTACAACAAAATTTTCCTTTTTAATGACACTCAGCTGCGCTGTACTGAAATGACATCGATTAGAAGTTCAGATGTTTTTACGTCTATTTTTTTCTTCTAACGCACTACATTAAAATGCATCGAAAAAAGGTTCACCTGTCAGTCATATTAGCTTAATGTTTTCAGTCAAGGGGATTTCTTTTATACAATGAAATACTCCGGAATATTCCCGAGCATCATTGCCTCACACGTGGTCTCGTACACAATGTTACAGTTTGGATGATTCATTTCCGTCGTGTACCTTACGTATGTGCCAGCGAAGACTGGAGGACCTAGATGCTGCGTAATCACAGTATTGACATCTATAGGGTCTGTCTCGGTCATGCACTGCACTGACGTGCTTTCGAAGATTACGCTCTTCTGCTGCCTCGTAATCGCAATGCTCACACTTGTAAGGTCTCTTTCTTTCATGCACTGCATTAATGTGCTGTCGAAGATCAGCCGCTCTTGCTGCCTTGTATTTGCAATGCTCACATTTGTAAGGTCTCTTTCCTTCATGCACTGCATTAATGTGCCTCTTAAGAGCATCCGCTCGTGCTGCCCTGTAATCGCAATGCTCACATTTGTGAGGTCTCTTTCCTTTATGCACAGCACTGACGTGCTTCTGAAGATCACCCGCTTCTGCTGCCCTGTAATCGCAATGCTCACATTTGTAAGGTCTCTTTCCGTCATGCACTGCACTAATGTGCTGTCGAAGATTAACCGCTTGTGCTGCCCTGTAATCGCAATGCTCACATTTGTAAGGTCTCTTTCCTTCATGCACTGCATTAATGTGCCTCTTAAGAGCATCCGCTTGTGTTGCTCTGTAATCGCAATGCTCACACTTGTAAGGTCTCTTCCTTCATGCACTTCACTAACGTGCCTCTTAAGATTACCCGCTTCTGCTGCCCTGTAATCGCAATGCTCACATTTGTAAGGTCTCTTTCCTTCATGCACTTGACTAATGTGCCTCTGAAGATGACCCATTTGCTGAGTTCTGTAATCACACTGCGGGCACTTGCGGATTTTCTTTCCGTCACGGACTGCATGGGTGTGCATTCGAATATCGATGTGTTCCGTTGTCTCGCATCATGTGGTGGGCTTCAGCGTGCCTTCCCCTTGCTTCTGCTTGCACCCACTTGCTGCTTAGTCGAAATCTTCTGCGTCTCCTCACATACGCTGTGGGAGAACATATCTCCAGCGAGCAATCCATCTTTTTTCATCTGAAGGGAGGTTGGATGCGATGCAATGAAATGGTTGTATGAACACTGGTCAGATTTCTCTACCTCGTTTGAAGGTTTTTCGTTCACGGTCGAAGGTAGCATGCAATTGTTGCGGTTTTGGCTTGTCTCCCGTCTCTCCACGCTGCGCAGAATTTCTGTTTGCTGCTGGGAAACGCGGCTTTCGCGCCGGGACGAGAATTTCCAACTTGGAAATTTCTGCACCGCGACATTCTCCTCTGCGAGTTTCCTTTTGATGTCCAAATAAAATGCTTCCGATTTTCGAACACATTTATTCGTTTTTATACCAGATTCTTTTGTCCTGAACTTACTGAGAGGCACTCTATCCCGAGAGCTGCTGTCTCTATTGAGCTCCGAGTTAGCATAATCATTGCACTTTGATTGCTGGTTTCCGTAGCAACCACCCTGAGTGAGAGGGTTTTTATGTGAATGGTTTAAAGTCATCTCTTTTGGATTAGACACTGGGCATTCATTTTCTTTCCCGCTAGATTTCTCAGAATGGCAACGGTTTAGATGAATACCAGGTTGTTTGACCTTTTTTCTGTTTCTGCAGCATAAAGAAATTTTTTGACACAGGTCGTTTTTTTTTGGTATCGGTGATAAACAGCTCCTCTTGTAGGCAGCGGCGTCTGCTACGCATGCGGCCGTTTCACCTGGAACAAAATACGGTCATTTCAGTTGTTAAACAGAAGTATGAGCAAACTAATAGCTTTCTAAGGCTACTCAGTAGCATGGGTAGTATACTAGTAAAATTGTTTTAGGAAAAGATACCATGTAGAATTGAATCATTTTTAAAACAGTTTTGTTACGAGAGAGAAAGAGTGCAGCTCAACCTGAATGTAAAGTTTATGGTGTTGGAGATTTTTTCAGATGATTCATGTTGCATATATCGATAATTCTCATGAAAATATGTAAAATTTACTCTCTGAAAAAGTTTAACGAATGTTTGGCCAAATATATTTTTTTGTAATCTTAAAAAGAGAGAGAGGAAAAGTTTAAAAAAAAGTTCCTCTCGTATAACTATTATGTGTCATTCTGAGTTTGCATGGTTGAACAACAGAGAGTAAAAATTTCGACATTTTTGTTTTATTTCTTGTTTAGACATGTCTACCGTTCAAAATACACTGGTCTCCAAAATTTAAGGAAAATTCACAAAAATATTGAAAACTTTGATTTGGAAAGAACGTGGAATTCGTTTAATTCCATGAAAGACCAGTACAAAGATGCATACGCTAGGGAAAACTTTCTCACAAATAAGCCAATCCGTATGAAATTACAATATGTTGCCGAGTAAAACTGCAATGTGCAAATTAGTGCCGGTGCAAGCAGAATAAATAGTTTACTAGAAGCAGAAAATTGCATTTTTGAGATCAAGCCTCGCAACGTTGTCCGAATAATTACGAACAATTAGTACTTATAGATATATATCTGTGATGCTCCCCTTTTCTTACTCCCCAATACTTGAATCTCTCCGATAACCTTTGATCTGGACGATATTGTAAAGTCTGCGACAAGAAGTCTGACGATATAGAACGAATAAATCCCTGAGTGTTTCAAGGGCTCTTCAAAATTGGACACTATAGCTACTTGAGGAATCTCATAACTTTCGAACACGTACTTCAAGCATCCCACGTGATCGAAATCCAATTGAGATTACAGCCGAGATGTGCAGCAGCTCAAGGGAGAGGAGATCGGTTTCAGACAGTTACCAGTGCAGAGGTAACTCTCCTCTTGTGTTAGGCCTGTGAAGACTGTTTTGCGAACCCAGCCATCTAACATATTATGAATTCCAATTCCATGGTTTGCTGCGACTGTAGGGTAAGAAATCGGAGGTTGCCAATTCAAAACAATGACTTCCAGACTATTTTATGAGGCAGTGTCTGTGTTTGGGTTGGGATCTCTCTTTGGGTGGACGCACAGACCTCCATGTCTTTCCAAGTGGAACCGTGAATGCTGGGACCTACACAGATGACATCCTTGATGCTTATGTGCACCATTATGCCGGTGCAACTTATTTGAATAATCGTTATTTTTGAGATTTTTCCTTATATTATGATTGCCAGTGTACCTCTAGTATGACTTTAGAGTGAGGGTTACCGCGGAGTAAACAACCACGAAGTAACTGATCTTTGAAAGTCAGTGTATTAGCTTCACAATCGGGAGTTGGAGGCAACTCCGGCCGACGTTTGCTGCTTTATTCCCTGCGAAAGGACGAGAGTCAAGACCTTTTGACCATCCAAGGCGATTTATAATTTTATGCTTACGGCAAATCTATACAAAGCCTATCTGAGTAAAACGAGATACCTTGGGCGGATGATTTTTTAAGAGGATCTGACGCGTATTCGCGTTAGTAGAGAAAACCGCCCAGAACTCCACATTATTAGATCGACAGGCACACCTAGGCCCGAACCCGGAACCTTCACCCTTCGGATATCTACCATTTTCAGTGACTTATCCACTTGGCCATGGTCTGGTTAGCTTTCCAAGGAGCATGCCCCGAAATACTAAAATACTGATATCGCCCATACGTTAAGTGGAAAGGAAAGACAAGAATGTTTTCTTTGGAAGTTTATAATACAATCAGATTTACTCCGGGTGGGGTTACCGTGGGAGGTTAAATGTTTGTTCAAAAGAGGCTTTACCTTTCAAAACAAAAACAGCCGGATAGTTAGTTACTACTATAAAATTGAGATGTAAAACAGCAGTCAAAGCATCTAGTCTTCAGAAGTGTCCAGATTTTGAATCTTTGAAAGTATAAAAACAGGTTTTTTTAAACAAATTTGCGAAGGAAGAGTCCATAATCCCTTTATGAAAGTGTCTATTCCGAGGTTCTTCTTTATAGTAGAATAATTCAGAGACTGTAAATTTTGATGGATTATAGAGGATAATCGTATAGAGGAATTCGCCTGCGTTTTCAAACAGTTGCTGTTTTACTCTTCTGGATTTAATGTGAAATAAAGTGATATATGCATAAAGAAGTGATGAAAAATTTTGCATGATTTATAACTCATCGGCAAATCATGCTCTCTAAAATGGGTGGTGTTTCGTCTCAGGTGACTCTTGTCGCTGAAAAGAGTTGTAATGAGTACAGGTTTCGGGAAAATATTTTTGGCAAACTGCCTAAAATATGCCGCTCATTTGCTGCAACAACGCCATAACTCAAAGATCATAAATTTTTCGGAAATGCGTTTGAAGTTTCGAGAAAGTGAAGAATCGTACATTCGCCAAAACGAGACTATCACCATTCCGCAGATAAATTTTAAAAGCTCGGAAATGACTGTCACTAAACAGTTCACGTCACAGCATTGTCCCCTTATAACTCATAAAATCACGATTTTTGAGTTATGACGTTGCGGCTCGTCATAATGAGCCAGATGGCCTGTCCCACGACTTAGCATAAATCAAAGAATCTGCAATGTTAAGCTCAGTTATTTCTTTAATTAGTTCCCCTGAAAAAATACTCGCTTTAGTCGATAAAAGAATATCCATGAAAAGAATGCGCTGAAAAAGCGATGTCCCTCAACCTTGCTGGGAATTGGCCTGATGACGGTGGTGGCTCGTTCTCCGTTGTGTCTATGCCATTGTCCTCTGCAAACTCGTCACCGTTAGAGATGAGTTCGGGCTCATTTTTTGAAGCCCGGGCCCGAGATTTTTCATTCGAGCCCGCACGTGAGCTACCGACCGTACGGGAATATTATTGTAAGTCGGAGCCGAGCCGAAATTTTCAGCTAAGGATAAAAACATTCAGTTACTTGCGTGATCGTATTGCAGTGCAGTCAGATATTTTGCCGTTTGTTTCTGATTACGAAAAGCGATGTATAAATGTACTTTTAATATGTTGATATTAATTCAAATAAATAAATCATCTAAAAAATATGACAGGAACTATAAATAACTAAATTAAATATTTAAATGGCCTTTTGTTTAGTAATAAAGTAAACTTTTCAATTTAACATAACTAGGTAAAAAATAGCAAAAGTTGTATAGTAAATTCGATAATTATTTGTCATTTGAGAAATTTTAAATACTTACGCTGTGTGCACGTGTGGATAGATTGTTCTATATGTATATATATTTTCGCGATTTTAATTGGCACTATTTTTTTTTCGGGCCCCACCACTGAAACGGATCACAAGCCGCCACTGGTTATGACGTTGCTGCAGCAAAATGAGCAATGTGTTTAATTAGATAAAAACAATCTGAATGTTAAGCTCAATTATTTTTTTTATTAGTTCCCCCTGAAAAAATTCTCTAGTCGAAAAAGAATATGCAGAAAAGAATTCGGGACGATGTCCTCACCTTGTTGGGAATGGGCCGATGACGGTGGTGGCTCGTCCTCCGTCGTGTCTAGTCCCATGTCCTCTGCGAACTCGTCCCCGTACCAGACCATGAGCTCGGTGAATGCGGCGATCTCCTTGTACGTCTTGTAGTAGATGTGTCCGTCGTACTGGAATGCCGTCAGGTTCTGGCGGTGCTCGAAGTGGGGGCAGTTGACGAACCTCATCCAGTTGGAAGTGGTGGGGCCAGCTGCGTCCAGGTAGTGGTGCACCCTGCACTCTTTGCGTATCTGCGGACAAGACACGTAGTTAGCCAGTTTTAGGAACAGATAGAACAAGCACCATAGCCATTCTATGGTTTTTGCCTGCTACCCAGAGATGAAAAAAAAACAATAGAATATCATCAATTTGAGGGAGCCCTCTCTTCTTAGTTTTGTCTATAACTAGTGTTAAGTATTAGAAGTTTACATTTTGTTTGATGTAAATCGATTAATTAGACACCAACAAATCTTTCAGATTTTCATTGCACAGCACTAGGAGGTTTGGCGATTTCGAAAAATCTAGCTATCGTCTATCAGGTTTAGTTTTCTAACTAACTTTTGGGACCAAATTTGACGAAATTTACCAAAAGATCTCGATATTGGCGACATTTAAATGCATTTTGTTATAAAAGCATCAAATTTTTATTTTTAATGGTACGTTAGATGAACATCATTTTAAAATATAGGGGCATTTTATACTGCGCTTGGGTGAGATTTGGGAGCGACGTGCAATTTCTCTATTTTTTTTTTTTTTTAATTGAAGCTGTTTTAGATTTTCATATTTATGGACATTAGTGCATTGATTTTTGGTATTTAAATGTAGAAATACAGTAAATTTATAATAAACGGATTCTGACATATTTAATGAAACACGACCTACGTATACTGGCGTTGCCCTGGGCATAACGTATTAAGACAAGCACTTAGTGAGAAAATTTGTCACCTATTGTTTTTCATTTGCTGCAGTTTTAAATCTTCTCATTTTATTCCTCATTTGTTATTTGCAGTAATTTCGTGGACATTGTTTTGTTCGTTCCTACTTCTCTTTATTCAAAAGCACGTTCGCTTTCTTTTTAGGAGTTCAGTTTTTTATCGGATTCATTTGGCCAATCCGAAGAATTCGTCTAAGAGAGGTTCTGGTCAACTGTGATTTTTTAAAAGCAAGTTAGATAACTGCCGTCCTAAAATCGCCTGACTCCGACTAATTTATGTAACAACATATCTGAATATGGGAACCTTATACAATATATAGTTTCAATATTTTCATTGGTCACTGTCGAACTACCTTCGACCTTCTGATGGTGGAAATTGGATGCGAAGAATGGTGTTCCTTACCTGCCATGAGTACCCTCCCTTCTTCGCCTCCTTCAGACTCTTGACCACCTTCCCTTAGTAGGGTCCGAACACCATTCCGATGGAGAGATCCCTCTCCGCCCAGACGCCGAGGCCGGCGCCCCTGATCCCGGACCGACAGACGGACAAGATGGAAGGACACGTGTTCCAGGCATACCTGGGGCCATGTTGAGCCTGGTGGAAGAATCGGAGAGAAAGAGAGAATGCAGCGCTATACTTGTAGGGGTATCACAATCGCAGAGAGTCAGACATCATATAAGAGTAATATTAATGATTTAACCAGAAGTTTACAAATAGTCCTTGAGCACTCCGTTCGCATGTATCTCATGGACCAATTTTTTCTGGGTTGGAAAGTTTGTGTCACTTAATAACTTACGAAAGAAAAAAAATGTTTCATACTATCCTATAAGCAGAATTTCTCCAACTGAAGTACGCATATGCATACCTGTAGAGTAGGCCCTGACTGCCTCCTTTGGGGGCCCTCGGCTAGAGATTGAAATGGGGTCCTTACTAAGGATTTTTCGGGGAATAGAATATTATAATATGTAATATTAGAAAATCAAGCTTACGTGCCAGAAACCACATTTAACGGTTTTCGAGATGTTGGGGGCCGAATCGAGCCGCTGGGTTTCTAGCGTCTTCCGCTGCGCCACTGGAAAAAGACGTAAAATTACATAGAAATGAATAATCGAACTGCTATTTCATATTACAGTATACTCTCGATTATCCACGCGCGGATTATCCAGTTTACGGATTATCCGTGTTCATTCCGGACTCACAAAACAATTTAAAGAGAAACATCTTCATGATTATCGTGCATATAAAATCGATGTTGATCTCGATTAGAATCTTGTCAGGTTTAGAAAATAAATAGCATTCAAGTCAAGTCAAAGAGAGACATAGGAGTACCTGCAGTAAAACAATTCCCGCAGAGTGGTAACCCTACCTCTTGAACATGCAAAAGAATTCGAAGGTTTCCAAAATCTGGATGTTTTCAAAGTGATGCATGTGATGCAGTACTGATGCAGAAAATGTACTGAATAAGGGAGATACAATTTCTCATTCTGATGCTCTACAGTCTGTGTAAACTTTGCCAGATTATAGGGGACGAAAGAGGATTTGATTACGGTGACATTACTGCGGTTCGTGAAATATGTGTCGATATACGGCAACAGATGTACAAACAGAAGACAGAAGCAAAGACGCTTTACAGATTTTTTAAATCAGTAAATGTCGAAAAGAAGAAAGGAAAATTTCTAATTTGATGATATACAGCAAAAAGGAAAGGAAATTTTCCAATTTGATGATATACATCATGCAAATGTAAGTAATTTTTTATATTTCTGTACTGATGATGATTTTTTTCTTTAATAAAAAGAAGTTTTCGGATTATCCGTGTTGTTCTATTATCCGTGCGATCCTTCCCTGTGATTAGCCCGGATATTCGGGGGGCGCACTGTACTCTAAATATAAAGTAGCATAACTATTGTGGGGGACTCTCCGGGCCCTCTTGCGCCGGGGCCCTCGGCAATCGCCGACCAACCGACCTGGCCAGTCCGGGCCTGCTGTAGGGGTACGTTAGAAAGAAAAACAAAGATTTAATGCTGGACATGCCACATGCATACATAGATTTTAAGCCACATGTATTCATACCCAGTGGATTAAGAAGGAGGAAAAGGAAAGCTCAAAATAAAGCTAGGAGGATGCAAGTTCGTAAGAAAGCAATTATTTGGAGGAGGGGGATATGAAATGAGTCTTGAGTAAATAAACGGAATATATGCAGGAAATAAAAAGCTAATGCAAATTAATCTGAAAATTTCGGAGGGATACATCGCTATATCACCCCCTTGTCTATGCTTCCCTTTAAAAACCTATTGTTTTGTCAACCAGAATGTGTCTGATAAGCGTGCGGGTTGACTCCGCGCATAACATGTGCTTAAACGTTTTTCAATTTCACAAAATATCTATAATTACGAAAGTAACAATTTTCGCTCAACTGCCTGTTTGTTATAAATTACTGTACTTACAAATAATTTAATCTCAATTTTACAGGGTTGTGGATAATGAAATTAACTATACCACACATTATATAATCTCCCTGGACTGGGCAGAAATCGACTCAGAATGTGTGTGTCCGTGAAAATGGCGGTTGACACACACACAAAAATAAATAATTTAAATTTAGATTAAAAAATAAATTTATTGTCATCTGAAACACGCTGATTGCAGTGTTCGCTTATTGAATAATAAGGCCAGAGAAGGGACAACCTACAAAGAGTGCACTAAAAATTAAGGTATATTGTGGAAGTCTGTCCAAAACATGTTACGACTTCCACAGATAATTCAGTAGAGATCAGACAGAATTGTGTACAACATTTACAAAGAGTGCCACTCACTTTTCTGTCCATGATGTGTATGAGTGGCCCGTGAACTGGGCATTCTACGTCAAACTCACGTCTGCATTCTTCACAGTCTTTCGTCCATATATGAAACAAGAAAAGCAATCCATATATTAAACAGAAAAAACAAAAAATAATAATACGAAAAAAAAAAAAACCATGAAAGTAAATTTTAAAAGTGAAGTTGTGTAAGTGCATTCTGATGGAAAATGTATTTATTCAATATGACTCACCCAATGCACATACTAACAACTTTTGCAAAGCTTTGAGTTTAGTGTCATCCAATAAGGCGAAATTTCGTTATTATTTACCCTTAAATTTTCACGGTAATCGAGTGTATTCTTACTCTTTCCAGTTTCCAGTGTGCAATAAAAATTAATAATTAATATACCTAATCAGCTTTTCAATTAATCAATATTTTCTTTCAAGAAAGTCAGAAAATTTGGCTTTAAACAACAACAACCAATATCAAAAAGTAACAATGCAAAACATTGTTAATATTTTAACTAAGGACACGTATTAAATAATGGAACCATACAATAAAAACACCAGGTTGCTGACTTGGACGCATTAACACTGGTTTTATTGAAACGAAAAAGTACCCATCAGCGGGAAAAACGGAGCTGAAGAAGGGAATGACAAAGTAATGAGCGCTAATTTGAAAAAGCCCGCAGATGTTGTAATTAAAAAATATTCATGTAGGAATTTGCGCAACAATTTGTCGCATTATAAAGTTATTTTTAGAACCATTTCATAAATGGAAATGTCACCAATTATGTCTTTTCGTACATTTTGCAATGTCGGTACTGGGCATGGCCACCTTCGCCTTTTATGATGACACCCAAAATTTGTAGCAACCCTAACTAACCTAAATAAACTGAATGACAAGAACTGTTAAAACAAAGGAACACGATTTTTGTTGAAATGTATCCAATAATTTGGCCAACATAGTACTAAGTATAAAGAATAGTAAAGGTATGGAGCGGCTGAGTTGTCTCCCTTGGCGGATATAGTACAACTGAAAAAAGGCACGACGATAGAGCAGATAGTGAGACATGCAAGAAATTAAATGCGTTTTAAACTCACACAAGTAGTCGTCATCGCTGGATATGTCTTCTTCCTTGTAGCACACTTTCGGGACACTGCGTCTCGGGTATCGGCTACGGGGCTCGGGATCTGAAAGAAGGGGAAAAGATCCACATTCAGTTTTAAAAGCGGCGTGAAAAAAGAGATGAGCATTAACACCCGAGTCTTTTATATTTTATGAACGATCTAGAATGCCTTAAAAAAATCAAATATCTTCATTCCATAGGACGTTCGAATCGATTAAAAAAAATATACAGGTAACTTCTTCATATGAAACTACCGAGGGATAAATTAACGTTGGATTACTTATTGTTTAGCTAGTGTGCCCGTTGAAAAATGATCTATATAACACATTTAATTTCAATAAATATTTATTAAGACGGTATAGTGCGCTTTAATCTACATTGCTGCAAGAAATCTAATACTACCTACTTTATTTATACTAATATCGTCCCTCTTCACATTTCTTTCCGTTAAATGATCTATTTAAATTTTTAAATCCTCCATGGCTCAACTTCGTAAAAAATGTCCAACTGTGTGATCTGGAGGAGATATTTAGAATCGCACAAATTGTGCTTAAGATGTAAAGTTTTTGGCAGAGTTTATGATTCTCGCGCAATTTTTAATTTATGCTTTATCATGTTTGTGACTGTCGTAAAAGAAATCCTGGTTAATTGAGTCCCTTCATCCGGATATTTCACACACTTAGTTTTCAAATAGAGGGAGTTGAAACTTAAACGACAGTGAATTTTTTTTTTTTTTTACTACTTTGTATTATATAAAAGGAAGTATAGTGATTGCAAAAAAATTTAGAAATTCAGATTTTGATGAAAAATCGATTTTGAATTAATTTGGCGTAAAACTGGCATAATTTTCATTATATTTTATGTTTTTTAAATGCACGCGATCCTTCACTGGAATAAGAGTCTTTCTGCCAGCTCAAAAGCATGAATCATTTTATACGGGCAAAACTCGCGAAGCATGACAACCTAAAACCCATTTTCTTCCAGTACTTTCAAAGAGTATTTGATTGCATATAGATTATGTATTTTTCTCCATAAAATTTGAGTCCTGTAGCATATAACAGGTGTAGATACAAAAATCTCTTCTAAAATAATAAATAAATAACAAAATGAAGTTGGTAAATATAGGTATATATATGAACTGCAAAATACTATAACACATTTGTAAAATATTAAAATAACTGAATTCTTAAAACTGTAAAATATTTTATACATACCTTTAACAACAAAACAATTTTGATGCACAAATTTATATCCTCGTTGTTGATTAACCACTGTGAACCAACGAGATTTCAAAATTGAAGTAGTGTTAGTTTAATAACTACTTCTAAATCTGAAATCTCATTAGTCATTATAATCTTGCAAAATATAAGCACGGCTCAAGTTGATTTTTTTTCAGAATAATCTTATTAGGAGAAAACAATTGTATCCAATTTTACCTTCTCGACTGTTGTACAACTATGAGCAAATAAAACTTTATTTTTAAGCTGTCTAGCATTGTTTAGTAATCCAAAACGCATCTTTTAATAAGCACTGTGCAATTATTATATATTTATTAGCATAGCTGCATAGTAAGATGTTCGTTTACATACTTTGAAGATCGTTAGGCTTATGGACAATCGAACTATAATCAATGCATCAATAATAATAGTTATCGTGATTCAAGTTACTACGAACCTATGCAACGAATAAAATTCACATATATAGCTGAAAAGATAAATATTCGTTTCAGATTTCAACTATCAATCACGTTATAAAAGTGTAAGTGTATCAACACATCATAACAAGCAATGGCGGAAACGGAACGGCGAACGGACATGAATCTATCGCTTCCCGGTTTCCTGAATGTGTGTCTCTGCGCATGCGCAATGGTACGGTTGCCCAACACAACATTCAGCCATCCGATGGCCAACGGTTGTTTACCAACGGTTGCCCAACACAACATTCAGCCATCCGATGGCCAACGGTTGTTTACCAACGGTTGCCCAACACAACCTTTAGCCAACAGAATACCGACATTTCCATATGGACATCCAACGTTTGCCCAACGTAACAACCTTGTGCCAACCACGTGCCATCAATAACCCAACGTATGTGTGCTAGTTGGGCAGGAGCACTCAAAAGAATTTCCCATTGCAGTCTGTGGCATTTGAGAGACACTAATACATTTCTAGCACAAGACAATGAGTATAAATTTTTATATTCTTCAGTTAAACGCTAAAAAAAATTAAAGGTCTTTTACTGGGTCTCATAAAATTGCATTTATAGTGATAACACAACATTTTTTTTATCTACGAAATTTCGCCAGTTTTAACTAAAATACATAGCAGATATGGCGCAAAAATATTTTGTATTGGAAAGTGTTTTATAATCTATGAGCTTGGCATGATTTATCTTTCTTGATTTTTTAAGGCAACAGATAAATCTTGTAATTTTTTTTCCTTTCGTTCTTTCTTTCTTTTCATTTTTATTTATTTATTTTTTGGATAAGACAATTTCTGAAGCTCTATATAGTGGAACTGTAAATCAGTTGTAGACAACTCATTGAAAGACTTATGTATAACTCAGCTGTTCGAGTCTCGTCAATGGGAGACCCGCCCTGAACCCCCCTAATTTTTTAGTTTCATGATTGCCATATTAAAACGATATTAAGGGACTATGTCATTTTATCTCTCATCTATCGTGTATTTCACCTGGTAACCCCATGTTGAAATTTTTAGGATTGTAACCTATTTATAGAAAAATACATGTGATGTACATTCTACAGCTCAGTAAATATTGTAACAATAGATTAAAGCTGTTGTGAACTAATAGTATTCAAATATATGTAAAATATACTTGTGATGTATATTCTACAGCTTACGAAATATTGTAACAATAGATTAAAGCTGTTGGGAGCTAATAGTATTTAAATAAACGGATGAAATTTTTAAACAATCATTTTATCAAATAAATGCAACCTTACGGAGCTTATAGAAGTCGGTGGTTTACGTAACACATACTAGCATTTTCAGCGGACATTTATTCTTACTTTTATGTCGCGTTTTCGTAACGCATTTTCGTGTCTCATTTTTATGTCACATTTTCAAAAGGGGTGAGAGATAAAATGGCATAGCCATTAATATATTTAATGTGGCTGTTACGTGCCTGCATTATTTAGTCAACTCATTACCTAGGCGAAACTGAATGAGTATTCTAAAGTCAGCAATAAGGAAACACACAAGAGTATATATACAACAATACTGTGGAACAAAAACACGGTTCTCTGAAAAAAAATTCAGGAAGCATCCAAAAGGGGGGAAATAAAAGAAAGAAAGGCTGTATCATTATCTTTTCGTTGACTAAAAGCGAAACTCGGACAAACGGAGGAGGGGTATCCAGATCCTTGCACCACCCACCCATGACCTTTAGAAAATGGATTCCTTACCAATAATGTTACATTTTTGTCTTTATTTGAAGAATGAATCCAGAAATAAACAAAATATAGAAAGAAAACTAAGTGCCGAAACAAAAAAACAGACTCAGGGTCTGATCAAGGGCGGATTAAAGGGAGGGGGTCGGAGGAGGTGACCGCCCCTCCCGAGAAAAATGAAATTAATGTAAACAATCCCAACTTACTTCCATAAAATTTATATATATATATGTTAATCTTCCATCCAAGCCTTCACCCACAAAATTGTATTAATCCGTTTGCGGGCCGGATTATTCATTAGGATGTAGTCTATCTGTCCAGATCATTTCAGGGACTTTTCAGTAACAAGTCGAAAGAATTTTTTAATGAAGTTGCAATCAAACTTTTCAAAATGACTCAATAGAACGGAAATATTTGTGGCTATTTCTGAAGATGTTCTCTGGAACGCGAGTTGACCTTCTGCATTTCTCTGAGAGCTGAGATCCATAGGATTAAGATTGTAGGAAAAACGCGCCCCAATAATAATCCCCCACGAAACAATAATTTTTATTTAAATATTGGACATAAAGTTTTTTTGTTTTGCAGTAAATATGAGGATGGTATTTTAAACGGATGTTGGGCAGCCCCAAAGTTCTTTCGTTTTAGAGTAAAAGCGGGTGGCTTTGGCGAAATGCGAAGGTGCACTAGGGTGTAAACCATCTTAGAAGGCTTTTGGTAGTTGGCTTGCTTTGTTTTTACTTAATTATTTATTTTACATTTTACAATATTTAAGCAAAGGCGAATTATTTTTTGAAACAATAATAATATATAGAATGTAAGTCATTTTTTTATAGTTGGGGAATCCATTATTACGATAAATTAGCTTATTAATCTCGGAAACTAACCACGTTAAATATGAAAGAATTGATTTTTGGCCGGTCGAAACCACAGGTCAAGAGCGCGAATGCCAGTACGTTCGTTCAAATAAAATAATTAGAACCGAGAGGATCTGCGCACGGTCGGGTTATCCAAGAAGCCATAACCTCAGGCAAACTGAAAACAAAAAAAATTTTCGGATACTCTTGATCCACAAAGAAACTCACAAATTACTTGTCACATTTAAGATTATTATGTCTTGCAAAAACATTTGAACGTAATACGATAATGAATGTTTTATCAGAATTTTTTATTATTTATTATATAGATTAAACTATTCCTCTTATAAAGATTTTTTTGAGAAATATATTTTATATCATTTTAACGAGGGTAAGTTGAAAAGTAATGTACATATGCTTGTAGAACACCAACGAAATGACCTTTAGAAGTGTTCCAAGCGGTATGTGGAAGTAACAGTCCCCCTGTACAAGCATGTACAGTTTAAATGCCTTCCGTGTATGCAGTATATTTTGAATGGTGGAGGTATTATTGTGCTAGATCTATCCCCAGTTCGATTTCTTATGAATTAACCCATTAAATAAATTAAGAGAAGTTAAAAATATGTAACCTATAATTAGTAAAGACCGTCCAGATAATGAAATAATTTTACAAGCATGTATTTTTATAGCGAAAAAAAAATAGTGTTTAAAGGCACAGTTTAAAATACATATCGATTTCGAAGGTTCTAAAAATTTTACAGAAACAATTATTATTTTATGTGTGTAAACTTGTCTAGTTATATGTTTGCATATGGGAAAGGTGGGAAGTGTTAGAAATTCCAAATATATATCCATGAACATTAACATTCATTTAAAAAAAAACCTGAGTTGTACGAATAAATAACTTTAAACATCGCCAGTCTCACTATCTATTTAGCCCCCCCCCCCCACTTTATTTTGACGGGCATTTTTTCCGCACACTAATTTACTTGGAGAAGTTGATTTGTCTAGTGTTAACTCAAATTTGTTCATTTTGAATCAAGAAAATTCGTAAAAGTTGTGTTTTATTTTATTATAGCACAAAACCTACAGATTAGCTCACCCAAGGTCGAGGAACGGCTGGGATAAGCCTCTCGCATATATAATACGTGGGACCTTTTAGTTTTGTTTACATCTAATTAGCATTAGTAATACCATTAATTAGCACTAAACATAAATACATAAATTGTAATATAATTAGTATTATTTATTTTCTCATTTAATTTAGCTCTATTACTTTAATGTGAGGGTGAACTCCTCCCCCTAAATAAATGAATATATATATATATATATATAGGTGCGTCACTGAGCAGGGGGGCCCCTTGGTAACATTTGCTACCGGCCCCGCGCTGTCTTAATCCGGCACTGATTATTGTTAACCAGGGTTTCTTAAACTTTCTGGTGTGGCGACCCCATAGTATCTACGAACATTTTGTGGGACCCCACAAGCATTCGCATTTCGCAACTCCGACACACGCGTGAGTGAAGCTGCCGGTTTCTTCACTTGTACTGTAATGTACTATCGCAGTTTTAGGACATTAACTTCAGTTTTAAGAAGTAGAACAACATGAAAAATTTAAATAAGTAGCAAACTTAAAAACGTAATGCAATTATAAAGATAAATTCAATTACTTGAGTAAATTCAAACATAGTCAGTGCATTAGGTGTAGCCACTTCTAAGCTCGCGACTGAGAAAATCCCTTTACTTCTCACAATGAGAAGGGTGTGCCTGTTTAATTTTTACTTTCCGAACATGTACCATGTAAGGAAAGTATTGTAATCATGAAAAAATTCGAATTCGAGATTTTGGTGTATTGACACGTTTTGAGGTCTTCTGAATTCATTTATGAAATTTTTACGAGATCTATGTATGTATGTGTGTATGTGTGTGTGTGTGTGTGTGTGTGTGTGTGTGTGTGTGTGTGTGTGTGTGTGTGTGTATGTGAGTGAACACGATAGCTCCTGAACGGGGTATGCGATTGAGCTCAAATTGGTTATATATGTTATAAACCACCGTCGCAAGACCGGTATTGATTTGGGTGTGTCTAGGACTTATAGTTTTTCTACAGGGCTACGACAAAGATTTCTTTTACATTATGGCCTATGGGGGAAAATTCTGGAAAGTGCGCTGGCGTTTAAACGGTGCATTCGATTGAGCTCAAATTAGGTATAAATGTTATAAACCACCATCGTAAGACCAGTATTGATTTTGATGTGTATAGGACTTATAGTGTTTCTACAGGGCTACGACAAAAATTTCTTTTACATTATGGCAAATGGAGAGAAATTCTTGAAAGTGCGCTAGCGTTTAGATGGCGCATTGATTGAGCTTTAGTTTGGGTATATATATATTATAAACCACCGTCGCAAGACCTGTATTGATTTTGGTGTGTATAGGACTTATTTTTTTTCTACAGGGCTACGACAAAGATTTCTTTTACTTTACGGCCTATGGGACGAAATTCTTGAAATTGCGCTAGCGTTTAAACGGTGCTTTCGATTGAGCTTCAATTTGGTATATATATTTGAATTATTCATCGATTAAAATTTATTTAAATGCTTGGTAATGATCTTAATCGTAAGTGTTCGGAAAGTCGAGTGGAGTCACTCCAGATTTTTAATTATGCTATCAAATCTTGGCAAAATGGGCGAAACCGCAGGACGAAGCACTTCTTCGTCATTCTTTAGATCTCATCGACACTTTGATTTTATGGTTAAAGACAAAAATGCTGCTAATTAACGAAAATATCGTTAAATTATTATGATAAGTTAACCATAAGTTATGCTGTAAACAGCTTCATGGTTGCTATAAATAGACATTAGTAGTAGGAATCCGATGTCTGAAATAAAACCTCTAAACAAATATGCCGAAATGTTAAGTGCCTGCACGTAGTTTAAGAAACATGGCTTTCGAAAATTTATGATGAACTATTAAAACGTCTTTTATTTCAAACTTAGTAACTGATTGAAACAGTATGACTAATTATTTAAAACTGAATTACAATCTGGCATAAGATATAAAAAAATAAACTGATAGAGGAATGCACAAATGCACATGCTTACTAGAGATGAGACGGGCTCAGCCCGAGCCCGGGCTCGGGCTCTGTAATTCACAACTGCGTTCGGGCTTGGGCTCGTGAAAAATTTCTTCTTTATTGAACATACTCCTTGAAACAGATTTTAAAAATTCATTCATGAGGAATATAAAAGTACTTATAAAAAAATAGGGTCACCACGGCCGCACTAGCAGATTCAGGGGAGGGGCTAAAGGGGTTCAGCCCCCCCCCCCAAAAAAAGGGGTTGCTAAAGGGTAACATTCTGCTTCATTATGCACTTTGAATATGTTAAGTGATCTTTTTTAATCACTTAGCCCCTCCCAAAAGTTTTTACATTGGTTAAGACTAAAATTTTGCTTTATTGCATATTTTGTTTGGGTGAAATAAGCGTTTTTCAAACTTTAGCCCCTCCCAAAAGAGAATTTCTGGATCCACCACTGGGCACGGGCGCCTAGAAGGTGCGTGAAGCTCTTTGGGTATTTCAGAACGGCGGCTTTTATTACTTAGTTAGTCATGAGATCCGACATTATTTGATGAACATGGATATAAAGAATTAGAAAGTGCATTGAGAGTTTGCAACTATATTTGTCTTTAATTTGCATAAACGGCAAAATTTATTGTATTCTATCAATGAAGTAATTGAATTTTTTTTCTTTAGCTGAAATTTCGGGCTCGGGCTCATGTTTAAATAATATTGCTCGGGCTCGGGAGGGCTCGGATTAAAAGTCCTCGGGCTCGGGCTTCAAAAAAAGAGCCCGAACTCATCTCTAATGCTTACCTGCCGTTTCTCCGTCGGTTCCATTCTCGATTTTCGCTTCGTCTGGAAAACTTGAACTCCTCGGGTTCGTCGTTATATCCACGACTTCTGAAAATAATTTATGGGAGAAAAAATAATATGCATTACTTTTGTCAGTAGCGTGTTATTAAACGTTGCTATTTTATTTACTTCGATAAATTCGTTTATGTGCATCATCATCGAAGCCCGAAACATTTCTCACTAAGAAATTTATTCGAAGAGGACACTGAATTTCACCCACGAGAAATGGCTAAAAAAGTTGCACAGGATTTCCTTGGGAGAAAATTGCTTAAAAAATTATTTAAAAAGTGGACATTAATTTTTTTTTTCTATTGAATTGTTGTTATTTGTGCAAATTTCAAAATGATTGGTCTAGCTATCAACGAGACGTTTATGAATTCGATAAATGTACAAAAATAGCTGAAAGTTCAATCTTTTGATTTAAAAAACAAATCTCTAAAATATGACCTTGAAACAAGTATCTGAATTTAAAGAAAATGAGTGCTTACCTTCAGTTTCACCGTCCGTTTGAATTTTGTCCAGTATTTTCACATCTTCTGTAAGTCTTGCTGAATCTGAATTTTTGTCATTCATCTCAACTAAATGTATAAAGAGAGCATTTCAGAAGTTCAAGTCTTCCATAAACTACCAAATGATTGAAGCAGACAACATGTGGCAATTAGAATTCATCACGTTTTCTGGCATGACTGTCCCCAAGAATGGCAATATAGGTATAAATATAAGAGAAAATATACATTTTCCCTTGTGATTAGTCATTTTATTTTGCAAAATAAATTTTAAAAATATTTGAACCGAATATTTATTTTTCTGCCACTTCGCAAACGTACATTCTGTCAAAAATTTCCGGGAATTGGTCAATAAATCATAAAATATTTATTATTCCTCCAAATTTATTTTATCGCCTTCAAAGTTTGCCCCTTTCGAAATAATACTCTTATGCCAGCGAATAATCCAATCATAAAAACAATTTTTAAAGGCATTTTTCGGAATCGACTTCAGCTCTCGCAGCGAATTCTCTTTAATGTCTTCTATCGACTGAAAACGGGAGCTTCGAAGTGGTAATTTAAGTTGTGGAAAGAGAAAAAGGTCGACTGGAGGGATATCGGATGAATACGGTGGTCGGTCGATGGTATTTGTTAAGTTTTTGGTCAAAAATTCGTTCACAGTGTTAGCCTTGTGAGATGGTGCGCGTTATCGTGGTGCAAAATCCAAGAGTTTTCTTTCCACCAATCCGGCCGTTTTCGACGAATTTTCTCTCTCAATTGCCGCACAACGCTTGGATAAAATTCTTTATTTACCGTCAGACCTTCTGGCAAGAATTCCGAGTGCACAACAGCGCGATAATCAAAGAAAACAGTTAACATTACCCTGACTTCTGATTGACTTTGACGAGGTTTTTTTCGATTTCGGCTGAGTTGGAAGGCGCCATTCCGAAACTTGTTGACTGGTTTGCATGTCAAATTTGTAAACCCATGTCTCATCACCAGTTACAATGCATTTTATGAATGCAAAAATCATAAAATACAGTTGAAATGAACTGTTAAAATAGAGTATTGTAAATAAACTAAATGACAGATAACGTTCAAACTCCGCGTCAGTATAGAGGACAGTTGTGTCAGCTTGGCGACAAAAATAATTTTGACAATCTCTTTAGGCGGGCTTTTCAAATGACCAATTCCCGGAACTTTTTTGACAGAATGTATATAATATGTAAGAATTCTTTTTCCAACCATGGTTCTTACAGGACTACGTTTTGGTGACAGGTGCCAGACAAAAAATTGAATAAAAAATTTCGCCTGAAATAATCAACTGTTTTGGTGATGCAGACTGATTTAGCGAAATAGTTAGTCCACAAAAATAGATTCGACCGTATATTGCCAATGTCGTGAAATAAGGAAATTTGAAGTAATCTACAGATTTAACGAGCACTATGAAAAGCGATCGACCGATGCACATGAAACTCAGAACATTTTTTTCAAGCTGCTTCAAGCGTAAGAGCTAATTTTAGCCTAATTTGAAGCCAAAAGAAGCAGATTATTTGAAAATCTCTAACAATATCTACATAAATTCATAACAGAGAAAAAAAAATTGTACAAACCTTTATCAGAATTCATGTCTGTTGCAGGAATCTCTTTTGCTCTCTTCGTTGAAAGCATGAAATCCGGAGGTTTAGGATTCAGGCCTAAGGTAAGAAAAACATAATGCATACATTCGCTGACAAATAATACATGGAAAAAAGGTTTTTAGTATTGTCGGCCAGGCACCACCTGAACCTCATTTCAACCTCCCAGTTATCATTTTCTAAGCAGCGTCTCAAGTAAAATCTCCCTATAACGAACTCGCTTGCTTCCAGTTAAAAAATTCGCTGCAGAGAAAATCTCGTTGAACAGAGATTTATGTAGTTATTTCAGTAACTATTACACACTTTTTAGTTACTTCACTGCTTAAAAGTATTTGATTATGGCTTCCAGTTAAAAATAAATTAGTACATATTTCAATTTGTTAAACTTATGTGTTCTTATTTTTTAATGAATAAGTGAAATGTTCAAAAGTAAAGAAAATTATCGAATTTAGAGAATAAAATATGAAGTGCAACTTACGTTTATTTTAATTGAAAAATTCAGTTATTTTACATTGCTTTGCATTCCCATTAAAAAATTTATATTTTAAAAAAGACGGAAAATAGTCAGGTACATTTTCTTCCATTTGTAAATCTCTTTTAATGGTTTCAAATGATTGTAGCATTATGGTATGATGCGGTTTTGGCTTGTTCTCTCTTGAATGCTCAACGCCAGATGGCCTGTGCGAATTAAATGCTCAGAAATTAGAAACATTATTCAAAATGACAAAAGATAAGTCAGAAAATTTCGCTATAGGGAGGCAAGCACCTCGTTATATGAAGAGTATTTTTAAAGTTATTTATGCCTTAGAGTAACGTTCCATTTAAATATTTCATTGTACGTGGGAATTCGTTGTAGGGAGACTTCTTTATAGGGAGATTCTACTGTGCTTGTTTTTCTATTATCCGAAATAATCTATTTCAGGTGAAAATTTTTAAAAGTTACTTCCTGAGAGCAAGATCGCTAAAAATACTTACTCCTCAATTTAACTGTCCTGAACCTTAACTTCGTGCACTCGCAAAACATTTAGAACTATGACGATTTTAGGGAAATCCTATCTCACACCCAAAAAAGTTTTACTTCAATGGACATGCATAACTTATAGGTACTTTCTTTAAACAGCTAAAAAACGATAAGGCAATTAAAGAAAGTGTATTTTTATTCAAAAACTTTAATATATATGTTACAGTGAAAACCCGAAATCAGTCAAAACCCGAATTAACTAGGCAAAACGCGTTCTGACTGAGTGCGTTAGGGAAAACCCGAATTAACTAGGCAAAACGCGTTCTGACTGACAGCGCTAGGCAAAACCCGAATTACCTAGAGAAAACCCGTTTTATTCGAGTAGCGGTAGCACGTTTTCGAGGGGCCCCTACAGCGGAGGCACATTTTCCAGGGGGCCCCGGATAGCCGGACGCAGTAATGTTTTTCGGGTCTCGCAAAGGACCAGCGTTAGTATATTTTCCGGGGGGGGCCCTACAGCGGTGCCGGACCCACTGATATTTTTTGGATCTCGCAGAGGGCCAGCGTTAGCATATTTTCCAGGGGGGCCCCCTACATCGGTGGCCGGACCCACTGATGTTTTTTTGGGTCTCACAGAGGGCCAGCGTTAGTATATTTTTGAGGGGGGCCCCTACAGCGGTGGCTAGACACAGTGAGGTTTCTTTGGGTCTCGCAGGGGGCCAGCGTTAGCATATTTTCCAGGGGGACCGGACCCACTGATGTTTTTTTGGGTCTCGCAAAGGGCCAGTGTAAGCAAATTTTCGAGGGGGCCCCCTGAAGTGATGGCCGGACCCACTGATGTTTTTTTGGGTCTCACAGAGGGCCAGCGTTAGTATATTTTCGAGGGGGCCCCCTACAGCGGTGGCTGGACACAGTGAGGTTTTTTGGGCTCGCAAAGGGCCAGCAATAGCATGTTTTCGAAGGGGGAGCAAGATCCAATTTTTAGTGGATAAAGCATTAACATTCCTGAATTCACATGGGAAAACATGGGGTTCGGCCACTACTGTAAGGGCCCCCCCCCTTCGAAAATATGCTAACACTGGCTCTTTCCGAGACCCGAAAAAAATCAGTGGGTCTAGCCATCGCTTTAGGGGGCCCCCTGGAAAATATGCGTCCGCTGTAGGGGCCCCTCGAAAACGTGCTACCGCTACTCGAATAAAACGGGTTTTCCCTAGTTAATTCGGGTTTTGCCTAGCGCTGTCAGTCAGAACGCGTTTTGCCTAGTTAATTCGGGTTTTGCCTAGCGCTGTCAGTCAGAACGCGTTTTGCCTAGTTAATTCGGGTTTTCCCTAACGCACTCAGTCAGAACGCGTTTTCCCTAGTTAATTCGGGTTTCGACTGATTTCGGGTTTTCACTGTAACATATATAAAATTATTGTAATTCACTCATCAATAGCATTCACTCATTCTCCCTGACTATCAACATTATTTGCTGACGTTTGATACTCAGCATTTAATTTAGTTTTAGTTTTAGTTGTCACATAGGACAAAATATATTTCTGACGTACGTTCTTCATCAAGGGTTGTCATATGCGATCCTTAAGGAGGACACGTCCTCCTTTAATAAAAAATTGTCCTCTTTTTGCTTATTTGACAAAGAAATCTGACGGTGATCCTGATTATAAATAGTATGATGTTGCAGTAAACAGTGGACAGTTTACTTTAAAACGGCTAAATACACTGAATGCTTCTCGGAACAATTCAATATCTGCGAGTTTTACTTTTGCATTTTAAAACAGTTTTTGCTTATTAATGCCCTATTGGAGAAAAAAAAAGGAAGTTCTTATAGAATATTATTTAAAAAATAATACATGTACTCGCTAAGATGGGAATGGGTTAGTTGTACCGGGCGAAGGGAGAAAAGGGCGAGTTCCATCGCTGATGAATTTAATTCTCGGCAAGTTGCACCCGCGAGAAATGGAGCGAAGGGGGCAATCATAGGGGGACCCTCCGGTCTTGCAAAGGGCCAGCGGTAGCGTATTTTCTTTGGACCACCTACAGCGATAACCGGACCCATTGATGTTTTTTAGGTCTCGCAAAGGCGGTAGCATATTTTCTTGTGGGGGGGGGGTAGTAATATAAGTATTCCGTCTTAACGCGCCCCTCAATTTGATTGATAGCTGTTGGCACGGGTGCAACTGACCCTCGTCCGTTAAGATTTTCATAATTATCTCTTCTCACTATTCTAAAAAAAGGTTACTCCGGCTACCGCCACTGTCAAAGACTTGCCATGGTATCTCCTCCGAAACCATGGGGATTTGACTTTCGACGAAAGTGTGGATTCGAAAAATTGCGGGGAAACCGTTAAGCGGACTTAAATTTCGAATTCGAATTATTTTAGAAGATATTAATAAAAAAATGACCATAATAAGTTGTCTGGTAGGAAAACCTTTGTATCCCTTTTGCAGCGCATTGCGCGAACAGATTAGCACGAAATTTGGCACAGTTAAAGTTCGATTAAAGGTGGTTGTGCGAATGTTAAAATTGTTGTGTAATGCGCTAAAGCACCGAAAAAAAATTAGAGAAGTAATTTGGCACGCAGTATTACGCGCCAAGTCGGGCGATTTTTCCACTGTTTTTGTCAATTTTGAAATAACAACACTAAGTTTCAGCTGTACAATAGGGTTATAGTATTTCAACAAAATTTGCAAAAAGTGGAATTATTTCCAGGTTTGGTAAAACGCCAATGACTAAACTGTGTTTTAGCCCTGTGCTTGGCGACTTTTTTTAGACGGTCGATAAGTGTTGTAAATTCCATGTTTTAGAGCTGTGGAAAAACGAACAGAGAGGGCAGGTTGCAATCCAAGAGACGTTTCACAGAAACGTACCAATTCGACAATTCCTTTATAATCTCCCGCCAAGCAGTATGCTAAAGCAAATTTTATTGAAGAAAATATTATTGAAGAAATACCTCAGCAATTAATAGGGAATGAAAATAATATTAATGAAGTGTATGGAAATATTTCCGAATACATATACTTTCAGGAAACATATTGAAGTCAGTTAAATAGAGACAAAAAATGATGATTGAACATCTGATGTATTGGGGATAATTATTAAAGTCAAAGTGACTGTGATGTCACAAATAATAATCTTTCCCATTGTTAACCTTTTTATAGTATGGCAACATGCTGTTCCGTTGCCCCTAGTTACCCCTTATTGTGTTTTACTTATTCCAATGTTTTTTCGTCGATGTTATATGTTGTGCTATGTTATGTTTCGTTAATAAATGTTCTAAATGTGTGAATGCCATATAATTAATTCCTCTACCACTCGCACTCTGCCCCAATAGGTTATGGAGGCCCAGAAATAGCGTAGAGGATTGTGATAAAGGTATGCAATATAAAATTTTATTCGTATTCTAAGTTTAATTTTTCGTATTCGAACTGATTCTTCAAAAAGATTTAAAGTGCTTTCATTATGGCAGAAAATGAAGCGATTAAAGCTTTACAGCTTCAAATTGAACAATTACAAACGCAACTAAATGTTAAAAAAACTCCCGTGTCCACATCAAGTGGGGGTTTACCTGAATCAAAGCATTTAGATGGCAGAAACTACGCCGATTGGAAATTTCTTATGAAAAATTTTCTCGTAGATGCCGGTTTGTGGGATTGTATTGAAGGCACTAATATTGATCCAGAATTAGATAAAAGAGCATTAGCTAAGATAAATTTATCGATTAAGCCCATTGCGTCAGCTGAAACCAAAAAGGCTAAAACTGCTAAAGAAGCTTGGATGTCTCTTCAAAGAACATATGAGGATAACGGTGTAGTTCGAAGAATCGGTTTATATGGCTCTCTATTTAGAACAAAATATGAAGAATTTTCTTCTATGACCGGATATATAGATCATATTACTTCTATCGCAGAGCAATTAGAAAACATTGGAAAGCCGCTTGAAAATGAGACTGTTGGTGGTATTATTTTAGGAGGGTTGCCAGAAAAATTTCGCCCGCTAATTCTTGGAATACAGGGATCCAATCAGACGATAACAATAGAATTTGTGAAAAATTTGCTATTACAAGAAAACATTAAGGACATGTGTTCAACATTAACATCCTCTGATAATGCTTTTTATGGGAAGTCAGTGAACAAATTTTCACAAAAACGTAAGCATAAAGACAGTCGCAAAGCTCGTTGTTATAATTGTAATGAATTTGGCCATTTTAGCTCATCATGTTTAAAACCGAGAAGAAATACGGTTAAATACAAGAACGAACCACATAATAAAGCTTGTAGTTTATTATTACATCTACTGAAAATGATGAAAAGCAACCAAGAGACTGGTATTTGGACTCTGGATGTAACAATCACATGACTCCTAGAAGTGACTGGATAAAGAACCTTAAACCTGAAGTTAATCGAAATATCGATGTTGCAAATGGTAATTCTGTTCCGGCAACTGGAATTGGTGATGTTAATATTCAGTTAGCGAATAAACACACTGTTAAGGCGAATGATGTCATTCATGCTCCAGATTTGACGACAAATTTACTTTCTATATCTCAAATAGTGAAGAAAGGCAAATCAGTAGTGTTCGACAGACAAGGTTGCAAAATAACTGAGTCGGTAATTGAAATTCCTCGAAAGTTCATTTTTGCTACAGCTTCAGAAAATAATGGGTTGTACAAATTGGACACTTTGCAAGTTAAAGCGTCAGTGGCAACTTTGAATTCTCACGATGTCTGGCATCGCCGTTTAGCTCATTTAAATAGAAGAGATATGAAGCTATTGATTTCTAAAATGTCTACAGGAATTTCTTGTGAAGCTGATCCAAAGAAGCCCTGCATCACGTGTGTTAAAGGCAAGCAGCACCGACAACCTTTTCCGCACGCATCGAAAAATCGTTCTAAGTCTGTTCTAGAACTTGTACACTCAGACTTATGTGGTCCTATGTCAACTGTTTCCATTGGTGGATCAAGATATTTTCTTACGTTTACAGACGATTTCTCCCGTAAGTCATTTGTTTATTTTCTAAAAACAAAGGATGAAGTTAAAGATAAATTCCTGGAATTTAAAGCTCTGGTTGAAAACCAAACAGGAAAGAGAATCAAAGCCCTTCGCTCGGACAATGGTGGAGAATATGTGAATAAAGACCTTGAGCGACATCTGAAGTTATCTGGAATCAGACATGAAACGACAGTTCCCAGATCACCTGAACAAAACGGGGTCGCAGAACGACTGAATAGAACTCTTGTTGAAAAAGCTCGTACTATGCTGCTCGACTCAGGTCTACCGAGAGAACATTGGGCGGAAGCTGTTAACACAGCAAACTATCTGAAAAACAGGTCACCCACGAAAGCTGTTAAATTTAAGACACCTGAAGAAGTCTGGACAAAAAGAAAGCCAGATCTTTCGCACCTGAAGATATTTGGATGCAAAGTAATGGTACATGTAGCAGACTCCCTTAGGAAGAAATGGGATGCTAAATCTGAAGAAGGAATATTCATAGGGTATGCAGAAGGCAGTAAAGGCTATCGTATTTTCAAACCACTTACAAGAAAGGTAATTATTAGCCGAGATGTTATATTCCTTGAAAATGAAATTATGAAGAATTTATCCCAACCACCCGAAGATGCTGATGAAATTAAAGAAACTATCAAAGATGAAGTAGAAGAGAATGTCACGTCCGTAGATAAACATGAAGAAAAAGAAACTGTAACTGACGATGAAGCCAAAGAAGAAATGGAAGAATCTCACGGTACTCGATATCCCAAGAGAATTATCACTCCAAACAGTAAATATTTTAATGACGATTTCATAGTTTATCAAGCGAACCTTTTTGATGATCAAGATCCAGAAACGTACGAAGAAGCAATGGAAAGACCTGAAGCTGATAAATGGAAGATAGCTGTTGAAGATGAAATAAACGCTCATCTTGCCAACAATTCTTGGACCTACTGTGACCTACCATCTGATAAGAAACCGATCAGAAGTCGATGGATTTTCAAGACTAAATACAAAGCAAATGGAGAAGTAGAAAGATATAAAGCTCGCCTAGTTGCTAAAGGATGCTCTCAAAAATATGGGATTGATTATGAAGAAACGTTTTCACCTACAATTCGCCAAAGTTCCATTCGTTACCTTTTATCTCTTGCAGTGAAACATGATCTGAAGCTATTTCAAATGGATGTGGAAACAGCATTTCTCCATCCTGAGCTTGATGAAGAAATTTATATGGAACTACCTGAAACGGAACACTTTCCAAATCGCTATTGCCGCTTAAATAAATCAATATATGGTTTAAAGCAAGCCAGCAGAGTTTGGTATAAAAAGTTAAGTGATTGCCTACTCAAAATGGATTTACAAAGATCTAAAGTAGATCCTTGCATCTTCTTCAATATTAAAGGTAAGGAATTCTTTATAGTTGCTGTATATGTTGATGATTTACTAATTATTACGAATAATCAGAAACGTAAAGATAAACTATTTCAAAATCTAAACAAACAATTTCCCGTAAAAGATCTTGGTGAAGCTCATTACATTCTTGGCCTAAATATTGTTCAACAAAAAGATTCTATAGCTATTGATCAAATTAAATTTATTAAAGACATACTGAAACGTTTTGGCTTAGAAGATTGTAAAGGTACATCAACTCCTTTAACTCTTCAAAATAATTTATCCAAAGATATGTGTCCAGCATCAGAAGAAGAAAGAAAATTAATGGAAAACGTCCCATATCGTGAGGCAATTGGTTCTTTACTTTATATTGCACAAGGTACTCGACCAGATATTGCTCACGCAGTTGGTTTGTTAAGCAAGTTTTGTAACAATCCAGGAAAGGCACATTGGATTGCAGTTAAAAGAATATTTAGATATTTAAAAGGCACATTAACAAAAAAGTTGCATTTTTACAAAAATGGAGATAGTTTATGTGGTTACTGTGATTCCGATTGGGCTAACAACAAAGATGACCGTCGTTCAACAACTGGATATGTTTTTATAAATGCAGGCGGAGCCATCAGTTGGAACTCAAAGCGACAAACAACAGTCGCATTGTCCACAACAGAAGTTGAGTATATGGCTATAAGTTCAGCCACACAAGAGCTGTTATGGCTTAAGCAATTACAAGAAGAACTGGAAAATCTGCAAAATGAAACAGTCAAATTATACTGTGATAACAGAGGTGCCATATGCATTAGCAAAAATCCAATCAACTCTCGACGTGTTAAACATGTTGACATCAGGCATCATTTTGTGAGAGAGAAAATTGAAGAAGGCTTGATGACAGTCAACTATGTAGAGTCAGAAAATAATTTAGCTGATTGTTTAACCAAATCCACGTCAGCCGAACGTTTGTCTGGCATTTCTAAACTATTTGGACTTTTATAAAGTGGGGGTATTGGGGATAATTATTAAAGTCAAATAGTGACTGTGATGTCACAAATAATAATCTTTCCCATTGTTAACCTTTTTATAGTATGGCAACATGCTGTTCCGTTGCCCCTAGTTACCCCTTATTGTGTTTTACTTATTCCAATGTTTTTTCGTCGATGTTATATGTTGTGCTATGTTATGTTTCGTTAATAAATGTTCTAAATGTGTGAATGCCATATAATTAATTCCTCTACCACTCGCACTCTGCCCCAATATGATGAATAGCGAACATATCACCATAGCTACGATAAAATAATTTGCTATGATGACAATGAAGTCAATAACTATCCAGTAGAGTTTTTAAATTCTTTCACTATGGTAGTTCGAGTTTTTTTCGGTTAGCCGGGAACAAGTGAAAATTTGCCAAATAATTGTGAGTGATATGAATCAAATGCTTACAAATCTAAAGCGATTTCCAGTACATAGTTGTTTATCCCTTTCCATATTTGGAAGTTTGAATTTAATTTCGTATTTTAATTCCACACGTTTACCCCAATTTCTCATTATGTAACCAATAAGCATACAAATTTCGGTACTTACGTATTATCCCAGCGGTCCGCCAAGACGAGCGATTTTTAGCTGAGATAAATGTCGGGCACATGATATTATTGATGGTTACGAATACGATTGCCTACAGTTTGCCTGCACATTTTCTGAAAAAACAAATTGGCGGGAATGACCGCCGCGATAATACGCAAGTACCCAAATTTCTTTTTAGTGTATTGATATTTTTGAATATATTGAATTATGCAGCTAAATACTATTTTGTATACGGATTATCTTTTCCGTTTTTTTGGGGGGGAACGACAGTGTTTCAGAAGTAGTCTTTAAACATTTCCCAGAAAAAACAATTGGCGGGATTTGCACCTGGCTAACCGAAAAATACCGTAATTTGCCACCACATAAAGTTACTATTAAAAGTTACATGCATCGTTATATTAATAAGAAACTTAAATACAAAGGAAGCATTAGAAAATGGAACAAGAATGCGCAGACAGTTTATACATCGTAATGCTATTGATTGCGAAGTTTGAACTGGAATCACAGGCAATAAAAGAATTTTAATTCCACTTATAAATATATTCTGGTACTACTTTACCACGTCCTTTCAAAAAAATATTAAAATATTTAATGTTTTATGGCCGAATTTCGACCACTGGCAGACAACTAGTATTAAATAAATAAGTCAAAGTGTGTTACACAAAGTTCACAATTTTCAAATATTAAGTTCTCTTAACCCATCTATGCCTAGTGTCCCTGTTTTGGGACGGCATTTTCGGTATCAGTCGAAAAAGTTATTCCCCGCCCCCCTATCTTTTATTCCTGAGTATTGAGCCTCAACTCCACGAAATATTTTAACATGGGCAAGTAGGATGTTCACATTTCAATTTTTATAGATAATGATTTTAAAAGAATAATCTCTTTAGTTCAAGAAATTGATCTATTATTACTGGTATTGGCAAAAATCGAGGAAAGTCGCAAAAATATCTGGGCACAAATGGGGTAAATAACAATTGGGGGGAATGTAAAATTACAGATTATTCGTTTTCGTAACTGATTTAAAATGTTAGCACCCAATTTCTGGAAAAAGTGAAAAAAATTCAAATACAGATTATAGTAATGCCGGTTAGGTTCAGCTTGGGACCGAGACATATTTTCGAATATAGCTAAATATAATTGATTTTGAAGATAACTCATTGTAAATGACTGATATAAGACAGCCAAACCTTGTTTGATTTTTATTTTTATTAATGGAAGCATAGTGTTCCAAAGAAGTTGATCTAGAGATATCTAGCATAATTTTTTAAACTATCAAAAACTGTTAATCCATGCGGCCAAAAACATTGATAATAATAAGATCACACACCTGAAGAAATATTCGAAAAATGAAATAATATTGAAACCTAATCCTTAAAAAAATAACATGTTTTATATTCCGATGTACTAGCTCATATCGGAATGCGACGACTCCGGTGCCGACTCTATGCCATGATCGGAATGCTGACTCTAATTTTGAATGTATACGCAATTAAAATGGCTTTCAATTCGAATTTCGAATAAGTTTGTAATATACATTTTGTGGCACTACATCCCCAAGTTGCATCAATAACACTATTTTCAATAGTTTAAATCAGTTAGAAAATTACAAAAATCAGTTAGAGAAGCAAAATTCGATTATACACATACATAAATACGTATCTTTTATTATAGTAATACACTAATAAATGATGACCAATTGCAACTTTCTTACTAGCTTTATTCTTTTTAATTAAAGAACGTCAGATGATATAGAGATGTATAGGTTGATATAGAGAGAAATTAAATTCATACAGAAATGCGTAAGTTGCTCAATGTATAAAGCAGCAGTATAATATTGTAGAGAACTATAGAACCTGAAATATGATCAAGACAAATCTTTCACTTACCGATCTTTTTCATCACATCATAATTTCTTTTAACGTTCATCAGTCTTCGTTTTTCCAAGTCGCAGAATCCATTCCACTCTTCGTCCTCAAAATACGCTTTTAAGGAGTCCTCGCTGGTATTAAAATCCCTTATATCAGAAGTATCCATCTTGTAAGGCGAAAGCAAAAGAATTTTATTGCGTGGAATTCTTTCTGGATTGGAATGATAAAAGTATATTTCGTCTGCGTCCGTTTACGGTTGCCACTGGTTCATTTATTAAAATAAATTGAATTGAGATTTTATTTTTAACATTTTTTCATTACACAGATTTTTCGGATTGTCTCGATACCTATGAAAACATTTGAAATTTTGTCCAGAGATGAACGAGTGCGGTGTCTTTTTTAAAACAGCCAGTGTGTATCACAACTGACTTTATTTACAATCTTATTTTGCAACATTCTATAATTATTCCACTTGGAAATGATTTTTAAAATAGACTATTAGACAGCCACCACTATTCACGTATTAATTCACACATTTGCATCACTCTGCCCCGCCTTGTGAACACTTGAAGTCGAGTCTTGAGGAGCGACAAGGGGGTTCTTGTGACTGGCTAAACGTCCTCCCGAAATTGTAAGTAAGCCACTGGGTCTGCCCAGCTGGCAGCTAACGACCAACAACAGGGAACAAAATAAAGCTCCAGGTCCTTACACTTAGGCAATTTTAAGATATAAAAAATCTTTATAACACCATTAATTTAATTTTGCGAGATCCTGTAAAAGAACTTTAAAATTCATTTCTATCTTTTAACTGAAAGATAAACAGTAATAAATATTTGTAGATTTACTGCATTGTGTAGTGTTATAAAAGGATGAATGATACAATTTCTAATGTTTTTATTGAGCAAAAATAAGCATTTTTTAAGCAACAAAAATTGCATCCGTTATACTTATAAACACAGGACACGTGTAAATCAACATAACTAACAAGGAGGCTTCCCGGCCTCGGGGAAACGGATTTCAATGATCTTTGGCACAGTGGTAGTATACCTGTACAAAGACGCAATATTCAAATGCAGTCGAGAAAAATTAATATTAATTTTTGAACCACTTCACCAAAACTTTAAATATAAGTTACGCGCAAATCAGAACGAGCGTCGTGGTGCAGTGGTTAGAACGGTGGTCTTCTACTCTGGGGTCCCAGGTTCAGATCTCGTGCTGCGCTAGCGCCCCCCCCCTCACTCTATTCTTAAATACATCGATACTGGTAATTAATTCTTTCAGTCCAGCAAATATTTATTTACTGCTTCATTTATTTATTTTTACTACTTACTGAATTTTTGTATTACTTATTTACATATATTTTTTAATTTTATTTCTACTATTCAAAGTCTATTTTTACAATTGGTTATAGTTATGATTATTTGAATAGAATAATTATAATGAATAATATAGTTATGACTAATTGAATTTCTTTTTTTCTCCCCATCTTGAGCATGGATCCATTTCTCATCAGTTATAAACTTCTTTTCATTCAACACATCCAATGTATTATTGTGCCTATCTTTATAGCTCCTTCAGGTAGTGTGTCAGAAACTGGTGTTGCAATTCAATTTTTTTTTGAGAAGTGAACTTTCGTATACGCTACTCCAATTTTGAGTCACTGCTTCAAAACATCACTTGTATGTAGAACTATCAGTAGTTTTTTCATCACAACAATAAGAGCTTGCTTGACCTGGTGGCATATTTGTAACTGTAATATAATTCTTCAAAATAAGTTTCACCCCTTAAATACGTCTATTCGAAATTTTAACATGTGATATTTTAAATTTGACAACCAATCAACAGATGACAGACAATTGAAAGAAATAATTCTGTTTCTGTGGCATCACGAACGGGTGAAAATTAGTAAAGAAGTCTGTCTTACGATTGTGACAAAAAGAAATGCACCTTAAATAAACATTGAGTTTTGAGAGTGTTGAAAGTGAGTAATTTTGAATGTGTAAAATTCTGATTCCAAAGTAAAGATTTTGCAAGTAGAAATAAAATTTTAATAATAATAAAAAAATCAATAAGTAGATAGTAAAAATAAATAATAAATGAATAAAAAAATAAGTAAATTATTTACGTGACTAAAAAATAAATTATTTACCAGCATTGTTGTATTTAAAAACAGAGTGAGCGGAAAAAAAAAAAACACTAGCGCAGCACGAGATTCAAACCTGGGACCCCATACTAGACCACCGTTCTAACCACTGCACCACGACGCTCATTCTGTTTCGTGCGTAACTTATATTTAAAGTTTTGGTGAAGTGGTTCGAAAATGAGCACTAATTTTCTCGACTGTATTTGAGTATTGCCTCTTAGTATTTTACACGTAGTATATTCACATGGTATACTACCACTGTGCAAAAGATCATTGAAATTCGTTTCTCCGAGGCCGGGCCTCCTCCTTTAAGTTTCAAAATAAGGTTCTATCGTATGTTCATCCAATTTTATCAAACTTTTGCTGTAACATCTATTCGACATCCTTAAAACAAATTCGCAAAATATTTCTCAATTAATGTTTTTTGCTTCATCAGTTTAACTAAATATAATTCTTGTAAAGTATCTACGAATAGAACATGGACATGAGGATGGAATATCATGGTTGACCAAAACAAGCTGGATTCACAGTTGCAGAAATAACAACAGATTCACCATTTACAACTTCCTTGTTTTTAAAAACTCAATATATCATATAGTTAAAAATATTAAAAGCCAATTAAAATCTGCTTTTGGCAGCTGAGCCGCTGCCATCTTCAGAACTAAGCCCACTCGGATAGCTCCCCGGCTCATTAATATATCATTTTAACTGTATGTGTTGGAAGCGGAAGGGAGGGGTATTATTAACCCCTTGCCGGTTCAATTTTTTCCGAGTTGGAGGGTCAAAAAATGTCAATTTTTTAAATGCATATTTTGATATAGATACATTTTAAAAACACAATAGCACTATTCTCAATAAGATTTCATAAATCGTGTATAGTTCTACGTTCTAGTGGGCAGAAAAGTAAATAAAAGTGTTTGAAAGCAAAACGAAATAATTCGGGAAAGATTACGTGAAAAATAAAATTTCCTACTGCCCGAGCTACACTCGGATAATCCAGAATGGAACGTTTTACCTGCCCGAGCTGAGCTTGGGCAAATCTGGTAAGAGGTTAAAATTTTTTAGAGATCCATTAAATGGAAAAAAAAAAAAAAAAAAAAAAAGTCACAAAACTATATCATTTTGAAATTCCCCGATATTCCTGGTCAGAATACACAAAACTAATTTTTACAAGCACCCCCTGATATTTTTACTACTTAGCCTAAATATTTCGCATAAACTAGGAAGTTGGAATAACTCAGCAGTCCGATTAATTGGGATTCAGAAATCATGATTTTTTTCCCCCAGATAATCATACAATATTAACAGGGTTGTTAACCTTGGAGGAACAATTTGAGAATATCTGTAGCAATTCTGAAGAGCACATTGCTTATTTGCAGCGAGCACTTTAAAAATTTGAGTAAAAATAACAAAACCCTTACATAAACGTGTGTTTTTAATTAGAATTTAACCTAAACATAGGTCTATAATTATACTTTAACAATCAAACATTAATAAAATTAAAACACAGTTTATGCATAGTTAACAAATTTATTTTACCTCAAGAACACAACACAAAATCCTCTTAAAGTTACAGGAATTACTGATTTTAGACTTTTTTTAAAACTAATGTTTGATGCAGATATTAAAACGTAAAAGTACAGCACAGTGCTGATTATCCGAATCAGTCAGGATTGAGGCCGCAATCCAGTTAATGAAATTTGCGAAAAATTGGACAACTTTAAAATATGGCTATGACAATGTTCCTTATGCAACTTTCCTTTACACATTTTCCAGGTTTAGAGCTTGTAACTGCAGCAGTACAGCCTATTACAAATGGCAAGTTTAAGTGTTAATTTCTTGATTTTTATAAAACTTACTGAAAAGCAGGGCTTTTCCCCACAATGTAGGATTAAAAATAGGTTGTCCTTGTGAATGTTTTTGTGAGAACGAAACATGCAATGATTTATCAACATCTAAGAAATTCAACTTTTTTATTGCTTTTTGCTTCACCCGACTTTCTTTTTTGTCCAAAACTGATATAAAGTTTATAATCCAATTGCTATTTTTTTTTTTTTTTAATATCTGATACACTTGATGTGTCAATGCCATATTCAAGTGCTATGTTGCTTCTGTTTTCCACTTTCTTCAATCTTTAAACAATCTCAATTTTTTATGTAAAGATGGCATTACTCTTTTACGCTTTCCAGATATGTTTGAAAATGCCTTCTACACCTACAAAACTTACTAGAAAAACAGCAAGGGCACCTGTTGCAAAAGCAAATGAATTGGGAAACGTATTTTTCCCTTCTCTAATTCTTGGAGAAAGGAGAATCTAATTTTACTTCTTACCATATTAGAATCTATACTTGGATAGATCTGAATACAAATATGAATTTTCACAGGAAAAAATATTTATGAAGAATCCAGAAAAAAAAAAAAAAAAATCTGGAGTGACCCCACTGGATCTTTACAAGTGTTTAAATGAATTTGATACAAGTCAATCGGCTGTAGTATTCAGATGCTAGTGCTTTTAATATGATTTGAGGATATTAGCTGCAATGTGCAATAATACTTTTTTGTAACCCTGTAAAAAACTAATGCATGCAGTGTGAATGCGTGTACCTTAAACTATTTTACCAAAACAACATCACCGGAACTCAACTATCCCAATACTCTAAAAAAGATTTGCCTGAGAATTGTTTATGTACCCATAGAATGGTAAAATTAAGCTCAATTGATCACATCACCAGAACTTGGACACACTAGTATGGGACCATTCACTGGGTTGCCTCTTTAAAATAAAAAAGAATTTCAAAATCAGTCCACATGGTAAAAAATAAATAATTGATGAAAAAAAAAAAAAAAAGATTTTGACAAATTGAAAACTTTATCCTTTATGAAGTTGGCTAATCAAGCTTCCAAAACTAAAAATTTTCTAAGCAGGTTCCATTGTACATACGTCTCAATATATTAGTGCAAGACAAACACATGACTAACTGTATAATAAAATGCCAAGAAATGTTTATTTAATACATAAGACAGGGAATTACATGGAAGCTATTTCCATTTAAAGAAGGTAGTACAAAATAAAAAGTCTCCTATGCAGGCAAGATCATTCTTTTCTTCCCTCTTTTTTTGTTTCCACACAGTACTAAGCAATTGAAACATTACTGACATTATATACAAAGTTGGTGTAGAAAAAGCACATTTATTTACATTAAAATATAAATCGCAAAACTTACTTTCATTTAACATCATGCAAATACAAATATACATTGAATTTATACTCAAGGATGCACTAAGAATATCAAATTAATTTGAATATTTTTTCATCCACAATTTTTTTTTCTGCTTCCTTGTCTTAAATTCTTTTTACATGAAATTAAAAATATTCAAAATTTTGCATACACAGTTAAGTGAGTAAGTCAAAACTAAGTACAGGTTTTTTTTTTTTCTTCTTTTCCCCCGGAAAGATCTGCAAGTGAATCCCTAAGATTTTAAAATTTACTTTCATGCCATTTTGATCATTAGAAAAAACATGCTATGAATTGAAGCACAACAGACCTACCTCTACATTTTCCTTGTTATTCATATGAATAACAAAATAACCCAAGAATTCTTTCAGAATGACCATTCAGTTTTCAAAACAAATTTATTTGATTGCTCAGAAAATTCAAGATGAATTGTTATTTTGTATGTAAAGATGTGTACTGATTTTTAAAGCAAGCAAAAAAAATCAAAGTTCTTCAGAAAATAAAATTAAACTTCATATCAATATTGCATTTTCATGCAAAGTTAAAAAATAAATAAATATATAAATGTTATTAAGATCTAGGCATTTATTTAGTTTAGAAGTAGGACAAAATGCATTGCTTGAATTTTCACAGCAGCTTAAATGTTAATTTTCATTTTATTATTTAAGCTGTTCAGTAATTTTACCCCTAAATTATCACAGAGGCAAAAAATAATTTTTAGTATTTGCGCTTTAAAAATAATATCTGACAATTTTCATTTAAACAGCAAGTTTTACGTGGGCATACAGTTTCAGTACTCAAATGATAAATGTTAGAAGTTGCATAAAGCATTGCGAAATAATAAAACAAAAAATTGCAAAAACAAAGTACAATATTATACTTATAAAGTTTTACTAGTTGTTTAATAAAAGTTACTAGGGTGTCAGCCAATCTCTAAAGCAAATTTTTAAAGAGTTTCTTAAGCTGCGCAAGAAGATTCATACATCAATACAGCTTTCCTTTTCTAGCTTTGATATGAATACAGTATTCCTTGTGAACTAAACGAAATCCAGTTTTCTTTTAGAATGGATATTATCACCTTAACTAACCTAGAATGGTTTGCACTGTTACAATAGAAATGTTTTCAAGGAGAGAGCTTGATATACTTGTATATCTATTTACAATTTATATAACAAAGGAGCACATTTATATGTGCTGCATCTTTTCAGTGCTTTAGAGCAGTGATTCTTAAAGATTTAATACAATTTTTGTCACAGGGGATCTTTGGGAGAAACAGCATTTCCTTTCACAAGAATATGGGTTTGGGAAGAGGGAACTGAATATCTCATTTTTGAATACGAACAAGGCCAATTTTTTATGGCAACAGTCAGGGAACGTCAAAATTTGTTAATTTTCCTTTAAAAAGTTGCTACCTTTTAACAATCTCTTATTTATTCATGTTTTTGCTATTCTATAAGAAGTGGTGAAAATATAACCACAAAAAAAGGGGGGAAAGTAAAAGTATATTTTATAAAATATAATAAAAATATTATTGTGTGCTTAAAAACAGGGGGGGAAAAAGTAGAAATTCATTGGTAATTTTTTATGATAATGAGATAAATTAAAAGAAATGAGAAATGTGAATCCTTTTTATATAAAAGCACACAAAAGTTATTATTAATATTTGACTGCAATGTTCTATTTATTATGAAAGACTGCTGCAGTGAGAAAAACATGACCCCTGTCACTGAAATATTTTAGATTTCCAAATATGAAAATAAATAGTGTAGTAATTAACCAGCTTTAAAATCAAAATACATTTGACAATAGCAGGGCCAGCAAAAAGGGGGTGTGAAGGGTGTGGTCACACCTCCAAATTTAAAAAACATTGAATTTATTCCATACGGAGGATTTTAATCCATCAAATCTCGCACCCCCAAATGAAGAGCTGAAAAGCCACCCCTGGACAACGGTGTACTTTCAACAGCTTTGATCTACACAAGGAACAAAACTTGTGCTTATTTTAGCAAATAATTCAAATAATAGTTATTGCTCAGAATAACATACAAACATTAATTTAACCCATTTTTTGCCAGATGTTTGTTTTAAACATTGACGCTGTTCTGTGTAGAGGACAATGGAAAAAAGTGGGTTAAGACACATTAATAAAAATGTACATCAACATTGTACAGTATCAATACCAATTCAGTACCAAAACATGTAAATCTTTCAACAAATACAGTATTAAATTAAATGAACTCTTTAAAAAAATTTACAGATACAACAATCACAAAAAAGAATAAAACAATTTATTACTTCAATTTGATTTTTCACAATCTTATAATGTACACAAAAAAATTTTAATGTTACAAGATAATTCTTAATTTATTTTTCAATTTTCTTTTGTAAACTAAAAAATACTAAATAATTGTTGCATGTATTATATAAAAAAATGTCCTCTATGTTATACATATATGCATATAAAGTAATAAATTACACCTCAAAGAATAAACAACAAACTTTATTCTAAACATTTTTTAAATAAAACAAACTGTGCAGAACACACTTTTCTTTTGATACAGTGGCAGTAGTTAAAACAAATTTCACTGGGAAATTTAGCCTCAAAGCAAGAACTTAAATGCTAATAAACTTCATTTCACGATTTCAAATACAGTCTCCAAAATTAGAATTCAAAGAGCAATTTTTACTTAATTTCCCACACAGAATCAAGACACCAGTTTCACCACATTCTAACAACTAATTGTTCTTGCATATCTTGTATCTACTCCTTTAAGTTCTAAAGATGCCTGAGCACTAAAAATTTTTGATTACCATAGAATGTTACCATGTTAATCTTACACATGACACATGATAAAATGAGCTCATACTGCTAGATAGATTGAAAGCAGTGAAGTTTGTTGTTTTTGTGCTGACTTAAATAATATGCAAATTTTTTCTTGAAAACTAAAGAGTAAAAATGAAAACAACCTGTTATAAAACAACAAATTCATCGTAACTAACAAAAGTGGAATTGAAAATGGTAAAATTCAAATATATTATAAAACTTCTGGAGTGATAAATTTTAAAATGGCATAAACAACTTCAGTGAAATAGCCTTGGTTTAAAATTATCAAGAAGGCTAGCAAAGAGGTGACTTTTCTATACTTTAACTATGATACTAAAGAGTTTTCAGCTAAAAAAAAAAAGTCATTCAATAGGCAAACTTTTTTTAGATGAATTTTAGCACATAGAAATTGTATATCAGTCTTTTTAAAGAAAAATTTCAAACAAGAATACAAGTAAATGTTATAAAGCTAATAATTAAAAATTGTTATGATTAACAGTCAGTAATTCTGGTTCAAAAATAAAAACAGATTAAGTAGACAAAAAAGATTATCAATAATGATAAAAAGATTACCACACTTTTCAATTACTATTTAAGAGAAATTTTATCAATAGTTATGTCATATAGTAGAAAGGCTAGCTGAGTAAGAAATTAAAATGTAAATTCAAAAGAAAATTAACACCAGTTGTAGCATTATCAAGAGTTTCAATGACACTGCAAAGAAACATTGGCCAACACATAGCTTTTTTTTTCCCACCTCCCATAGGAGGGCAGGGGTGTTGGAGGGATGGAATTTCAAAAAAAATTTACAAACTATACTCATGTGGTTCAAAACTTTTCATCTTTAATCAAAAATACTTGAACTTCAATAGTTTGTGTTAATTATTTTAAATTGCTTGTTTTTAAGATAAAATTTTTTCCCATCTAGAATGTTTATGCTTTCAAGGGCATGGAACGAGAAACTTCCCATTCTATTAATATATGCTAGAGTTTAATAAATCTTAAGGGAAAGGAGGAAAAGTCACATATCACATGACTCTGAACAGTTAAAAATACATTAAATCACAGACTAAAACAAAATTCTACCATCTTATTTATGCCCTCAAAAATATAATAAACCTAGATGATTAATCTACAATAAAATTTGATGAAATGAAAGATATATTGTAAAATATTACTTGTATGTTGTAGGAATTTTTCTTGTAATGCTATGATTACAGATTTATTATATGTTAGAATGAACAGTATAGCCAGTAAAAATCATTATATATTTATACATATTTCTGTTTCTAGGGAAAGAAAGAATGCTTACAATTTAAACTGTTCATGACTCGCATTGTTTAAAAGAAAAGTCTCTAAAGCATTTAGAATCAGGAGAAATTTTGTTTTTGATCAATCGATAACAGTGCATAATACAAAACACTAAATGCATAACAAATAACACAGTGCTTATCGTAAAAAATCATACACCAAAATTTTAATAAATTTTGAAAGCAATTACAAAATAAATAAGGAAATATAAATAGAAAAATTGTTGACTAGAGAAACTTCATTCACAAAATTTAAATTAATTTTTTAAATGATCATACAAGCACATTTACAATTGGAAATCTAGTTCGTTTCAAAATGTAACCCAAGACCAAAATGTTAGAGAGAGACAGAAAAAAAAAAAAAGAAGGTAAAAACTGGACATCTTGAAACCTTTCAGAAAAAATTGCAACCGCCTTTAATAAATGCCCATTGCTGATTGAAATCTAAAGTGAATGTAAAACTAGTGCACACCAGAAGATCGTGGTCACCATAAAAGTCTCTTTTCTTTTTTTAAGTCTCATCACCATAAATAATCTATGCATAAGAATTTTTTTTTTCAATGTGTTATACTATAACTTCTTATGAATCATATGGCAACATTAGTCTGCACACGTTTGTTCACCTATGTATATGTATGTACATACAAAAGATGTTGCTCAATCTATCTTGACGGTTGAGTAGATTTTTCTCACAAATATACTTGTTCCTACATATCCAAATGTGCCTAAGGAAGAAAAAAAGAAGTAACATTATGTTTATGCCTAAAAGAAAACAAAACAACACAGGAATTGAACTAAGCCTGGGTAGCTACAGCAATGTGGTAAGCTTAGTTGAAATTGTTGTAACAACCAATAATTTAAGTATTTCAGGGTGTCTACTAAATTTTTGAGAAACAATTTCCTGACCATACGTGCATTTTACTTTGAAAAATCATTTAAGAGCACCAGCCTTTTTTTTATATTTAAATATTTTGCTACAACAACCTGAAATAAACTTTTTAACTGTAATATAATTGTTGATGCACTTAATATAAACAAATAGTATGATTTTCAACTATAGGATACTGTTAAGTTCAGATTAAATCAATATTGACCAACACTGCTTGTTCTATGGGATAATTATGTGATATACCTAGAAGACATGATTAAATGCAGTTGCCAAATTTTAAACACAAATTTTTATCTTTTGGTCTATTACATTCCAAATCTGGAAGAATACAAAGTGATAATATTAAAAAGCTCCATACTGTATCCCTGGTCATAGATATCTTTTGATGCTCCTGTCACAACAAACACTTCATCACAGAATGTAAAGCAGACGTGTGCATCACATACCCTACAAACATTCTGCCTAAATATAAATCACCCTCATCACCATTTATCACCCTGGAGTCTGACAAAAACAAAAACCTGCCAAGAAATTTTTATACAGAGAAAAACGTGTTCTTCTGGTGAATTAACCTAACCTATTTAGTATTTTCCTGTCTTTTTACTTTCCGAACATGCACCCTGTAAGGAAAGTATTGTCATCATGAAAACATTCGACTTCGAGATTTTGGTGTATTCACATGTTTTGAGGTTTTCTGAATTCATTTATGCTATTTTTACAAGATGTATGCATGTATGTATGCATGTGTGTGTGTGTGTGAGTGAACACGATAGCTCCTAAATGGTACATTCGATTGAGCTCAAATTGGGTATATAGGTTATAAACCACCAACGCAAGACTGGTATTGATTTTGGTGTGTATAGGACTTATAGTTTTTCTACAGGGCTACGATAAAGATTTCTTTTACATTATGGCATATGGAGAGAAATTCTTGAAAGTGCGCTAGCGTTTAGATGGCGCATTGATTGAGCTTCAATTTGGTATATAGTTTGAATTATTCATCGATTAAAATTTATTTAAATGCTTGGTAATGATCTTAATCATAAGTGTTCGGAAAGTCGAGAGGAGTCACTCCAGATTTTTCTAGACTCTACGGACCTATTTCTCCATTTTCCTGACTGGTAGACACCCTGTATTTTCAACGAAAACTAAGTTTTTTTTTTTTTTTTTTTTTTTTTTTTTTAAAGTTCTCTTCAGAAAACAAAGCTCATGTGATTCTTCAATTGATCATGAATTCTTTTAAAAAATCACATCTAAACAACTAGCAAGTTGAAAAACAAACTCATTTGCTTGACTTGCTTGATTATACTAATTTTTTACATGCAGTTTTAAATCCAACAATTTACATGTTTTGGCTGTTAAAATAAAGAAAGAAAAGGCATTACCACAAAGAATTCCAAGAGCCATGCTGAAGAGTGCCATATAGCCAAAGTAAAACGTAGTCTGGAATAATCCATACATTCTAAAAAATAAATAAATAACAATAATAATAATCAATATTTAAAAAACAAAATACTAAATTTAAAATTTCAACTTTGTTTCATATACTGTTAAAGCACTAACCCTTTCTGGCACAGGCAGTTTTATCACATTTTTCTATTTCTGACGAGTCTAGGAATGATAGTTAAATTTCTGACACCTATTCAATATAACATCAATAACTTTTCTGTGAAATATCTGACACTTTGGTGAAAACGGGCATAAGTTTTTGTCACTCTTTATCATTTTTATGCAAGTTTCAATATCGCCCGGCCAAGAGGTATACGATAACTGTCTAACAATCCTGAATTTTTGGAATCAGCAGCATGTCAGAATTATGTGGCTAAAATGTCCTGCCACTGTGCATGAAAGGGTGCTTTAGTCCTTATATTAGTTTTTTAACTAATGCAGAGACCGAATATTTACATAGTTTAATAGACATATATACCGGGTGATTCAAAATATATGTTAAGACGATTATTTTTTAAACCGTAAGTGATTGAAACAACACTTCCAATTAGAAAAGTTCGTCAAATTAAGAGTAGCTTTCAGATATGGCATTTTTTTTTTACGTCTATACGTTGTGTTAGTCTAACACAAACAGTTATCAATTAAACTAACTTATTTTTTGCTCACTGTAAAACTAGAAATATCAAACATTTCCATCAAAGACTGAATTATGATCTCGCCTTTTTATTGATTCCCTCCACTTTTTCAAAAAAATTATCAGTGAAATTCACCGATACCAGCATTATTATAGTTAAATTGAAAGCACAATTGACCCATCTGTAAATAAAAATTTAAAAGTAATTCTTTTGTAATTCCTATGTTAGAAATTGCAGCATCTAATTATATATATCTAAATCATGAAATCTAATTTTTAAAAAATTACGATGCTATAACACATAAACATAAATTTTTTATGATGGCAGACAGTACATCTAACATATTCCCTATAATTACATTGTTTTTCCACTGAAAATTTCACAGATATCTGTGTTAACACACTGAATGTATTTATAGAATTGATAGGTCTCATTCACATACACTACACGTTCTTGTAGTTAGTTACAATTATTGTTTAGCATTATACAATTATGATATGAGTCTTGTTAATTATCACTTGCTCAAGCATGCAATGCATTACATTTGCACGAATAAGCTATCAATCGTAAATTTAAGCACCACAATAGATAAAAGACACAGTAATACTTTTCTCCAGAGAACCAAACTATTTTAACAATTATGGTACTTTATCTGGAGTTAATAATATTTAAATTCCTTATAGCAGCATTAAAAGAAAAAAGTAATCAATTGTTTCTCTTAAACAAAAAGCAACTGTGAGTCCATTATGAATAAGTTTAAGGCTTTAAAGCAATTGCACGAGGTTTTAAAATGTAACTGCAATTATTGTTAATAGAACTATTATTCAGATGACTCTGTGACTTTTATCCCACTTTCTTTTTTCTGTCTAGGGAATACTGAATAACATTGAGGGGGGGAAAAATGCAGGCAAAAATGGAAGACAATTTTCATTTTACTGATTAAAACTATATTTGGAAGGCTTTTAATGGAAAATATAATTATCTTATGCATCTTAAGGTTTAATTTTGGATTCCCGAGCTTTTCCCAATTTTCTTGGCTTTTTATTAAAGGCTAGTTTGATTACTCAAATGAGTAACACATTTACATTTGCAAATGATATTGTTATTTTGCAAATGTTTCAATTTACACATTTGCATGAATTAAAACAGATCTGGTCAAATACCAATTTTAACCTGAAAATATCGTAAAGCTCTACTTGTTTAAATTAGTTAAGATGATTTTATCCTTTAAAAAGCATTAGTTTTTGTTAATTAGAATTTTAAAGCATTCTAAACTATCTTAATTCTTTCCTCATTTTATTGGAAAAAATTGCATTTAGCAATTTATTTAAGGGATAGATACAGAGCCAGGGCTAACTTACACCGTAGGAGGTGTAAGGCACAGATAATTGAGGTCCCTACTCAAAACTTTCATGTAGAATATTATTTAAATTGAAAATAATTAAAATATTTCAAGTCACTGATACATAAGCATCTCAGAAACCATTTTTAAAAATTCTTCACACTAATGTATAAAATATTTCAAGTGAATGAAATACCCGTTTCCATTGAAAACACACGGATAAACTTTTTAGTTTTACCATGTTTGTGGCACTGGTTAAATATTTCAGTTTTGCAAATACAGCCAGGTCACTGTTTAACAAACCTTTATTATGTGAACTTTTCTGCAAATTTCCTCTACCTAATTAATAAACTTTAAATTTGATAAAGAAAATTCTAAAAGAAAATTTACAGCTATGCATCAAAATATTGCTTAAAATTTACGAACAAATCAATATTAGTTATCATCATCAAGTTATAAGTTTTTTAATTGACTGAAATAATTTTTCTAAAAAGTAATGAAGTGCAATTTTGATAATATTCTGGAGATTCAAGGCACACACCTTGATACCGTAACATACATACAGCCTGCACAATTGGTTTATAGAATGAAAAATTCCATTTCTGTACTAGAAAAACTAATGTTTTCAACAAAAATTTAGGGAGCATTTTTTTTTTTTTTTAAATTTCAAGTTAATTTGGCTGTATATGATTAAGTGGAACATAAAGTTAAGAAAAATACTTACTTAGTCTTGAAGAAGTAATAGTAAAAGGAATACATATATACATAGCCTGCAGTTGATGCCCCCGATAAGAAACTAGTCCACTGCCTACAGAAGAAATTACACAAATGTATAATGATATGTAACAAAGTGATTGGGGGGTGGGGGGTGGTGTTAACAGAAAAATCAGTTAACATGAAATAATACTGCTGTCCTGACAAAATACTATGTAATTTAGTATAGTTCTTTTTCTTTGAATAAGAAATAAAAATCGATTAAAACAAATCAACTTTTGTAAAAAAAAACCTGTCTTTTTTTTGTAAAAAGCCCAACCCAGGTGGGTTTTATTAAAAAATCAGGGATTTAGGTTGAAAAACCTGTGTTTTATTGAGCAAAATTAAAGTTTTTGGCACTTGAACTTGAAAATTTGCACATATAATGCTAACTTCAAACCATAGAAAAACATAAAATTTGGGTTTAACTCACAAAGGGAACGTGGTGTACTGCTCTCTAAAAACTTTCACTGCATATTCTTTTGAATAAATAATTATTAGCATAGTAAATTATAAGTAATAGAAACTTAAGTGCCAAACCATTAAAATATATCAACAAATGACAATAAATTCTTATATTTTAAGCTGTGCAAATTTTAGAAACTAATTAGTTACGCACTAAACTGAAGTGAGAAATTTGGCTTTTACTCGAATACTTTTTTGAGTGGGTGTAGCAAAACAAAGCATACGAATAATTTTTATGGTCTTAGACAAAGGTTTATCTAATTTAAGAAATTGTATTATTAATGTAATTTTTATTTATAAATTTATTGTAAAAAAAATAAATTCCAGTGATTTAAATATGAAAGAAAATGTTAGCAAAAACTCAATAACACTTTACATAGAATTTCTCAAATAATTTTCTTTTCTTTTCTAAAACAATATAAAAAATGAATGGTAAAAACCTACCTGCACATTTCTTTTTAATATTTAAACATTTAATGAATAACACAGAGTTAAATTATAATTGTTATAATTCCTTTCATTCCATAATGTACGTTCTTTATTTTTGTGGTATTGATTTATTCATCCGGTGATTAATTTAATTTCAATAATTAGTGCAACACAGTGCAAAAAGACCTGCTTTTATTATACAGCCAAGAAATTATTATCACATATTTGAATGGTTGTTTTATTTCTAAATATTTTAATGAGGAAATATTAGATATTATGTTTACATAGACATATTTTCCTTTCAATAAAAATTAATTGATGCATTTGTACAGCTTTATATCCTTACGGTTACATGTTATCTTTAAACAACTACAATTATATAGAATAATATTGTTTGTTTTGTCATAAAAAATTCTATGACATACATTTCAACTATCAAAAATTACTAAAAGTAACTTTTAAACAGTATTACGACGGGTAGAAAATAAAGATTTTTATTTTTCATAAAAGCACAGAATGGAATTAGGATTTATAGTTTCATTCGTGATAAAAATAATCGTGAAATAAAGTAGAACTTTAAAATTTTGTCAGAAACTAAATGCTTCTACAATACATTAAATAATTATTCAGGTTTTTTTTTTTTTTTTTTTTTTTAATGATGCAAATCCAAAGTTTTCTCTCTATTTGAAAAAAAAGTAAAGGCCGGTGGCGCTGTCAAAGCTTGTTGGCCTATCTCCTCCTAAACCGTGGGGATTTAAGTTTCGACTAAAGTGCCCACAGATTCGAAAAATTCCGAGGAACCTGCTAAGCTGACTTAAATTTCAAAAATCGAATTATTTTAGACGATATTAATAAAAAACTGAAAAAATAAACAGAATGGTTGCTAGATTTGGCATAAAATCATTCATTCCTTTGCGACAAAGCATTTCCAAGTATGTAGTATCCCGTGAAATTGTCAAACATGAAGTAGAAATACACCCATTTTACGCCAAAATAAAAACTATATGAAATAAGTAACTCAAAATGTGTTACACAAAGTTGACAATTTTAGTAAGTTCGCTTAGACAACAGGAGTTTAGAATTACCGATTATTCGTTTTTCCAAAACAGAATAACTAATATAATCAAATAATGAAAAATCGCAATGGGTGGCAAATTCACAAGGTGTCCAATAGGTTTTACATTATTAAAAATACACCTAAAACAGATGTTCTGATTTTATTACGCTTTAGCTCCTAATTAATATAACTTTTGAATGGCAACATTAACTATCATTGTGTTCCTGAGGAGTGCAAATAATTTTTCCAGCGATTATAAGCGGAGTCTGCACTCCAGGTGGAGTATAGCTCAGGACCCGTACAACACGGATTCCCATAACAAAATGTCTTCCGTGTTATGAGGGGGATGTTCCAAATAGTCATTTATGAATGAGTTTTTCCCACTTCTTACGATAATCTAAATCTTTTAACTTACCCGAATTCCGGAACTAGCCTAAAGGCTGTAATAAAGGGAAATTCAAATAGTTTACAGTTAATTAAATAAACCACCTAATGTAAATTAAATATCTTAAAGTATAATAAATATAAAGGAATAACTTCTCATTAAACTCATAAACTCTCATTAATCTTACCAAACACCGGCACAAGCGAACGGCATTCAATTAAGCCTCGCGGCGCAAACTCCCGTTCGTAATCAACCGCCATCTTGGATGGAGTGGTTGGTTGGTTCAGTGAGTATCACACTGGAAACCGATCATCCAATGACGGGCGCGCTCTAGAAGCCCGGTAAACGTCGAACCGAGAAGAAGCCGGGGTACAACTAAATAACGGCATTTGCTGACGACGATCCAGGATAAAAGGGGCAAGTTTCGCAGGCAGTCAGGTTGTTGGACATCGGCAGGTAGGGCGATGTAGCCTTGTTTTTAAAAGCGAGCAGTCATGCTCTAGTTTAAGTTTAATTAGTTTTTCAGCCGTTTTTAATATGGCTTTACTTAAACTTTAAAATAGTACATTAACGTTAAAGTTAAATTAAGGACGTCTTTCTTCAAGTAATATAAAACAAAAGCAGGCAAATCGAACTTTGTTTTTTTCATGATGTTTTCATCCTTAAGTTTTTGCCAAATAAGTTAAAGAATGTGATACTAAAAATTAGCTCTTATAGAACTTTACAGTGACTTGTCAACTCTCATGAAGTATAATAGCCTATGAAAATGTTACTCTGATGTTACAGTTATGAACTAATAAAGATCGATGTCTCCTTAATCTCAAGTACTATCTTTATTTCTCAACTACTCTTCAGTCGCGGCCATCTACTCTTAAACACAAGTTTTGTCTCCAGGTGTTGACTTCTCTACAAAATAACGTAGGCTGATAGCACCATTGGAGACAACAGGGGAGGGGGTCTACTGTAGTGTGAATTTTAAATTTTTATGTACCAATGAACATGCAAGAACCAAGCAATGTGTAGCTCAGTAACATTCTATCTGATCCAATCTTCGGATTTTGTATGTTGAAATTATGACTTTTTTAAGAATAAGCCTTATTAGGGGCCGAATGCCTCATACGAAAAGTGAGCGTAGCGAGTCTGGGGGCCTTGGCCCCTAGTATTTTAAAAGAAACCATTTTACCCAAAAAACTCATGGGTTTTTTAAGGTAAAAAACCCATCCGGTGGGGAAAATGGGGAGCTACCCGGACAGCGAATCTGACAACCCTGCTTTGATTTTAGCAGCAAAATGAATAAAATTAATGAACAATGGTTAAGCTGGCTTCATAAATTAGTGGATTCCAGGGACTTCAAAGACTAACTATCTATAGTCTCTCATATTTTCTAGGCCCTTTTTCAGTAACATTATGAAAACACTAACACTAGCAAGTTTAACACAAATCATAAAAGTGGATTCTCAAGTATGACTAGGGTTTAACAAAAGCATTGGAAGTGATTTGGAAGAAAGCAGGTCTTTTCAGAAGAAAATGCGTAACTATGCACTTTAGCATGATCCCTGTAATATCGAATGCAGAAAAAGACCCCCCCCCCAAAATAAAGTTAGTTTTTAAAGATAAATAAATCAAGTTGTTATGTGTGCATATGCATTGAATGTCAAGTATGTATTTTAGCAATAAATCAAATTATTAAAATCTGATATCAAAAATAATGATAATACATTTTTATTCACAGGCATGTTTTAAAATGAAATTACATCAAAACACACATACATACATTATACAAAAATTAGGAAAATAGTAGAATAATAGCAGAAAATAGAGAATGATAGAGTACGCGAGCTTTGATTTTTCTATTGCTAACTGACAATTAAATTTTAAAATAATATGCAAAAATTGAAGTGGGTGTGGTGTGTATGAGGAAATTTTTTGCTTTATTTCTTGATCAAGCGCTGTAATCTTGCATTTCTCAAGTTATTACTATTAAAACAAAGACAACTGAAGAAAACATATCATTCAATTTTAACAACAGAATTTTTAAAAGTGATTACTCTTGAGTAAAGTAAATATTTTAAATAAACTTACTCACAACAACAACAACAAAAAAAGGAAAATTATAAAATGCATCTCATAGATTATTTTTAATGACCAATTCCTGGAACTTTTTTGACAGAATACATACAGCAAATATGTTCCATTGGGGGGGAGGGGGGGGAGAACTGTTTTTCTAGAATTACAGTTTTCTAATTCCACAATTCTTTGTCCACCAAGAAACAGAACAAATGTAATAATATGATTCTTACCATCTGTAGTCTTCAGCATTGAGGAGAAAGTAGGTGCAAACAATTGTTACGCATACTGTTACGATAGCTAAAATTATGAAAACCAGTAACATGAAACCATACACATAGTAAATCTTGTAAGCCCAAAAAGAAGTGAAAATGAAGTACCTATATGAGAGATAAAAAGTTACAAATTAAATCTGTGAAATGTGATAAATACACAATAAATACTTAGATATATAGATAACAATGGCTGTCAAGTCTGCAGTTACACATCTTGACACGTTTTTAGGGCTGCTTGGTTCTATTAATGGAGGATGAGTGTGATGTTATCTAGGGAAGTACATAATTTCTTTACTAGTGAGTTACTATTACTTATTAACACTTGTAACAATAAAGTAAAAAAAGAAAAGAAAAAAAAAAGCCTTTAGTCAGAAAGTAAAAAGTTAGAAGCTCTTATATTAAAAACATGCCATTAGGATCACATCGTTCAAATTTATCTTTTAGATTGAAAAAATCACCACATATTAATTTTAAAGATTGCAGTTATGACTAAAAAACACATGCTCCAAGTGAGCTCTGCAGTACTATAAACATGTATATATCTTTTTACATATATATATCTTTTAAAAAAAAGTTAGTATTTTTTTTTTTTAAATGCAGCGTCATGCAAAAATCTAATTGGTACTACATAAATTTAATTTTAAAATGCAATATGAAACTCAACCTCCTTTCAAAAACAAACTGCTTGTTCAAAAGATTCCTAAAATAAAAATTTGATAGTTAAATGTAAAAAATTGTCATGCAAGACAAATTTTTTCAGACATATGATTTAAAACTGTATGACAAATTGAATCAATTATAAAGGATAATTGAACGAAATTAAGAGAAAGCTTTACTCGTAACTTCTACACAGGTAAAAAAACACAAAATGTAAGATGTTTAATACCTTTTACTTAGTTGTGCTTTAATAATTATGGGGTAAAATATTAACTTATTAATTAACCCTTTGAGGCGCAACCATTTCCCAATGCTGAAAAAAGGGCAGCCGTTGCCATCGCTCGACTTAACTACCAGCAAGATGGCGGGCGATCAAAACGTTCATCGCGTGCCACAGATCTAAAGACCCTTTTTTGATGCAGCTGGCTGTGCTTTGGCACAGCCAGCTGTCATCAGGGAAAAAAAAAAAAAAAGTCTCAAGATCTGTGGCAAGCGATGAACGTTTCGATCGTCCGCCATCTTGCTGGTAGTTAAGTCGAGCGAAGGCAACGGCAGCCCTTTTTTCAGCATTGGGCCATCTATCCAGCTGTTCTCTCATTCTTCCATTTTCCAGCAGATGTCAGTGCTGTTAAAAAGAATCGTGACAATTTTTTTTTTTTTACAGGAAATGACGTTCTAAAAAGTAAAGGATTCTCATGGAGCTATGTCACCCGCAACTCTTTTTATAGAAATCAAATCTATTCTTCGTGACCGGCAACACTCAAAACGTCAGAGTTTGGTGTTGCCAGAGCGGAAACACTGCGTGTTAAAGGGTTAAATACTTGTTTTAATCTTACATATCATTGATTCTCAAAAGGTGTTTCGCAAACTCCCAGTGGTTTTAAATTATATAAAGGGGATTTTTGAAAATACTACACACAAAGGGTTGACCATTATTGTTTTATTTTTTTCAAATTTTAGAAGGAAAATATATAAAGGTTCTGGATAACTGTTCTATATGCTTTTAAAACATCAATTTTATCACGTTTGAGCATTTCCTTTTGATACAAGCTACTTATATTATATGAAATAATTAAAACTCTTTTCTGCAACACTGTGTGTGGATTCCTGCCAAAGAAGGATGAAAATGTTTTGGCTGAAACACACGCACAGACTGATAAGCACCTCTTAAGAGTGTTATTTAAAAAATCTTTAGTTATTTCATGTTTTAAACACCAGTTTCTTCTTAAGTATTTTTATTTACTTACGTTATATGTAATTTTTGAATTACAATAATATTCTTCGATTGAAATCAGATTTGCTTTTTACTCTTAAAGTAGGTTTAATGTTTGATCTATTACATGGGAATTGGGGGAGTGACCTCACTTTGTTTTGCTTGTTTCATATATTTTACAACATAAATTATTCCCTTGATCTTCTTAAGTATCTGTCTTTGCTAAATTCTGGATGCTTGTATCAGGGTGACTGTTAATTCATGGTACAAACTTTGAGGGCTGGTACAGGACACTGTAACAATTATATTTTGTATAGGAATGTATGGTCAAAAGTGAAGTGTCAAAGCACACATACAAGAAAGAACAAATTATGGTCAAAAGTGAAGTGCCAAAGCACAGACACAGGAAAGAACAAATTATGGTCAAAAGTGAAGCATCGAAGAACAAACACAGGAACGAACAAATGATAGGGAAAGTGTTTTATTTTCATAACCTCGTTTACAAGTGTTCAAAATTGCATCCATCAGCACTGATACATGCTTGACAGCATCGGTGCAGCGATTGACAAACACTTTCAAAGGTACCAGGAATTTCATGCACACATGCAGCGGCTACGGATACTCGAGCAACAAGATTTTCATTGGAGTCTACTGCAGTGGCATAAACGTCCTTCTTCAAATGTCCCCATAAAAAAAAATCAAGGAACATCAAATCGGGAGAGCGGAGTGGCCAAGAGATAGATCCACCATGTCCAATCCATCTCATGCCAAGTGTCGCATTCAGGAACTGACGAACATCTAGGGTGAAGCGGGCTGACGTCCCATCATGCTGAAACTGTTGGAAGTACAGCTAATGTGTTTCCCAGCCTCATCATGTCACCTTTCATATATGTCTAATATCCAACTGTACAATAGTCCAATTTAACAAGTAAACAGTTTTACTTCTAATTAAAATAAAGTCTGAAGTTTTGTAATTAAAAATAATAAAGTTTTATTAATGTTTAATAAGTTTTGATAAATTTCATAATACCTGAAATAATTTAACTTCAATTAGCATTCAATCTATGCAGAAACTGTACACCTTCTGACATTTTGTTTTGGCAGCCATCTTGGCTTGAAATATGTTTGATGTGTCAGGCTTGTGTGCTGGTGCTTTGCTGCACCACACAAACTGAGTGACAGGCTTGTGTGCTAGTGTTCAAGTGCCTACTTCACATGAAAATGAACTATCAGATGTCTTTCCTACATCCATATTGGGCATGCAGCAAGTGTGCAACTAAACTTGGATTGTTCTAAAGTTTCTTTGATGACATCAGTGTTAGTGTATGAGAGCAGTGGCTTTTCTATTTGCTATAGAAGTTTGATTAACTGGTTCTGTGTGGAGATGGGAGTTTGCCTCTCCTCCTTCTCCCTAGCATACGTACATTTTAGTAATGGTTAGGTCAGGGGTTTACTTGTCGTAAAATGTCAGAAGGTCTAGTGATAGTAGTTCTTTAAAATGTTGTTAAGTTTGTCTGTTTGTTGTTACCTTTTACTAATGCTGTTCATAAGGATTGTTTTTTTTTTAACTTTGCAGAGCATTTGACTGAAGGGTAGCTTATTATTATTATTATTATTTTTTTTTTGCTCAGCCCCTACAGAAACCACATACGATTTCTAAGGATGATTGGAATATGTTGTAGCAGATCTGGTAAAACTTGTTGAAGGAAAATGAGATAACAGTGGCCATTGAGTTGCTGTGGCAGTAGGTATGGGCCAATCAAGAGGTCATTTACAATACCAGCCCACACATCGACACTGTAGCTTATTAAAATGCGTATGGTCGAGTTGCATGCAGATGCTCGTTTGCCCACACATGGCAATTGTGCACATTAAATACACCATCGTGTGTAAATATCGCCTCATCTGTAAATAACACATGGGCAGAAAACTTCGGCTGCAGTGCACATTGCTGCAGAAACCACTGGCAGAAATTGCTGCACAGAAGATAGTCTTCTGGTTTCAAAGCATGTACACATTGATAATGGAAAGGGTGTAGACGATTATCGCGTAGCACTCTTCAAACAGTGTATTGACTCACACCTACAGTCTGTGCAACATCTCTTGTACTTGACTCGGGTGTAGCAGTGCCATGATTTGCAAGATTCTTTCTTCAACTGTTGCAGTGTTTCTCGTGGACCAGAATCGTGTCTGGAAATGAGAAATGAGCCTGTTTCTCAAAGTTGACAAAGTAATCTCTAAAATATTCTGTGATCCGGTATTGTTATGATCTGAAAAATGTTTTGAAAATAATGTTTGTTCTAGCGATCTATGAGTAGTAAAAACAAATTATAGAGTAATATTTTGTGTAATGTTTAAGTGGTACTACTTATCTTTTGGGTTTGTTTATTATTTCTTTCACGGCACAAACTTTCCGATTTCGCAGTTTGTTTTGATTCGTTTTGCGCGCTAACGTCAAAACAGGTTGCCAGATCGGATGAACAAAACTTTTTCCTTTTGATACGTGGTATTGGTATGATTGTAACTTTTGATAAATAATTAATGTTAGAAATGTTTATATGTGTTTTTTAAAATCGAGCCGACTTTTCCTTTTCTTTATGCCGACATTTTTTTTTTTCTTAAATAAATTTTTTGATACAAACATCATATTTTGGCTTTGTAAAGTATTTGCTAAATTTTAAGTTTTGGTTTAAAAAGTTTTTATGCTAAAATTTTCTCTCCGTCTTTAACTTTTATTCTGCCTTTTCTGTTTTTTTTTCTTTTTACCTTTTTTTTTCCCTGCATCATTTCACATAATTCGATAGATTGGATGAAGTTTCGATACAGACATCGAAATCGGCAGAGGAACACAACCACGTGCAAGAAAAAATGTAAATGCCTCAAAATACATCAATTAACCAACGAAATAATTAAATTTCTTTTTAATACAACGTAACTCCACCAAATAAATAAATTTCACTTAAAATTTTATGCACTAAGATACGAAAAAATTAAAGTTCATGAATGAACTTGATGGTCGGATGAATACAGAAGTGAGAAGGCTGAGGAGGGAAAAGCGAGCGTCAGGGAACGAGCTGTGTCTCTTCCTCTTCCTCTTCGAGTAGCTGGTAACTTCAGACGGAGATCGGAGCGTGATTTGATTTTTTGGAGAGAAGCCAAGACATGATGTGGTTGACTCGAGGCATGGAACCGACGACCTGAGACTACTTAACGATGGGGGCCCCCAGATTCTTTTCCAAGACGATAAGTCATTCCCTTTTCTTTTCTTTCTCTATTTAATTTTTTTGTTTTTTTGTCGGCTTTTAAAAATATAACGTTAAGTGCACTTAAACAAGGGAACCTTAAAAATGTTTGTAATAATGGGAATTTTAAGTATGAATATTGTAAAAGAAAATGTGTTTCCATGAATTTGTTTTTTGAGTTAATTTAAAATAAATGTAAGATTCTAAAGTTTAACAGAGTGTTTTCTTCATTATCTCTTTGTCTCGTTACTGGGTCTACGATGGCGTCGTTGCGCCATTTTTCTTTTTCAGCAAAATGCACAGACTGATCCTGGGTCTTTTGGCGGCTTAAAACTTTTAAACTATACGATTATTTCGGCCTCTATGCCATTTGTTTTAGGAAAAGAAATTGGTTTATTTGATATTTTTATTTAACTTTAATTTAGGTGTGTTTGCAAATTTTAACTTAGGCTTCGTGAAGTCATGGCAGTATTTGTTTTTCAGGATACTGCTCACGATACATTCGTAGCACAGCTGTGCCATTTCCACTTGCACGGCTGTACATAAAATGCATGTTTGCTTTTTTGGCAAATGTGAAATCTCCCATCACTGACGAAAACAGAAACGAAAATGGCTTCTCTTCCCCAAATCAACACGGACTGGCCAGCTACTGGCAACGAAAGCAACTACTAACTCTGTTTCTCTTCTGTCTCCTGCATTTGTTCTTCGACACTTCACTTTTAACTTTACACACCTATACAAAATGTGATTGGTACAGTGTCCTGTACCAGCTCTCAAAGTTTGTATCATGAATTAGCAGTCACCCTGTATATATACCATGCAATTCAAAATGTTAAGGCAATTATTTTTTAAACTATAAGTGTTGGACACATACTTCTAACTAGAAAAGTTCATCAAATTAAGAGTAGCTTTATGTATAGCACTTTTTTACTGGCGGTTGTATACATATTAAAATACGAAATTTAATTTTTATACAGTTCCTCTTTTCCCATCACTTAGATTTAGAAAAATGTTGCTCTTTGTCTAAGAAAATTAATAAAAAATATCCTGTGTCTCTAAGTGACATAGTTGGCGAGAAATATAATTTTGAATATGACGACTTACACCACTTTACCTACTGTGTTGGCGTCATTTTTCCGGTGAAAAAATATTTATTTTAGGGGACCAACTATGAGTTGATAAAATATAAAGATCCGATTGTTGGGGAAAGCAATTAAACATGTTCATATCTGTGAAATTAACAGGTACAGTTTTACCTAAAATGATTGGTACTGTTTTATGAAGTTACAAATAATTTAGTCTTTTAGGGGGGTTATCCACTCATTACATCACATTTCTAGAGAAGGAATTTTAAAGCGTAAAAGAGAATGACAAAATAATGGTTTAGGTTACTATGGCGTGGTAACTTTCACAAGAAACTCCCAAACATGCGTTGCAGGTAAATTCTAGCTAAATTAGGATTTGAGGAGTTGACTGTGTGTATCGAGTGACTATTAACATAAATTAACGTCAGTTGCAAAGCAAGTACATTTTTCTCACTTTTGAGACATCCCCTAAGTGCTTGACAATAAATGCTGAAATTTTCAAAATGTAATATCTTGGAAACTATTCCACTTAGAGAGATGGTTTTTTTTTTTTTAAATTAATTTTCTTAGACAAAGAGCTAGGGGAGTTAAAAATTTTAAATTTAAAATAGGAATAACTTTTTATTCTTACGGGAGTTTTAAATGAAAGAGTAGAAAAGGAAAAAAACAAAATAGGAATAAATTTTTATTCTACGGCATTGGACATTTAAATAAACGAGTGCTGAAGGGAAAGTATATATTCTCTGGTAATTTGTAAAATTACTCGTCATATTGTACATCAGTAAATTAACACTAAAATCAGTATATTTTACTACGGATAATCCGTAAAAGTTGGCAGGTATGCATTATGATTCTTTCACAACAGTGCACTTTTCCACTATAATAACAGTTTATTTCTTTTTAGACTTCCCAATATTGTACAACTAGCTGAAATCCCACAAACCAACAGTAACAGAGCATGACAACATAACAAAACTAAAAACAAACTTTAAAGCAAATTAACTACTGTGATACATTACATTTCAATGAAGATGGAGCCAAAGGGTAGAATACCACCCAGGCATATGATGACACCTGGTTCCATAAACCACTTCTTTTCAGGAATGGGTCTCGGAACAGCATTGACACGACATGGGTAATTGGGCTGCCCAGACAAGTTACGGCCCAGGACAGTGCCCACAAGAGTAAGAGGCAGTATCACAAAAAGGCAAATACAGGTAACAGCAACCTGAAATAAAGCACAAGCTATTTATGCAAAATGTTTATGAAATACTTCCAGGCTAAGTAGTCAAATTTCATTTTAAAAATATACACATCATAAGTACATTTTCAAGAGAAATCAACACGTCAACACAATTAAAAAAAAATTTATTCATAGGTATTAGAGATGCACTGAATATTTGGTATACTGCCTATTTGGCAGACAAACCGAATATTTGACAACCGAATAGTAAACAAATTTAAGTATTCACCAATCGGTAAACAAATCATATTTTTTATATCATGAATGAAAGATGTAGTACAGTACAATAGTACTAAATTTATTCAAGGTGTTACTTACTAATATCACATGTGAATACGCGTAAGAAACCCTTAGAAAGTCCACCTACCGAGGCACCCCCCCATTCTTGACAGATTGCCCTAGCATAGAGTTGTCACAATCACACAAAAAACTAATATCACAATGAAATTAGTTTTAATGTAAGAGAAAACAGTCAGATTCTAAATTTAAATTTTGTTGCTTTTCAATTTTTCTTATATCTTATGACACATTACATTCACCTTGCTATTACTGACTCATTTAAATTTGAAACAGTAACCAGGAAAAGAACTCCCATAACATTAAGTGTCCATAAATATGCAAAGCCAATTAACTGCTAATTTTTGTAAAATAAAATATGCAGTTAAAAAATTACCAGCATTTCCCTATTAATAATATATAATTGAAACACTTGGATATTAAATTTTGCAGCATTTTAATTTATAAAGTTTTACACCATATGAAATATGAAATATTGTTTAAGAACAAACTAATCAAATTGATCATTGCAATCAAAGTTTAATAACGGCTTAATAAATTTTAACCAAGTATTTGGTATTCAGCCGAATATTCGGTTAGAATTTTAACCGAATATTCGGTATTTGTTATTCGGCAAAATATAGTATTCAGTGCATCTCTAATAGGTATTATACACAATAGAAAAAAAAAATAATTAATGTATAAAATGTTTTCAATATCATCAATAGATTATTATTTCTGTCTAGATTATTTTACTAATAGTTAATATTTATTTTTTAAACTATGATCGGATTATGAAATAACCATAACTGCCAACATGCCAGGTGAGAGAGAGAGAGAGAGAGAGAGAGAGAGAACCTGCACACAAGATACAAATCATGATATTTTGCTAGTATCAGGGATTGTACATACTTCAAAAGGAAAAAAAAAAAAAAAAAAAAATCAAAGGGTTTCCAAAAAACTAACTAAGAAAACGTTTTTCCAGCAAGGATTTAAAATACACAGATAAATATAGTACAGCAAAAAAATTGCTTTTATGTTCATTTGAATAACAAAAATGTTTTACTTAATTTAAAAAGTAAATATTAAAATCTGAAATACTTAAATAATAACACTTCCTTAACTAGGCTTGAACATCAGAACAAATATTAAATTAGAATAACTGGCAGCTTCAAATAACTTTTATTTTATTTAATTATTAAAATGCATTTTTTACAATCAGATTTTTTAAAACTTAATTATTAATATTTGTAATTAAAAAAAAATTTTAATTTACATTTTTAAAGAACTAATTCATTCAAATTAAAATTTTTATCTAGATTATCACGCATAAAAGTTATTATTTTAGAAAAGAAAATTAAGTTTAAACCATCAAATAATATTTTTATTTTAGTTACTATAATTTAAATCGGCTACTATAATTTAAAAGTCAAAAATTCAAAATTTCGGAAAATCCAGATATTTTGATAATCAGTTGTCTTTTTTTCCTTTACGTTATAAATCTCTCAATTCTTTCCAAAATTACAGTCAATCCATGTATTTTTTTTCAGTTGTGAATTGCTTTATGTGTCTTTATCATTATTACAGCACAGCTATGCAGTGCGGCAGAAAAAAAAAAAAAAAAAAAAATAATAATATAAAAAAATAAGATGGGCATGAGTAAACTTTACTCTCCCCACTGTAAATAATTATATTAATTTAATGAATACTGATTTATCCAACAAAATTTTTCAGTGATTTTATTTAAGCATATCTCCTGTTTATCAACACTACATACAGAGTTGGGCATTATCGCAACTACATGCATTTGAAAAACATTTTCCATGTATCTTGTATTTTCAAAATATTGAAAATACATTTTGTATTCTGAGTTCAAATTACACATAACACCAAAAATTGCTCGGATTGGGATGCTTGAAAGAAAATTATAAAATTGCTAGTATTCACTTTTCTGCCCTCTTGATATAATTTATGAGCTTAACAATTCAAGCATTACATGTAACTAAACCGATGTTAGGATTGCTTGTGACTTTTAAGTTCAACTAAACAGGAAAGGAAAAAAAAGTTTTTCACGCTTCTGTTTAGAACAGTATAGTGATATTTGGTCTAGGAATTTTTTTATATTGCTGGTAACTTATTAACGAATATAAATGAAGCCAAAAGAAGTAAAAACATGTTTGTATAGTATTATTTTGAATTTTCTGGGACACTAGAACTGGCAATTTCAGAAGAAAATTTAGTCTATTCTCAATTAAAATGTTTCAAAATTTTTTTATGTGTTTTGCATTCTGTGTGTATTTTGAAAATACATATAGTTTGTATTTTTTTATTGAAAAAATATTTTCGATGTATTCTGCACAACTCTGACCCCATACAATCAATACCTGTTTTTATGAACCTGTAGGGACCACTCAAATAGTTCATAAAATAGAGTCATAAATAGTCTATGGAAGTGTACTTGAGACTACTCATTAGTTAGAAATGTATCTTGTACTACAACTGAATGCTCCAAGTCAGCTAACATCAAGTTACTTGTCTCCATGCCGATGCAGCTTACAAGGTGAGCTACCTCGAAAACTCAGTTTTGCCAAGAAAAGAATCCAAGATAGCACTTTTCCTTGAACCAACTTCATTAATATGCTTGAAATTTAAAAAAATATATTGCCAGATTTCTTTACGTTTCTTAATGACAATTTTCAAGGTAATGATTTTCATTTGATGCAAAATGCTTAGAAATAATTAAATTGGAAGTTCAGAAAATAAGCATTTATTTAAAAATATTAGCACTGTTAATGAATTTACATGAAAAATAAGCACTTTTAACAGAGTTTAAAAAAAGTTTTTCAAAATAAGCACCTTTTAAGCATTTTTAAGGCATTACACATACTGTTCAATACAGTGCCTTGATAGTAATTATACAGTAACTTTGACCTTAATATGTACTATAATAACACTAACTAACCACTGCTGATTTTAAAAAGTTTAATTTTTGTTTTAAACATAAAAGAATAGATAAATAATAAGAAGTAATAAGTATTTTCAATTAATATAACACTCAGATTTAATAAAAGCAAAGTTAAAATTTTTAATTTATTTCATGTATGTTGAGAAGCCCAAAAAAATCTGTACAAAATCACTCGAAAAAGTAAAGACAAAGAGATCAATATTTTCTGATGGATATCTGCAAAATGTTATTAAAAATTACAAGTTTTAAACACCATGCTAGAAATACTCATGGAGATATTTTTGTTTGCAGATGTTATACATGATACGCACCATTGTGCCAAACGGGATGGCTCGAGAAGCATGATAATAAATAGCAATGAAATTGATCAGGAATGCAGTTCCACAGACAAGTGATGGCAGGAAAAATGCACTAATCACCATTTGTTTGATCCATTTTTTACCTGAAAACAGAGAATCTCATTATAATGAGTACTATCAATGATTGTATCACAACATCAAATACTCAACCATGCAATAAGACATATCACAAAAAACTGGATTAGTTTCTAACATGACTAAAATGGTAACAAACAAATATTAAATATTTTTATTTGCGTGACTGACATCTAACTTTTTCCTGACTTTTTATTTTGCCTTTTTTGATATCGTGTTCTTATTTTAAATGCGTTACTGCAATATTTCAGATTAATGTAACCTTTCATCTTCTGAGTGGGCTAATAAAATTCAGATGAAATTTGCTTGTCAAACTTAACACCAGGAGTCCTGCATCATGCTGGAGCTGATGCTTCTGCACCATTGGGCCTACAGTTAAAAAAAAGCATGGCTGGCTATTACTGGTCTTGGGCTTTACATGGACTGTTGTGTCAGTGAGTTTAGTTTAACTTACCTTTTCAAACCCTGCGTTCACAACTGACTCAAAAATTGCATTTATTGTTGTACATGATAGATGTCTTAATTTGTGTACATTAAAAATAATTTTTAAAAAATTCTAGAAAATTTCATAAATGATTTTTTATGAAAAATTTATTCTTCATTACCAAAAGAAAAATTATTTAATTCAAAGAGAAAATATTTAATAAGTTCTGAAAGCATTAAAAACAAGGTAAAAATCTTTGAACAGTATATCTTAAATGAATTTTCTAATGAAAAAAAAAAAAAAAAAAAGTCTTTGGGTTATTAACTTAGTAAAAATTCAGCAGCTATCCAAATGGTTGAATGTGGCACAGTATTTCATAAATTACTGTATCTATTTTTTTTTTTTCCCACCTGAATATTCAAAGGTCTAGGGTACATATTCTTTTACCACAAGCAGTGGTAAGATAAAAAACTACATTAAAAAAACTACATACGAAATTAAAAGAATTACATTTTTACCACAAGCAGTTTTATTTTTAAAAAATTGAAAACGCCATTTATTTCAGAACAATTCGCTGATATATTAAACAGTAGATGGCCCATCTTAGTCAACAGAAATCATGTAATAAAAAAAGATGGAGCAAAAATCATCAAGCAGAAAGAAAATCCCTTCTTTTGGGCTTTTTGACTGTTAGCTGTCATATTTAATGTGAGAAAACAGTGTTTTTTAGGATTCTTTTCATTACTTTTGTAAATTCATATTTATTCCTTTCCCAGACCCCTTGCCTTGTTGAAAAAAAGAAAAAGTGTGGAATGTAATGCTGTTAGTTATCAAGAAGGGAGATAACATTTTCCCCTCTCCAGAGCAAATTTTCTTTCTTTAACCCTTTGAGGCACAACCCTTTCCCAATGCTGAAAAAAGGGCAGCCGTTTTTTCAGCATTGGGCAACCTATCCAGCTGTTTTCGCATTCTTCCATTTTTCAGCAGGATGTCAGTGCTGTTAAAAAGAATCATGGCCATTTTTTTTTTAACGGCAAATGACATGCTAAAAAGTAAAGGATTTTTGTGGAGCTAGGTCACCCGCAACTATTTTTATAGAAATCCAATCTATTCTTCGTGACTGGCAACCAGTCAAAATGTCAGAATTTGGTGTTCCCAGAGCGGGAACACTGCACGTTAAAGGGTTAAGGCCTATGAGGCAGACAGCAACAAAGCAAAGGGCATATGAGATTCCTTACATTTTTTTTAATTATAGAAAAAGTGTCTTTTTGAAAGGGTAAATTCTCATTTTTCAAATATACAAATCAAGTTTAAACAAAAGTATTTATAAACAATAGTAATAAGAGGGTGTGCCCTTTTGGTTTTATGAGGTAGTTTCAAAAATCTAAATGTGGAATAAGGTTTTGCAATAAAACTTTTAAGCATGAGCACTGGCCCAAGCTTTGCTAGGCGCTAACTCGCTCCCAGTCATCAGAGGCCCTCCATACAATTGCCTGACCAATGATAAGGCACGCCATTCAAGACTCATGACACCCCTATCCCACTTTGCAGTATATTCTCATATTCTCTACTCTTCCTACCACGTGTGTGCTTGGACTATGGACTGGTTCTCTTACTATGTCCAGTACTATGTTACTATGTGTTGAATACGTTAATTAATAAATTTGTTTAAATGTGTTTTCAATAATTAAACGATGCACCAACAAGCTACACTACATGTATATGTCATTATTAATATGATTCATTGTTTTTTATTATTAACAACTTTCAACCACTAATATTACACAAATAAGATGATTTAAGTAAAGAATTTATAACATTGACTGATTATTCTTATTAATAATTATTAATGAAGTTTTAATTAATCTCTAGAAATGCTGGTTGGCACTTGCAGAATGGTGATTAAAAAATCCTTACTAGCTGGTAAAAATTTAAGTTGTTGTTTCATCCTTCATTGTAGTTTTGGCTAGTAGAAATTTTTTATTTCAGGGGTCAGTTGTAGTTGCTGATAATCAATAATAATCAATGCAATAATTTACAACATGTTTCACTTGATATTTCCAATTTGCATGTGTAAATAAAAATCAGTATTTTATCCAATTCAAGATTTTTAAATTTATTGACACTTACATTTACAAAAACAGATTTACTATCTCAGCTGATAGGTACATTAAAATGAAGTTTCAATATATTATGCTTTGTTAATTCATTAACCACACTTCATTGGTAATTATTAATAATAATAGGATTTATCATTTTAACATGTACTCTCACAGTAAGATAATTCCATACCTCCCATCCTTGCAAATAAACTGCCACCAAAATATCCATTTATAGGTGAAGTAATGGCATAAACAAATATGGAAGTACTTAAAAGAGAACCTCGCCTGGAAAGAAATAAGAAAATATCTATTAGTTGTTTTATTAGTAAACAGCAAAAGCTTGGTGCAGAACACACATAAAAGTAATAAAAATTGTAAGTATATTTTAAGAGGTTGTATATGAACAATTTTTATTAGTTTTATGTTTTTTTTAAATATTAACCGATATACTCGTTCTTTATAGGAGAATGAGAGTTATTTTTAAAGCAAATAATATCCACATATTTACACATACATTAATTATATATGCTTTTTTTCTTTTTTTAAACATGGAAATAACCCACTGTACATATCTCAAAAATATGTTAAAGCAAATTTTGTTTATGTAAATTAATAAACAATTTACACAAGCTTAAGACTGTTGTTTAGAAAAAGAAAAACTTTGCTCCACTGTTTTTGAACATAAATTAATTGCACTGGGGAATGAAAAAAAAATCCAGGATGTCTTTTCATAAATTATACAATGCATTGTTATAAACTAAAGGGTGTCTTTTATGACACTTCTGAAAATATTCTGAAATACGGAATTGTAAAAAATAATTTCTAAAATGTAGTAACATCTTGCAAACTATAGCTTTTTGTAACTATTAAATGTATGAATTTTAAACATGCTCACAGCTTATCACGCGATAGCACAAATGTAAACTAAATATATATATAGATTACTTGATGAATTATTATGCTTGAATATCTTAGTTCAATTAAAATATTTAACTAATCAAACATCATTATTTTGGAATGCTTTAAATGCCCAAGCATATTTTATTAAATGCTTGATTTATTTTTTTATAATTGGAAAAATCGTATATTTCGACCTGGGATTTAGCACAAGTCAGGTTTTTCTAACGGGAAATGGTCAGTCTTAGCACGAGTCAGGTTTTTTTTAACAGGAAATGGTCAGACAAAAAATATCATGTTACATTCGGGCTAATACGGTAATTTATGTATTATCTAAATTTCCATGGTGACCATCAGCTGGGAGAAAAGAATGGCAAGGGAGTTCTAAGTTTTCTCTGAAGGGACTCTGGTGCAGAACACACATAAAAGTAATAAAAATTGTAAGTATATTTTAAGAGGTTGTATATGAACAATTTTTATTAGTTTTATGTTTTTTTTTAAATATTAAACGATATACTCGTTCTTTATAGGAGAATGAGAATTATTTTTAAAGCAAATAATATCCACATATTTACACATACATTAATTTTATAATTGGAAGATAAATACTGACTAGAAAATCAGGAATGTAATGTCTAACTTGAATTGAGAAAAAAAATCATATTACAGGCATGAAAGTGCCCTAACATAAAAAAAAAAAAACCTGAACTTTATGTGGCATTAAATCTGAGGAGACAACTTTTGTATACCTGTATACTTTAACCGCCAGTAAAAGATTTGGCAACATCATATATGTATTTTGAGAACTTCTTATTAATTTTAATCAACAAGAATAAATAAATTCACACACAAAAACCATATAATAAAATATCTCTTTTATTGAACTGAATTATCAGATAAAAGGAAGATGTAATACATTTATCTTTGGGGTGTAAAGTAAAAATTTAGAAGACAATCTAAGTGGTTGAATATGGCACTTTACTTTACTATAGCAATTTCTTGCACCAGATATTCGAGGGTCTACAGGACGTGTAAAATTTGTATTCTCACAGTTTTTTGAAAAAATTAATTAAAAAAGAAATTTATTTCATAACAGTTAGCAGATTTACTAGACAATAGTTGATATACTTTATCATCAGAATTACTTTAATCAAAAGTAAAGAACGAAAAACAATTGAAACAAAGAAATTGCCTTGTCTTGACAGAAAACCACAAAATTTTACCATTTATTTTAGAATTATCTTCATTATTCTTGTTAACACCCTTACTGACAAGAAAAAGAAAATGTTTAAAATTTTGAAATGTGTTTGTTATCAAGGATCAGGCCCGGACTGGCCAGGTCGGCTGGTCGGCGATCGCAGAGGGCCTCCGGTGAGGCATTCAAAAGTGAATATACAACTTTATAATAAGAGTAATTTGATTATTTATTTTCCAACAATCTTACGAAGTGACACAGCGTAGGATCCCAGAAACTCCTCGACGCAAGGGGGTCCCCTGAAAAGTCAGGGACCCTCAAATCTCTAAAATAGTTAAATGTGATTTTTAGACGCGTAAGCCTATTTTTCAAATATTACATATTCTAATATTCTATTTCCTCTAAATTCCTCAGTAAGGGGCAGGGCCTGATTTCCGGGAGTGCATTCGGAGGAAGCGCCCAGTCCCCCAAATTGTTCTCTAAAAATTTGTAAATTGTGAAAAAGTTTTCGAAAGAGGGGCCCCCCCAATGAAGCTTTTGCTCAGGGCTCCCAAATCGACAAATCGGCTCCTGAAGAGGCCCCTTTTAAATCTCTAGCCGAGGGTCCCCTTGAGAGCCAGTCCAGGCCTGTCAAGGAATATTATTTTTTTTTTTTAAAACCCAGAGCAAATGAATTCCTTTCAATTTTTTTTACAAATGTCAGAAATTGAATGTCACAAATGAATGGGTAAGTGAAATATCATTACTTATCGATGGATAAAAATTTATTATTTTTATGTGAAAGGAAGTATAAAAAGCTAATATTCATTTCAGTACATTGAATTCTGCTATAACAGCATATCAAGGAAGTAACAATATGCACACACATTGTTGGAAAATTACAAATACTTACTCAGTGTACAGTTCACCCAGTATTGAAAATATGATAACACAGAGAATGACGACAGTTATTTGATACCCAGATCCAATTAAGGCAGTGAACAAAGTAGGATAAACGGGTGGCCGAAAAACATCCCCGTGGACTTGTTTCCATCCATATTCATCACCCAAATCCCTTTCCTGAAATACAGGGAAAAAATTAATTAAAACAACATTTAAAAAAAAGGGAAATAACCCTTTGAAGTGCAACCATTTCCCAATGATGAAAAAGTGCAGTCTTTGTCATCGATCCATTTAACTACCAGCAACATGCGGTCGATCGAATTGCCCTTCTGGCCCCCACCAAGCTAAAGAAGTTTTCTGACACAGCTGCACTTTTTCAGCTTTGGGCAGTCTATTGAGTTCATCTTTCATATTCATTAGTAATGAGGAAATACTTGATTTTCAAAGGGTTAAGAAGGATTACCTCTTTACAAATGTTAGCTTATTGCACTCCTTGATACTAGGTTTTATGAATGGACATCCATGTTTATCAATAATGAAACAGATGTCTTACAGCCATTTTGTAAAAAAAAGCTCAACTGAGAATGCTGGTTGTCCAAATTAAACTTCCCCAACTCAGAGACCTGTACAGGATGTTTATGAGTCATAATGTAATGAAATTTAGAAAACAGACACTTCAGATCATGCGCTCGTGATTTATTTAAAAAAAAATATTACCAGAAGTTGCCGATAGGTGGCGCTGTAACACTAGTAATTTGCATATTGCAACAACGTGATTTGCAGAAATAAAGCTTCAGTGCAACGTATCCAAAAGACGAGCCCTACAAAAGTGGAAGACAGGCACTGCACAGGCAGTTGTTTCCAGCTCGCCGATGCACAATGGTGACTGAAAAAGCTCTGTTAGTTAGTGAATCTTTTCTACCAGAATAACGAGAACTCCTGTGCTGCGATAAGAGCATTCCGTCGGCTGAAGAACTTGAAACAAGGATCAATGACACCACACGCTTTACGAGACATGACAAAGAAGTTCGAAAGAACCGGGCAGCTGGGAATTTTACTACCAGGTAGATGACGACATGTTGTGGATTCTGCACGTGTACAAAACATTGCTTCGGCAGTTGTGGACACCAAAAGTCAATCGCCAGATGATGTTGTTAGTGTGCCAACTGTTTCTCGTGCTGTTTATATGCCCTATTCGACCACGGCACACATATAGAACATCTGTAGAACGTCTTGTTGATCTGCAGCGCCACCTATCAGCAACTTCTTGTACTAATATTTTTTTAAAAATAAATCACGAGCGCGTGATCTGAAGTGTCTGTTTTCAAAATTTCATCGCATTATGACCCATACAACATCCTGCGCAGACCTCTGAGTTGGGGAAGTTTAATTTGGATAACCCTGTATATTAACAAGAATTTGTGAAGTATGCACATATATGCATGTCAATGTTGATAAGTTAATTTAAATTTCAAAACTGTGGTGTAAGCAAGCACATGTTGTAAGTACAACACATCATTGATAGTAACTTTTATTATTATTGCATTTTATTTCTTTTCCCTGACTGGAACCTGAATCATTGGGGGGGGGGGGGAACTTGTACAAATTTGTAAAACTAAAGAAATAAAATAAAATAATTGTTAATTATGCCATTGAAAGTTTTAATACAAGATTGCTAAAGAAAAATTATTCATTCTCAAGAAGGGTGGAAAAAGATTGAAATTGGGTTGCTGGGAAGCGCAATTTTTCTATGTCTAATTTTGTGATGCTTGATCATGACAATTTTTACTATGGCAAAACGAGAAACAAATGAAAGACTGAGAAAATTTTGTAAGTGCGTAGAAGTATGCTGAAAAAGCAGAAATCTGCAAAAATGTGGAAAAATAGCATGTCTGACAAAAGAAAAAAAAAATAATAATAATTTGACTGAAAACAGGGGATATGTGTGGTACTGCATAGCCATCTGCGCCAAAAATGTGTTCTAGCTGTAACATGTGATGGGTGATTCCATCGATTGCCATGCTGCAAGTAGTCGAATCGAGCGATGGCAACAGTTGTACTTTTTTGTCATTGGCCAGTCGATCTGGTTTTTCTTCTATATCAATGTATACTTTCATCATATTCTCTAGTTCTCAACAGATGTCTGTACTGATAAAAATAATTCTGAGAACAAGTTTACAAATAATTGATAATTTTTACAGGACATTATGTGATAAATAGAAAAAAGATTCTCATATAACTATGTCCTCCTTAAGTATTTTATTGAAATCAAATTTATTCTTTGCGAATGAAAACAGTCAAAATGTCAGAGCTTTGTAACCTCATGGTGAGGAGACTGTTCGGTGAAGGGTTAAAATGGAAAACATGAACATATTTAGTCCAAGGACAGAGCAAGATTCAGACTCAATATCAAATGTAAAACGTAGGCATTTCTTACAAGACTCTTGCAAATTAGCAAAATTATTTTTATGCATTTTTAATAAATTTAATTTAATGCAATAGCAGAAAGGACTAAAACCAAAAAATACAGCAGATATTTAGCTGCTCATAAAAAGTGCAAATTTAGCTACAGAAATGTTTAAACCACTTGAGCATGCAAACATTTAAATATCTTGTGTAGTTAAGTTCTATTAAGTAATACCTTTGTATTTTTGAAGATGCACATTACTTTTAAATCTGAGATAAACACTTGGTATTCAAAATATTATTCCTCCTTATTTTAGTTTACAAGTTAAAAATGAAGGCTTTTATTTAAAATAAAAGCTTTTTTTTAAAGGGATAAAAATTCTAAGTGAATGGGGATCCTAATAAAACAACATGCAATTATATGTTTTTTTTAAAAATCTAAATACAAAATTATTCAGTGTGAGTACCTATAATTCAGGGGTATAATATATGTGTTACAAAAAGTTAAAATTAGGCAACACAACAGATTAAAAAAGTGTAAATGAGCAACAACATAACACTAACAAAATGTTTGAGAAAAATATTATTGATTTTTAAAATGCGAAATTTTATTGTGTTAAAATTTAAAAAGAATTAACTGGAAAGTAAACATACAATATTAATGGTAACTAAATTAAAACTATTACAATAAAAAATTAAATTTTATAATTAAGAATAATATTATGTGAAAGTTAAAAAACAATGCTAGATTTTAAAATATGAAAATTATTTCAAATGTTACAAAGATAAAATATTAAAACCGAATCTTAGTAATTTTGTACATGTGTTTCAAGGGGCAAAAATAGTCCTTTTCGTATTACAGCTAAAAGCATTGGTTTAGTTCCCTATTCTCTCTACTATATTTCCTGACTTTTCTCTGATATTTCAAACAGTTAATTTCCTGTTTCCATGATAATTCTTTATTGACGGTTACACTACATATATTATTATTTACAGTTCTCTAAAAGTTAAGTTATGATATTACAACCTCATGGGACCATCTCTCGGGTTGGCATGTGTCCTTGATATCCCAAATAGGATTGTATTGCTAAAAAGTTTTAGAGAAGTTCTTAACTTTTAGAGAACTGTAAATAATAATACACTACATATATTATTATTTACAGTTCTCTAAAAGTTAAGTTATCAGGGTGTCTACCACAAAAACTAAGCTTGATTTCTTGACCATAACAAGTACGAAACTAATATCAAAAATACATCGTGCCAGGGATGCAGAATATGTTCTATCTGGCGATCTACGATTGGAGGAAATTTAGCCATCTGGGGAAATTTTGCAGAAAAATATACAACTGATTTTGATTATAACAATGAATTAAAAAATTCTTCGAGTTTTTCTTTTCCCTGCCCATTTTTAAAGCGATTTTTTTTTCAACTTTTTCACTGATCAGCCGTTTGCTTTCAGTTAACTTGGACCAATTGCTATTTAAAAAAAAGAAGATTTACCATTGATCGCCATAAAAAGATTTGCAATGTAGCTTGTACATTGCAAATCTTTTTACATCTATGCTAACACAGAACTTATGGAAGTCTGTAATATATCATAAAACTTTGGGGAAATTGAAGTTATTAGCTATAAAACATGGGGATCAGTGATAATTATAATTGGAATCCAAGTTATTGTTTTTAAAAAAGAAAATGTGGAAAATAATCAAAACACTGAATTTAACAGGGAATGAAGGGAGAAAAAAAATTACTCTTTAAATCCAACAATTTTAACCTTTTTTTGAGGAGGGAAGGTGGATAACTGATATACTTTTCTCAAGGTTTGAAGATACATACTTGCCAACTTTTGAAATTCCCAAGATGTAAAACAACACGCAGTTGACATATTGAACTATTGCCAGTTCACTATACAACTATTTGGCAGACATCATTTTGATGATTTCTGCTAAATAACATGTAAATGACATTTTAAATGAATTTTATAAATAGCAAACGAACAATATTTTAAAGTTTTCTTATGAAATAAACACATGAAAAACTGTTAAGTTTGTCCGTTTGCATAGTTTAAATAATATAAAATAATAAAATTTACATAACACACTTAATATAATATATTTCTTAAACAAAAAAGAAGCTATAGCGAACGGTTTTAATCCTCGCCTCAGGTCGGGAGGGAGAAGAGTGGACACTCAGCAGATGCCCCCCTCCACACACACACCATTGATAAGAGGATAAACAAATCAACTTCCTTTCTCCCAGAAAATCACTTGTGAAATCAAAATACAAATTAAGGAAGTTAAGAAAAGATACATAAAATAATTTCTCTGACTGAACTTAGCAGAAAAAATTAGAAACTAAGAATTTGAATGAAATGAAAAAAGCGTAGTTGAGTCGCAAATCGTGACCTAGTGCTTCATTTCTTGACCTTTTCTTGACTTTCGTGACCTTTTCCCCATTTCTTGACTTTTCCATGACTTTCATGACCTTTGCATGATGGTAGACACCCTGGTTATGATATTACACCTCATGGGACCATCTCTCGGGTTGGCATGTGTCCTTGATATCCCAAATAGGATTGTATTGCTAAAAAGTTTGATCGACACAACATAATTAATAAAAATACACTGATACATATTATTTTAGTAGTTAATACACTGTTTCATAAATATTTTAAATTTTCATTAGATTACAACACAATCAGAAAAAAACAAAGTCAATAGATACAAAATTCTGAGCAATTTGAAATTTTTCAACTGCTACAGGCAATCAGAAAATTATCGCCTGTTTCTCTTACAGTTAAAATAAAAAAACTTATGAATGAAAAAGAAGTATGGTAATGAATCAACTACAATGTACTAAACATACCATGTCGTCCATTTCTTCATCTTTGCTGTAACGTGCATAATCTTTTCGCAAGGTTCGCATCAGTATCATGCTGACAAGGCCGACGAGAAAGATAACCATCATAAATGAATTGAAAATTGAAAACCAATGAATCTGAAAGCAATCAGTCACAATTTTAGTTGAGGGACAACTCCTTCAGAAATCTCAAAACGTGTGTGAAAAGACAATTCGGGAGAAAATAGCATCTTTTTGTTCCCTCATAGCTATCAGTGAACAAATAAATAACTATTGAGTCATTCTCACATAATGATAAATTTTATGGCCATGGTTAAAAAATGTCAGTTAAGCATGTCAGTCATATATGCTTAACAATTTTTTCAACAGTTTTATACAAGCACTACACTAAGCACTGATTTAAATGTAAAAAAAGAAGTAAAATCCCAATAAAAAAAAAAAAAAAAAAAAAAAAAAAGAAGAAGTTTTAAATGTCATTACTAAGGTGCGTCCCAATCTTCAGACTTTATTGTTTGAATCGTTATTTTAAAGGATTAACAAACTTTGAAAGAAAAATAGCAATTATCTAGGTAATTTCATCTCAGTCTATGTGGAGTCTGTCCTTCGAATTTCGGGAAATTTGGACCTCTACCCTTATCTACCCCACTGATTAAAGCTATAATTAAGAAAAACGATCTTTGCTGGTAATTTTCTTTACGATAGCACAGATAATTTCAGTAACATAAAGAAATTGAGAATTTAAACAATTTTTTAAAATCAATTCTGCCTGTTTTCTGAGAATGACCCTAGTTTGCAAAAATGTTAACAGTATTTGAAAAACAAAAGTGTATATTTCTTTCATGGTGTAATACTGAAATAAATTAAAGATAATACATTTGATATTAACAATTATACATTTAAACTTCAAAAATCAATAGACAACTATTCAAAAATTATTCCGGAGTTTCTTCTCTTCATTTCTTATTAATTTTAATAAACAATATTAAAATTATTACAGTAAATTTTCTTACTTTAAATCGAAGTAGTATGTTATAAATTACAATAGCTACACTCAATAAAATTTTCATTAACACATTTCAAAAGCATATTAAGTAAATTTTACTTCAAAAGCCAACTCCAACTTACAAAAAACCATAAGTGCATTCTATTATCATAAATCTGTTAAAAAATTGAATAAATATAAAACAAGGGGTCAATTTTTAACCGACGAAAAACGGAGGAGGTTCTCAAGTCGACGCGTATATATATACATTTTTGATGTATGATCACGCATATCTTTTTACAGAGTAATCTGATTTTGATAATTCTTTTTTTATTGGAAAGGGTATACCTTGAAGTTGGTCCCATATAAATTTGGAAAACATATTCCAACCCTAAGGGTGGGAAAATAGGGGCGATTTATTGTTCACTCAGATTTTAATGCTGAGTTGTGTATTGCAAAATAGACCTCTCAATCTCTGCATTTCTGCTAAAGCTCGTTCATCGTGAGCGACGTGAGGAGAGCGCATTTTTTGGAATGTTAACATTTATCGCTGGAGATTTATAGCCACAAAAAATTATAAAATAAAAACTTTTAACAAAAAAATTAAACCGCTGAAAAACTAAAAAGCAAAAAATTATAAACCTTTTTTAATTAACCTTAATAACTAAGTTCTTAAATTAATGTAAGTATACCTAAGTAATTTTGAGTCAGTGCCAAGCAATCAATGAACAAAGATCACTAAATTACCTTAAATTTAAAGAAATAACCAAATCAAATTAACAATACAACGTGAAATCTTACACAACTCAGCATTAAAATCTGTGTGTGAACAATAAACTACCCCTATTAACAATGGAGATTTAGGCAATTTAGTGATCTTTGTTCATTGATTGTTTGGCAGCGACCCAAAATTACTTAGGTATACTTATATTAGTTTAAGAACTTAGCTATTAAGGTTAATTAAAAAAGGATTATAATTTTTTGTTTAATTCCATGGTATTGATGATTTAAATAAAAGAAATCTCAGTTCCAAAGCAATCTCGGTTCTCAGCAATTCAAAAGAAGGATGGGTAGAAAGAGTGAAATTGGAATGCCCAGGCATAATTTTCAGTGCAATTTTTTCCATTTTTAAAAAAATCCTGAAGTTTTAATACCATAAACAACCCTGTATAATAAAGAGCAAGAGGCTGAAAGGGGTGATGGTGGAAGAAAATACCGTATTACTCTGAGTGCAGGTAATACATAGAACAATCGTTCACTGCTGCATGTAATCCACGATGTACGTATGAATCAAGAAATTTTCACTTTCACAGCAAATTTATGGTGCACGTTGTACACGAGATTAAAAATATTCACCTATTTCTCTACGGGAGAAGTACGGGGTGTGCGTTTTACATGCATGCACACTATACATGAGTAAATACAGTTTTGAAAAGGTTGTACTTACTCTGTGTTGAAAGAAACTTGGATCTAAATATTTGTCAAATCTGTCTTCAAACTTCACATTAGATGGTTTCCAGTTTACCTGTAAAATAGAAAAAAAAAAGTCATACAGCATTCTGCTAAAGTTACATTCTAATTCAAAGAAGGGGGAAAAAATGAAAACGAAGCTAATACGTTTAAAAAGTAACATTAGCTATTGAACACAAGTTTCTCAATAAATCATATTTCAGAAAGCAGAGTGTCTACTAGTACCAGGAGATGAAAATAGTTGCATTAGCAACCTCACAAGCATAAAAATGCAACCAAAACAGCATAATTTTTCTCAATTTTAGAAGCCAAAATGATAGCATTTTTTCTGTAGTTTAAAAAAAAAAAAAAAAAAGCCTTTCTCACATTACAATGATTAAAAAAACCTGATGAGGGCACCACATGATTTGATTGTAAGTCTATTCGAATATAGGAAATTTTTGATGTACTTGAAACTTATTTAATATAAAATTGCAAAAAGACATTTCAATAATATTAAGGTTTGGTGATTTCTGGCTAAATATAAGATATCACCAAGCTGGGTTCTGTTTTGGATTTTTTTTTTTTTTTTTTTTTTTTTTTTTTTTTTTTTGTACCAGTGCCAAGTTTGGTGGTATTTTGCCAAAAACTTTGCAACCATTGACAATATTTTACACATGAGCTAAACAATAAGAAACATACTTGTTGTCCCCTGATCAGCAAATAAGTTGCCTAGATTAAAAGAAAAGTTGCAGAATATTTGGAAAAAGTATGAAAATGGCATTTTTTAACTAAAAAAGTATTCTCAGTTGCCTTATCTTTAATTTAAGAGCAGAAGTCCTTTTTCAGTTGTTGGTGGACACCCTGAGAAGGTCATTTGCAAAATTACAAACTGTTTCAATTGCATTCTATCAGATAAAAATATTAACTGTTTTTGGCCAGATTCAAACTAGCTCATAAAATTTTAGCATGAGTATTTAAAATAACACAAAATCACAAATAAGTAGTAATGTATTTAATCAAAACTATCATACTGCTCTATACCTTTAAAATACTCAGATAAACTTGTGGAGGAACAAAGAGAACAAAAATCATGAAAAAATTATATAACTTCAAATTAAAAAAATGTTTATTTTTTCATTCTTGATGTTTCCACCACCTTAAATCCAAAAGCTTTTGCAATTTGATTTAACTTTTAATTCGGAGTTCACTTCAATTTTTTCAATGTAATTCCCAAACCTTTACAGAGTTATTTTAATAAATTTCTATACATTTCAATAGAGCATATCATAAAATGGCATCAGATGGTCAAAAGATGGTCTTCTGTCCAAAAAAGGTTCTACTATATTTAAACTTAACCTTTTGTACATATAAAGCTTCCAGGAAACAACAAACAGCAAAAGTCATTAAACAATTACATAGCTATCTGTAATTGATTATAAGCAATGATCAAGATTAATGATTATTATACATTGGTAATTTTCAAATACTAATTTTTAAAAAATGTAGTACCTTACATCAAATATTCAAAATAATTAAGGAATCATGTAACTTCATCAAAAATTCTCAGTGAACTTGTAAATCATCATTTTTTAAAAAGTGATTACTGCCAATAGTAATAATTTTGAAGTCTGTACTGCCTTGGATTTCCCTTTAAAAACCTTCGGTGGCTTGTTTAAAATAGATTTTGATATTAAAAAAAGAAAAGAAAAAAGTTGATTGTTTTTTGTCCTAGCAAATTTATTGCAATCCAGGCTGATTAATAATTGATATTCAATACTGCCTACATTACAGAGATTTACTAAAAAAACATATTTTTTTAGTAAGTATAATTAATCTTATTTAATATTAATTAAATAAGATTAGTTGAAAAAAGGACCTATTTTTACAAAGTAAAAGCTAAACGCTACTCTACACTTATCTAAAACAAAGAAAATTTAGAATAGCAATGTAACTGAAACGGATAATTAACTATAAGGTTTTTGAGAGCAGTTTGTATATTAATATTTATTAATAAGTTAATTCTAAAAACATTAAATGTCATTTGTAAAATGTTTATTAAAGAAAACATAGAAATAGCTGAAACACACAGAGTAACATACTTCAAATGTGAAAGTTATTTTCTTTCCTTTTTCAAGTTTGACTTTAGCTTCACTAGTCAAATTCACATCAACAATCTGATTACCATTGTAACCTATATCAAACTTCTTGTGAGTCCACAGATGGTAACTATTATCAGACTCTTCAAATTCTCCAACAATACCTTAAAAATTAAGAAAAACAGTTCTACTTAAAGTTAAAATAAACATAAATTAAACACAGGTTTAAAGGAACAAAAAACACTGAAAAAGAAAACTGTCACATACATTTTTATTTAATGCCAAATGAAAACTTAAATATTAGAAATGACTAGAAAGGAGTATAGTTTTAAACCAATTTTTATGTTTTGTATCATTGGTAGAAACAATACAAACACATATTTTATTGTTTTAAAAACTTAGAAGGTTTCAATACTCAAAGAGAAAAGTATTATCCTCTGACCCAGAGGAACAACCAGGATTTTAGTTCGGGGGAGCTAAAAATACTGCTGAACCCGGTTATAACGATCTCGATTATACTTACAATTCTCTTATAACATCGAAATATTCTGTACCACTGCTCCATAGAGCACAAGCTTGGTTTCAATTCCTTATAGAGCCATAAATAATAATCTTTTCATTTCATTGATGTTGTAACTTACTATGATAGTTCAACTATGTTTCATTACTAACTGTAAGTATTTACTTTTAAAAAGACAAGTATTTTTAAAAAAATATTTTAGAAATAATTTTAAGACGATTTTTAAAAATAAAATATTTTAATTCATTAAGTGACCATTTTTAAAAGCTTTTTACTTCTAACCCTCCACCTTTAGGGGGGGGGGGGGCTTTGTCCCTGTAGCTCCCTCTGTGGGTGCACCTATGCTCTGACCTTCCTGACATAGATTTATTAAATCCCCATTTTAGAAAATACCCAAACTACAACACTCAGAAATTATTAAAAACTGCACGGAACACAAATCTGTAATTTTAAAGGACTTTTTGAGGGTTTATTATAGTGTTCAAATTCTTGAACACTATAATCATAACACTATAATCTTGAACACTAGTGTTATTCAAGTGTCCTTCAATGTTTTTATTTATTAACATTGATAGAAGAAATATTAAAAATTTTTATTTGATTGTGTTTCAAAATACGACTTTTTAAAGTGTTTTTTAAAATAATCAAGTGATTAATATTGACAAGGTTAAATGTGCCAATAATAAAAATTAAATCAATAAAAAATGCTGTTTACTTCAACAGAGATTGAGCAGATGTACTACAGTACATATTTTAGCAACCTTTTCTGAAAAGGATTTGGTTTCTTTCAAATCACCAGGTCCCTAGAACTTACTTTTTACAGCCTCACTTATTCTTTAAATCGACTTAGGTATCCCCATGCTAAGCTTTCTGTGATAAACCCAGAAAATTTAACGATTTCTTGGCATCCATACATTTTAAAATCCAGTCTAATTTCTATTTCAATGTTAAAAAACAAAAAGTTTGATGACAGCAATTTTAATAAATTAAGAAAAAAAAAAAAAAAAAAGATTTTACTAATATGAATTTGATTTAAGGGGAAGTAAGAAACATTCTTTGAGGGAAACATGGACAAAGTTTGAATGAGAACTATTCAAAACTAATACAGAACAATTTTAAACAGTATGAATATTTTTCAGCTGTAACAATATAACATCATCTCAAGGTAACTGTCATGTGCAGCACACAAAAATTTTTAAGTTTCAGCAATCTGAATACAGTTAATTTTACAAATGTACACATAATACTGTGACTGATTGCCACCCATGAACATTATATTGTGACTAACATAATTTGAATACCGACATATCTGCTCAATTTCTATTCTTATATTTCCTAAACGCATATAACACAAGAGTTTCATAAATAGTTAGATGATCTAATATTCTATTAATTTTCATTTTTTAAAATTAGTGTACAAATGATGAAATCTAGCATTTTTCTCATTTAATTTTATGAATAAAATATACTTAATATTGTATCCATATTCAGTGAAGAGTTATACCTTATACACATATAGAGCATGCGATAAATATGTTAAAAACGAAAGGCTGCAAAACTGAGCACAGTGTAAAAGAAAAACTTAAGTTTTGCATAAGTGAAAAGGAAACAAATTGATTTCTCAGTAAAGAACATAAACAGCTTCTAAAATATAAATAAATATTTGAAATTTTATGCAAATGCACAAAAGGATAAGAACTACAGGTAAACATAAAAGAAATTTAAAAAATAATAATAATTTGACTATTTTCAGAGTATTTATGTCCTCTTAACATGTGTGAAGGTGGGTTTTACAGGTCAATAGGCTTTCCATGTACAGCACTTCTAATCTCATCATTATCATGCAAGATTATTAGAGTTCAGATGACCTGACAAATCCACTGCTTGAACACTACACACTTTTAGAGATTTCTTTTATATACAGTGGTAACTAGAGATACCAATTTAATTCTTTCCTTGAACGAGCTTGTAGCTCAAAATACATGTATGTCAAATCAATGATCCCTATTGAAAACTGCTGTGAACTGTTCCAGGCTGAAATAAACCATTCCACTTTTATATTATAATGTATCTATTATAAACACATATTTTATAGAGACAAATTAAATAAATATATATGGTTTAAAAAGTTAAAATATAAACCTACATATGTTGGCAAAGCTATTCAGCATGCAAAATTAAATTTTCCTTTCACTTTACTTCACTTTGTTTAGTAATTTATCTAATTATTTTTTTCTTTTTTGACATGCCAAACTAAGGGTGAAAAGTAGAGATGCAACGGATATCTGGCAAACATACTGCATCCAGCCAATAAGCCGGATAATTGGCAGTAGCAGGATATGACAAATATCCAGCAGTACATCCGGTCTAAAATTATATACATAGAAATAACATAAATAAACTTTATAAATTAATAAATTCTAAAAACTGCAATAATAAAAAATGAGAAAAACAAGTTTTGTGAAAATAATTTGTTTTCAATACTCTTTAGAATCTATTTTTATCATGTATAGAAAATTAAGTACTTCTATCTAAGATTGGAGTAAATTATTACTGGAAGAAATTATTGTACAAAAAAAAAAAACTGTTTTTCAATCTTTGTAAGAATTTGGTTACCTTTATTCCCATAGTCCATAAATTGACTGTGCTTATGAGAATAGTGTACTTGCCGTAGAGTACTGCTAGCTGGTGAGAAAATGCCCCCCCTCCCTAATTTTGATAAAGTAAGGAAATTTGTTACATTGATTTTCCAGCAGTTGAATGGAGGTGTCTTTTTTTCAAAAACTGATCTTTTAAGATATTTAACTCTTGAGGGAGAACATCTACGACATTATTATTTGTATGACTTGCAGTAAAACTGGTACTAAATTCATGGAAACAATCCAAAAAGGATTTCTGATTTTTAAATTAAATGATTTGAAACTAATTATTCATTACCAAAATTTAAAGAAAAAAGTAAGAGCTCCAATGCTCTAAAAAAATGAGTGAAAATAAAACAAAAAAGAAGAAAACATACTGCTGCTGGATAACCGGATATCCAGCTGAAACTTTGGCCAGATATTCGGTATCTGGCCAAATTGATATCCGTTGCATAACTAGTGAAAAGTCCAGTCCTTTATTTTTTAGACCAGGGATGTCCAAACTAGACACTATCCTGGGTTAATACAAATTACTCAATGGACAGGAAGGATACAGGCACAAATGCAAAATACATACAAATTCATAGCTTAGGAATTTCCCAAATAATAGTGACAGAAATTATGTTGCCATATGAATAAATATTTCATTCATTTATTTGGGATTCCATAAAGATAATATATTCCACCAAATAAATTTTATGAAACAGTGATCTCTTCAGAAATTTTTGTCAGCCAGGTGGATTATGAAGCTGCAATGTGTAATTGCAATTAAAGCATTCGAAATGACATTCTGATTTTTCTGCAGGGCAATCAGTAAAACTTGTTGGGCGATGCGCCAGGCCAGAAAGGCCTTGAGAGAATGCTGTATAAGAAAATTTTGGTTTTTATGCAGAATCAAATACGCATCGTTGACAGCACACATATAAGTAGTGGGTCGCGCTTTGGAGAACCCTGCTTTAGATACTCTTTGATATAATACTCCTATGAATAGTGTGTGGTGAGGTTTATGATGTCACTGATGACTATTTCTATCATAAGTAAAAATAAAAAAAAAAAAAAAATGAAAAAATGTATGTGTTATGGTATTTGCAGCCCTCGCAGCCGGTCCTATTTTTTTTTTATAGTTCCTACTTTCATCAAAGTTTCATTTATATAGCCTAGTATTTTAATGGTTTGATAGGCAAAACCTTTAACATCTAAAAGAACATTTAATAACTGTTGGAGCAGCAGAACATTTTACTCTATTATTTATATAGGTAGGAATTTTAAAAAAATAGGCCGACTGCGAGGTCTGTATTTGTATCACAAGGTCTAATTATACAGAAAGTCTCGCTATTCCGAAAATCCACCTATTCTGAACAGTTCAGAAAAAATACCATTTTTTTTTTTAAACTTAAAAACAGGAGAAATTAAAAAGATGTTCCAGAAAAAAAGTATATTTGTTTAAGCCTGAAATCAAATTTGAATGAAAGCTGGTTACTTACAGTACATGTTGGCCCATTTATACAATCCCCACACTTAATTTATACCTTAACAAGTCAATACATTGATAATATTAATGAAATCCACCTATTCCGAATTCCTGCTGAATCGAACAGTGTTCGGTATCAATTAGTTCGTAATAGCAGCACTCTACTGTATTTACAAATCATTTGTGAAATATTGTCTTTAAACAGAGATTATCACATAGAAGATCACCATAAAACAGACTTAGTATAATTAGTTATTTGCTTATTTTATAAGAAAGCTATTTAAGATTAATTACATGGTTGCCACAAAAAAAAAAATTGAAATAAGTTTCCCTGACTTTCACTGACCACAATTGATAGATTTTCCCGACTATCGTGGTCCTAAAAAATACACGCAACAATGCAACACACCCATTCCATTCCACTTAGCAATAAAAGGCTACAGTTATTAAAATAATACATTTTACATGCATTTAGGGTATTATAATAATTTACAAATTAAAAGAGTTTTTATGCATGTTTCTAAAATATAAGTGTACACCTCTCTCTGACTTAATGGATTAAAAATAATACTTAAATTGTAGTAAGTACTATTAATTATATGATAAAATATTTTAAAAACTTTTTATTATGGCTTCCACCATCCCCATAGCCGTCCAAACGCACTCTTTTTTCTTTTACATTTACAATAAAAATACACACATAAATAAGTAAATTTTACTTTCTTAACCGTTTGAGCCCCAGGAGGTATTGAAAAAACACTGTCGAAGAATCCCAAATAACACAATGCAGGGTTCCCACACTTTTCCGCAGTATGAATTCCAGGAGTTTTCCAGGAACAAAATTATTGGATATGAGGAGAGCAGGGACGAATGTCTACAGCGAAATCGCGCCATCATTGGAACTTTTTGCGGTAAGCTCTTAGCCCTCTGAAGTAATTACAATCCTTGTCTCCTTCCGTCCGTGCCAGGAACATCAATAAACATGGCAGTGGACCCGAGTCGAAAAAAATTTCAGCAGATCGCACTTAAGAAAATTGTTTTTGCACTTTAAATTCTAGAACTAAAATAAACAATATTTTCAGGAGTAAATACTAAAATTTCAGGAGTTTACAGAAAAATTAGTAAAATCCAGGAGTTTTTCAGGGCCCTTAATGTTTAAATCAAAATCCAGGAGTTTTTAAGGATTTCCAGGAGGTGTATGAACCCTGGCAATGGTGCTTTCTTTAAATGAGTACGAAAAGACCTAAACAGCACGATTGCGCTTGTTTTATTTTATGTCGACAAATACCAAGCATTGCAATAGCGCTTCGTTTATTTTACATCGACGAATCCCAATTGTAAAATGTACTATCTACATTAAAAGGAGCTGTGTGATGTACTTCCTTCAGTAAATATGAGTGCACAACTTCAACAATCAGTAACACATCATCAGTTGTCTGCAACGTTCGATATGCACTGGGTTTACTCGACATAAAATCTCAACAGCGCGATCGCACTGCTTCAGACTCAAAGGGTTAACACTTTCAATATATTTTCCCTGACCGAACTGGAGTTTTGCCTGACTTTCCTCTGTAAATTTAAATTTTCCTTGACCAATTTCATTTTCCCTGACTTTCAAGGTTCGTGGCAACTATGAACTAACGGAAACATATTATTACATTACCTTTAACAAGTAACAATCAGTAAAATGCTACCTTACCCCACACTGGCAGATCATCCAAATACATCTGATACCAGTAATGATTTTTGACAGCATAGACAAAAGCTTGCAATTTCTCTTCGTTCAGCTCGACATCACAGTAGGCATTTTTAGGAGCGTTGGCTAAAAAAGAACATCAAACGATTAGTACTCAGAATGCAATTTACAGGTTGCATATTGGAGTTACTACAAACACTAAGAGTAGGATATAATTTTATAACAATATTCATTTATAACAATGAATGCAGCCAACTTATTAAACACTGGCCTTCTGGTACTAAATATTACTCTGGTCTAAATATTAGCCTTCTGGTACTTTTCCGTTATCTCGACACTACTCAAAATTTTCGCAATTTTTTTTGTTGCCAAGTATCTACGATGTTTTTTTTTTTTGGGGCGATTTTTTTTCGCCAAGTAACTACGCGTGTAATTTTTTGTGGAGATTTTTTTTTCTTTTCCATGCAATGCCTGAAAAACAACATTAGCACATGTAAAAAATAAACAAAATTAAACATAAGACTTCCCACTCAAACTGTCGCCATAAACGTTTAATACATTCAAAATATCCAAAAAATGACAGACATTAATAAAATAAATATATTGGCTCCTCCTTGAAATAAGAGCAAAAATACAATAACTATGCAATGACATTAAACATTCAAAAGGTTAAATCCACCCCCCATCCCTCACAGAAGCAAATGCACTCTCAAATGATTCATTTAAGATTTTAATTTATGCACAATGCATAAAAGACGGTAAAACTTCAAACTTTTCGAAATATTTAACAGCGTCTTCATCGGACGTAGGCAAATCCTAGATATTCATATTTCAATATAATCCAAACAAAAGACAATTCAAATGCACTAACAAAACATTCAACTACTGCAAACTCAATTCCTTTACCATAAAATATTAAACTTTAATTAAAATACTTATCAAAATAAACATATCCAGCAGTACAGCTACAAAAGAAACTTATAGGAAAACGTCATTATTCGGCTCTTATTCTAAGGAGGAACGACTGTCACACTAGATGAAAAAATCGAAACTAAAATGAAAATGTCTCGCACACTACTACGCAAGAGGAACTACACGTTTGAACACAGTCGCGGATTAGTACAATCAGTGCACCGCATAATAGATTTTAATATCCTTTTGAAGCAGTAGTGCTTGTACTACGCATTAAGAAACCGGGTTACCAAAAAAAATGAAGATCGCCGCACGAATGAATACCAGAATATATTTTCTGGGTTACTAGAAAATATAGTCGCCAAGCTTAGCCCTCTCCTACAGGAAAAAAAATCGCCAAATTTGGTTGGCTACGAGATAACGAAAAAGTACCTAGCTTCTAAAATAATTCATTTTGATTGTAAATTTTTCCTTTTTAATAAAATGAGCAACAACACTACATTACTGTTATATAGGTTGAATGAGGAAAAAAAAAAGTAACACATGTGCATATGTTTACACATATATGAGGAAGTTGTATTCGGAGCCAGAGTCATAGTCTGTCATTTTCCCTACTGACTCCACAGCCCTGATCATAACAGTATCAATAAATTTTAAAACAAAGTATAATTTAAATTTAAACAGAAACCAATAATTTAAAGATGTTTTGCAAAATTTTAGAAAAAATTTCAATTTTCAAAAAAGTAACTGCTGCCACATAAACTCTAATAAGCATGATTCAAAATAGTGGTATGAGGTATGTAGGCATTTATTAGCCCATTTTGCATAAGATACTAAACATTGGTAGCTGGCAGATTATGAAGGTCCTGGGTTCTGGCATACTGCACAAGTGTCATTCTAATGGTCTGGAATTATGGGTGGTTTTCTCCAGATGCAATGCGAATATGCATTTGCAACTCATGAAAAGTCCTCCACCCGAGGCATTAGCCCTAGTGTGTCTTGTTTTAACGAAACAACCGGTTTCCTAATGAAATATACATAAAACATGAAAAGTACTCTAATTATGAGACAGGAAAGTAACAAACCTTTAAAATGAATTTCAAATCCACTAATTTCTAGCTCCACTCCCAATAAAGCCTCACCCAGTGTTTCATGATAATGATCAATGCTTTTCTTGGGTCCAGCACAAAATGGTAGAGAGAAGTAAGCATAAGTTTCTTGCCGATTGTGATAAGGCCCCACTGTATTCATCCACAGAACAACTTCTTCATTGTTTTCATACTAGAGAGGAAGAATAAAAATCCTCAATAAACTGTATTAATTTTACAAATGTAATACCAACATTAGCCAAGAGCTCAAAATCAATAACATTTTACAGCTCAGAAATTCTGACTAAAAAGAAAATGTTCAATTGCATTTTATAACATTTCTGGATCTGGATAAGATTTCACCAGACCCTGATAATATGGATGAACGTGCAAACGCCATTCGCAGAAAACTTCCAACTTCGTAGACAGCTTCGATACTTTTTTTTACAAATCTCATTACAGTTAAATTAAAAAAAAAAAAAACCATGCAAATAAATTAATGAAAATATAATACTATGACAATGAAAAAACAGTACACAAATCATATTTATTATGCTTGATTTTACAAAATAATCAACATTAATATGAACTTTAGTTTAAAAGTAGTATGCTCTTTTAAAATAATACGCTTAAGCTGTTGGCAGCAACACAGAACTCGGGAGGTGCACAGCCCTTTTTTTGTAGAAAATTTTTAAGAAATTATTTGAGTTCGCAGATAGTTTTACATTTTATCTAGGTCTGGGTTTCACATATTCAAGCTCCAATTTAATGGCTTTCAACACTGGCTTTCCCTGATTTAAATGATTTACTGTTTTTTAGCTTCTTCTTTTTAACTAATTCTTCTTTTGTAGCTTCTTCTTTTTAACTTTTCTTGCAACTAATTAATTGCAATAAAAGGTGGTGGTAGGTAAATTTGTGATCTTTTAAAACCCTCTTTGATGACAATTTGTTTTCAAATACTGTAAAAAAATTTTTTAGACCAAGTGAGATGGTGCTCATACAACCATAGTGACACAAGGGACTGGACTGGCTTTTTATTTTGTTGATATAAGATTAAACAGCACTTGTCAGTCATAGCAGTCATAGGATTATGCCAAGATCACAGATTTCCTTTGGGATATTTATAGGAAAATGTTCTTATGAGATTTCATCATCATCTTTTTGGTGATTTATCTGAGTTGCTTGGGGATTCTGAGGCTACTACAAGGATTCAGTAGCTCGACCAGCATATTGTTTGCAGTTAAATGGTTCATTGGCAACAACTACACTTTACCAACGTTGGGACTATGTAACCCTATATTTTGGTGACCGGCAGTGAAAGCACTGAAATAAGGTGGTTTTATGGTGCAACCATAGCATGTCAAAGGGTTAAAAATTTGAAGTATATTGCTGAACTTTTAAAGTCCTTTTTCGAATAAAATGGATAAGTATGCATTGTAACACGTCACCATGATCCCTCTGTTTGATGAAATCATACAACTATTTTTTTTTTTATAATACCAAGTTTATGCTTTACTCACTTAGAAATTAATGTTTCTGTTTACTTTCTCTCTTGTTGAATATTTATTATGGGAAAAGTACAGTAAAAGCTCGATTATCCGGCATCCAAGTAACCGGAAAATTTTCAGCTTCCCTCTTTTTCTTTTTTGTGTCTTCTCAAAAGATTGATTAGTACGGTGACCCCCCCCCTCTCCAGCTGTCCAAACAGTATAGTGGCAACAGGTGCAAATTTCCAATTACCAGAGAATACTAATATTTCCATAAATTACAATGGTGTGTTTAAAAATATGAAAGAAAAACAGCCTAAATCATTACAAAATACAAAAACACAACATTTCACTGTTGCTTCTGCAAGCACAGAAGGGACGACAAGGAGATAAAACTGTGATCATACTGTTTATTACTATAGCAATATGTTTACATTATTCTCAAAAAGTTCTTTTATATTTTTAATGATTAACACACAACTATGATATGTTTCATCTTTTGTGCTAAAATAATCACATAGCATTGCTTCCCAAGGATGCAAAGACATATTATAAAGTCTTGTAACATCTTTAAACTCTGCAATATAAACATGCATTAGCATAAATTCAATTAAAACTTTGTTACAAAACTGCATAAATAAAAATTGAGCAGTATGCGCACGCATAATGCCCCCTCACCTCCCCCCTTTGGTTTTGACGGCAAATGTTTATCTTTTTTTTTTTTTACAGGCTCAACTATCCGGAATTTTCACTTATCCGGCATTTGACGCTTCCGTGCATTCTGGATAGTCGAGCTTTTCCTGTATATGTAGCTAAACATAGATATACTTCTTTAGAATCAAATGTGTATGCAAAATAATATCCAGTGTAACCAAAATTTACTTTTATGAATTTTCTGGGCTATAGGAACACAGGATTTTAGTTTTCATTGTGTATTCAACAGTATTTTAAAGTTTTTGTGTGTTCAAACAATTTTAAGTGCCTAGGGCACCGTGGAGGTTAAAAACGGTGCTGGGTGGACAATGCCTACCTGGCAAGCACCCGCCCGTTGAAAAAAAAAAAAAAAAAAAAATTAAAATTATGTAATCTTACTTTGCTCTGCAGTGTTTCAAGAATGGTTATCTTTAATGTTATGGTAAGTTTCTTTTTCTTTTTTTTGTGTGTGTGCATTAGCTTACCTGATTGCTGCATATTTTTGAATAACTCTACAAGGCTGTTCGATGAGTCCACCAATTACTTACTTTGCGGTGGTACGTTTGTTGAGAATTTTTGAGAAGTTACTTCGTGAGATACATAAATGCACAGCACTGTTTATTCAAAAAGTAATCAAACTTTTTTTTTTTTGAGGACATTTTTTATTAGACTTAGTATTCATAGTTCATGTGCTATACCTAGTTCTTTTTGTTACTGTTGATGACAAAGTTTAGTTAGTTTGAGTTTTACAAAATGGCATACGGGTGAGCAGCCATTCTGGAAGATGCATTGTGGTTGCCATCATGGAAAACAATATCGGGCAGCATGATCCCAAATGGTTTCCTACAGTTGTTACAGTGGATATTGTCACAAACTTATTGTTTGTAGCTGTTTTAACCTTTTTTATTGTTTTTTTATATAGCAGCTAGTCTGATAGCTCACTGACAGTTGCTTCGTCACACACACACACAAAAAGGAAGTCACTGGATTGCCTCAATGCATTTTTCATTTAATAATTTTAGCATTAATTAGTTAACACTAGAACCGCGGTGTTTCAGATATACCTAAAACCGCGGGCTGGGTCAAATTGACCCAACTTGCAGAATTCACATTGCAATGCAACAATAATGTTATATTTCAACGGTAATGATATTAGTTCAATCTTAACATTCGTATTAAGTTTAATATTATATTAAAAGTACAAAAATATTGTTGCTATAATTCTTATTAGAACCGCGTCGCTAGAGAAAGGTATACCTAAAACTGCAGTATGAGTCAAATGGACCCGACCTGTAAAATTCATGTTGCAATGAAAGTGACATAATGGTATGCTATTATACCATTTATTATTTAATTACCGTTCATTTTATGAATGATAATAACATTTATTTAATTTGAACTTCGGATTCCAGACTCGTGGGAAGTTTTGGGTCAAAATGACCCATTCCGTGATATCTGGTATACATATTAAAAACAAAAAACAGATAAAAACTACTAGCTTAATTTTTTTACAGATAATTAATAACAAAGTTAGGAAAAGTCACAATTTTTTAAAAATTTCAGTTCGTAGCTTTTTGAAAAAAAAACGGAATGAAATCTGGTTTTGAGTCAAAATGAAAAATCAGTGGTCCTGAAAAAATAGTTGAAATAGATGAGAGCTTATTTACAAAATGAAAGAACAATGCCAGACGACAAATGCTGAATTTATGTGGAGACGAGGAGTAAACGATCCATTTGAGCAAATTCTTAAGAACATCACCGTATTCTGGAAAAACCAATAATTATAAGCATTCTTTTTGGTTAAAACTGTTTTGTTTACAACTCATTAATACTAGTTTATAGTTGAACTTGTTGTGCTTACTATTAATTAATATTTGTTTATAGTTGAATGTTTTCGACTTTTATTCCCTTGACTGTTTTGTCATGGCTCACGTTTGGTTCACAACTGGCGACATTTGCGCCCGGGGAAAAGTACCCACTATTGGTTCATAGTTTAAGGTTCAAGTATCTAGTCAGTTGTTTACTTGAGAACAGTGGATCTATGAGAATCATTTTAAAGCTAGAATTGTATTTTTAGATTAGTGTCCTTTTCAGTGAGTTGAACAGTAATTGACAAAGTCACCGATGCTTCATTAGTTTTTAAGCTTAAAAAAAAAAAGGGGGGGGGATTGCTGGAAGTGAATTTGTCAGGTTGTAACCCCCCCCCCCTACACACACACAGCAGTTAATAATTTCACTGCTGTTTTTTAAGGATTTTATCATTATTTTGTTTTATAATGCCTTATAATTTTAGACTGCATTAGATAGTGTGCATCAGTGGCAGATCGAGAAAAAATTCTGGAGGGGGCACAAAATATATTTGTCTTCTTTTTCACATAGCTTCATTTAATTTATAAAATAAGTCAACAGGGTTCACACTAAGAAAAAAAAATGGGTGAGTCTGCTACTTTAGCTTCAAAATTAAGGGGATTTTTTTTTAAATCTGAGTGAGAATTTGAGAATTTTGTTTATTTTCAAAAATCCATTTTTTTTATTTATTTTAACATTTTAGAAGCAAAATTAATATCATAACAAAGGGAATAATACTGTAAGCGGGGGCAGATTGCCATAGTTTATGATAAGTAAACAGGCTTGTCAGCGTTGCTAATCGAGAAGAGGTATTTAGCAACCCTTGTGCAGAGTTGTGTTGTTTCATGATGTCATGAGAAATTATGTGATTAGTCTAAGAAATTAACTGGAAACCGAATGATTTTGTAGGAATTATGTGATTGGTTGAAAGACTTTAACTGTAATCGATCTCTTTGATCATGGCACGACCTGCGATTTAAATGTTTGCTGCGAAATGCTGCTTGCAGTTTTTTTTTTTTTAAGGAAATAAAATTTATGGTTATTTTTATATTAAACGTAAAAAAGTTGTGTAGAGCTCAAGTGAATTCGTTTTATAAGATGCTTATCCTCAACGGAGTGAAAACTGGTATAAGATGATAATTGTTGTGATGCATAAATCATGGCGTGCTCGGATGAAATCTTGCTTAGTTGAATGGTATTTAATGGATTTATTTCGTCATAATAGTTTTAACAAAGAATAATGCATGTCTGTACCATTAAACAAGGAATTTTGTGGAAAATTTCAGGTATGTGCTTTTGTTTATTTCTTGCTGTATATATTGGTTTGATGTTGAGAATTTTTATTGTTTTATGGTTGCGTATTCATATAAAGATTTTAGTATTTTGTGAATTGGGAAGGATAGATGGAAACTTTTAGGGTTATAATAAGAAACATGAAAGATTTTATTCAATACATGAGATTGCTATCGTACATTTTTGTATGCAGAATTAACATACTTTTTTTAATTTAATGTGAATCAATAGATGAGGATTTTTGAGTTGTTTATAATGAGTTTTGATTTTATCCTGATTTTAGTAGTGTAAGTTTTGTGTGTTTAGTTAATGTGAATGTGAGTAGTGTTTAGTCTGTGTTTATTTTATTTTTTACTAGCCGCCTCCGGCGACCAGTTGGTTCGCCATCTCAATAAATCAGGGTTGGACGGTATTTACCGTCTGATGGTTTTTACCGGTTTTTACAGTCTATGGAAAAACATGTTTTTACCAGGGTTTTTACAACCTTTGAGAAAAACTTAATAATTTGACTATTTTTTGTCACTTTTTTGAAGATTTATCTCTCCATCAATGGTTGAGAGGCTGCTATCGAAACTGGATGGTGGGAGGTGCCAGGTTCATACCCTGGTCGTGCCTGTTGATCTAGCTGTTCGGAGTTTTCCGTGGATTTTTTTTTTCAGAAATCACACATAAATACTGGCTAGGATCCCTTAGGAATAGGAAGGTATTCCCCAATAGGATTAGGAACCTAGTGCAGTCAATCGGCCTTAATCCACAAGCAACCCATGAAGATTTATCGGCTATTTTTTTCATTTTCTCAGGGATAAAAGTTCAGGACATTTAATATCACTATTTCCATTTCTATATAACAATATTCACCTAATTCAGTGTCTGATATGGTAAGTAAAAGAATGCTATACGAAAATAGTTCATTTTAAGGAATATAATAAACACAGATAACTTTCATCTTATAAGAAATTCAAATTTATAGATAATGTACATTTATCATTATTAAACTTATTAAAACTATTATTATGAGAAGGCACATTTACAATATTTATTGCAATTATGTAATGCACGCTAGTTTAATAATTTTTACTTAAAGGAAAATTGTAAATATACTTTTACTACACTTAACTTATCTTAATCGTTTTAATGAAAACTAAATGCTTACAAATACATTATTTGTTACATAATGTAGTTTGCACAATCACATAATGTAGTTTGCATCATCGTGATGTCCTGATGATGATATATCCACATCAATTACATGGGAATACAGTTTTATAAATAGCATTAATATGCAGTTTATGACTCGGGGAGTTTATTGTATCACTAGGTTTTTACCCCTTTTTCCCAGGTTTTTACCGGTAAAAACCTAGTTTTTACCGTGCCCTGGTAAAAACCAGTTTTTACTGGTAAAAAGCCAACCCTGCAATAAATCTTGTTCGGAGAGAATCCTGTTCCTCACCGGCTTCCTTGGCACTGAAATCTCTCAGATTGTGAATGGAATTTAAAATTAAGATGGTTACAAACAGGAGCGCCCCTGCGGTAAGTTTCGCCCCCTGCTAATATAAAAAAGATGCCAACTTTTATGCTCTACTTAGTTTTTGAGTTCGAAATGAAGCACCTTCGAAGTCAGCACCCAGATTCAATGCTTACTGTATCGGGCCACCCCTGGTTACAAAAATAAGATGGTTAAATGATAAAAACCTACAAAAAGGAACAAATTATTTTCGTCCTATATTAATTCTGAAGAGCTCCTGGATATATTGGCCTTTATCAAAAAACAGAAAGGAAAAAAAAAAAAAAAAAATTGTAAGAAAATCTGAAGCACTTTATGATTTTAAATACGCACTAAAGTGCTATATATTAAAAGCGTATTATAATCCATGGGTCTTCCCTATTTTCATTCCTTATTTCATTAAGTTGGAAAGTATATCATTATTCATGAGTGTGATTAAACAAAATTGAAATTGATATTTCTAACATCCTTTTTCTGGATGTAATACATTAGAAAAAACTCGGCTGTTCGAGCCTCATCAGGGGGAGGACCCCCCCCCTGAACCCCCTAATTTTTTAGGTTCATTATTGCCATATTAAAACGATATTGATTGACTATGTCATTTTATAGCGCATCTTTCGAGTATTTTGCCTGGTAACCCTATGTTAAAATGTTTATTAATGTAGCCTATTTATAGAAAAATACATGTGATGCATGTAATACATTAGAAATAGATGGGGAAAAGCTGTACAGAAAAATGCGCAATTCCAACTGAATGAAAATTTCAAAAACTTATTCTCAGGTGTATTCATAATCCAAGTAGCAGATGATGAAATTACGATAAATTGCGCAAGCGTTAGAATCATCTCCTCAAAATCGCACATCAACCATTTTATTTTTCGCAAAATTAAAAAGTTGCAAATTTTAGTCTCGGAAAATTTCCAAATCCTGTTTTTGTTTCGAGTATAAAACATTTCATTCCTGCTCTGATTTCACACGCACACGATATTTTAATTAAAAAACAACCTTACAAATAATCTAAACAATAAAATTGTTATTCTTTTGTTTTTACTTCAAGAGTCTGAATCATTTAATAAACTTGCCAAATATGGCAACCTAGAGATGCTATATTCTCTCTTTTTTGCACTGCAGGGTTACAATTACGAAATGGCGGAGCAAAAGTTAGCCTTTTGCGACACATTTTTTATTGATATCTCCTAAAATAATTCGAATTTCGAAAAAATCGCTTCGAGGTATGTCGGAACACATCCTGGAGAATTTCCATACAAAATTTGGTAGGCCTACGATCACCAGTTTCGGAGCTACACGAGACACACACAGACAAACTAACTAACTAACTAACCACCCAACTAACTGATAGTTTATACTCTGTTTTATAGTTTTGGGTATTTTGTTCCCTATGTATCTACGTATGTTTATGTTTTGTTTGGCGAGAGAAAAAAAAAAAAGTCGCCAAGGTAATACAGTGCAACTAAGATTATAAATATCAAAATTAGCAATATAATATACAAATCAATTTGATAACGATACAATTTCATGATGTCTTTGATTCTTTACCCCATTAAATATTTCAGCTTCTTCATCAAAATCGAACAACTCAGCATGGGGAAAATCCCACAAGTGTCATTTTTTTTGAGTGGGATTTAGTGTGGTAGTGCGGGAATTGCACAATCACGCGGTCTAGTGCAATCCCTGGTCAATCTTCTATGGTGTAAACTCAGTTTGTCTGAGAGAGAGAGTGTGTACATGTGTGTGTGTGTGTGGGGGGGGGGGGGGAAGTGCCTCTGTGGACCCCTTTCTACATCTGTCAATGGGGTGCTTCTATCAGGGAGTTAGGTTCGTGACAGTCATTTTGGAAAAATCACCCAGTTGGATTGAAAAACAGTTATCGAATTGTACTAAATTTCTTCTGAATTCTGAAGAAATATAAGGCAATTCTGAAGAAATAGAAAGAACAAACTACAGAAATTCATTCTAAGTGATTATTGCGAAGCCTTCAGCAAAAGATTTTAGGCTGTTCCAACCCGAATTTAAAAACCTGATATCCCCATTATAAGGAGAAATTAGGTACACTTCATAGTGCGTTCCTGGTAGAATTAGAGCCCAATTCATCCCAAGCAATTTTATATTATGGCTACAGGTTTAAATTACTGAAATAATTAATAAAATAGTGTTAACTAATACAAGTTTATTAAATATTAAAATTAATTTTTAAAAAACCACAAGCTTCGCTAAATATTAAACTGTTATACAACTTCTAAATAGTAGAAAATAGTTAAACACTCGGTTCTACATTATGATCTCTAAGCAAATATCAATTTCGGACTACATAGTAATCATACGCAATAGAAGTTTTATTCTTCTGTTCAAAACAATAAAAATTAGCTTAATAGTATTAAACATAATTCATATCAGGCATATGTTAATAAATTTAAAAAAAAAAAATGTAAGAGATCTACTTAAAAGAAAAGTTAAGAGTTGCAGTTACTAAAGAGCTGAATAGACATAAAATGAACTTCAAGAGCAAAAAAATATTTGAAAATAAATGCTTTTTGCAATGTATGAAGAGTAAATACAGTATAAACAATTGGAATGGACACTTTTGAATACAAGATCAATTATGAATGTCGAGTTTACATGTTCGGATGATAAAAGAAAACACATAAAACGAAAATTGGCATAAAGATTACAAGTACAGCAGCAATCAAAACGTAACATATTTAAAGGTAAAATTCTGAGCATGTGCATAATTCTCACTTTGTGGCTATGTTCATCACTTGCTGTTAAAGTGAAACAAAACAAAACGATGTAAGCTAACTGAAGTAAAAAATTCATGTTTATGTAATCTTAAAAAGAATAATTAAGTGTAATTAGCAATGTTCATTTAAAGTATTATTAGCAACCGGTTATTTACGCAACTATTAGTCAATAATAACAAAACTCGGCGTTCATTTCTTCAACTCATTTCTATTCTAAGTGGGTGTGATGCCACCCTAAATCTTATTTTCTAGGCCACGTCAATTTTTAACTGCGATTCTGAACAAGCAGCATCTATAAAATAAATTATTTTTAGTAATAAAATTTATTATATTTTCATAGAAAAAGTATGATTTTTAGTAGTTTTCATTATACAGTTCGGATGAAATCTAGCCTCGTACTGCTTTTATCTGCATGAGGAGTCAAACTTTGACTTCCCCCCTCCTTCTCAATATTTTCTGCAGCTTTGACCAAAATATTTTAGTACCTTTTTTGTTTTAATTCATTCACTTTCCCCTGTCATTAAGATGCGACGGCAGAGATTCCCTTTCTGCACCCATCGTTGCTTTCTGTGCTCAGGTGTTTCGGAAACAATGATAGATAAGGGAAAATTAAATATTTATTTAATATTTCCCGAATTATATCAAGAGTGAGACAGTTAATCATGCGTTTCTGATTAGTGAAGAAGAATTTCGTGACAGTGCAGTACTCATAGGAGGGTTTTGTTTTCATAAAAATATCTAGCACGCCAGCATATGGCAGCAGCATGATTCTATGACAATCTGGCAACCTACTTGATCAATCATTGCTGGAATCAAAGTAAACCGGGCAATTTGGTGCGAGTGTATTGCTGAATTTTATGCGATTTTATTATTTTTAGAGGAATTCTCATAGCTGATAGTTTTTAGATTTTGGGGTTTAGATGAAGGTAAGTTATCCTGACCTAAAAGCACACATTAGAAATTTCTCTGTTTCAGGCTTTCAGAGAAAACTAGTGACATGATTACATGTTCATTGGCTGCTGCTGGTTTCAGTTTTCAACCTTATTTGTATTAAACAACTTCGCATAAACCAATTGTTAGCATTGTCTAATTTGTGTCTAATATACTTAGCGTGGTAGTTTTGTTGTGATTCTTAATTATTGGTATAAGAACTCCATCGTGATTGATGTAATTATAACTTACTGTATGGCTCATTACTAAAAATTATCATGAAAAACGGATTAAAATAGCGTAAACTGCTAGTTATCTACCTATTTTTGTCAGTGATGCAAACTGTTCACTATTTTCATCGTTCACTAATCGTTGAGTTATTGATTTTCACTATTACAACTTTATCGTGCATCTGTTTTCTATTGGTCATATGAAAAAGTGCGTGGAACATTTATTTTTCGCTCGTATGATTCTAGTAGACGGAAGCAGATTGTTTCCTGACTGTTCTTTCGTAGGGTCTGTTTTTTTTTTTTTTTTAATGTCGTCGATTTTCAAATTTATTTGAAACGTTTTATTTACATGCTTGTTTTTTTAATAAGTGAGTTTAATGTAATGATTTTCCATAAAAGGTATAGTAAACACTCTCTAGTCAATTTTGAGTGTTAATTAGTTGTACTATACATTTTTAATTTCTGAAAATCATAAATTGGGTTTGAATTAGAGGATGCTAAAGTTTACATTTATATTAGCAACTGTTATTTCAAACTGAAAGTTAAAATTTATTTTTGAATTTTCCTCTGTTAAAAATTCTCTCACTGTCAGTCATGTATTATTTATAATTAAACTTTCCAAATTGTAAATTAGTTGTGTAAGGTTAATTAGCTAGGGTCGGCCCAGATTTCCTATTTTTGTGAATTTGTATTTAATTTTATGAAAATTTCTCTGGTTTTTAAAATTTTTTCTTTTTCTTTTATCTAAAAGCAATTTTACAAAATGTAATTGAATATTAAAAGTAAATACAGTGAAACTTCTATGAGTGACCACCTTCTCAAATGACCAATTACAATGTCCAAACCATTTTCTCTATTGCAAATCGACAGCAGGTGCAATTACACATACAGATTATCTACAAATTTTGTAAATTAGAGAAGAGACGTCTCTAACAAGAAATGAGAGATTTTATTGTTGGAGCAGTGCATTGATGTGATCAAGTAACACTAAAAAAGAAGTTTAGAGATGAAGTTGGCGGTTACTTTAGGTCCTGGGAAAACTGCAAGAGCAAATTTTAAAGCAAATAGATTTCATATGGCTAATGCAGAATGCATGAAGAATACGCAGATAAGTGCTCTTTTGTCAGATGTTAAACATAAAGTAGTGAAAATAAAAATACTGTTGGAGAGAGGAAAAAGAATGAAACAATCTTTGTAAACATTTGTAGCATTTTATTAAATTTGTAAACATTTTATAAAAATTTGAATTTTAAAAATGTTTGTATAATTACAGTATAGAACCTGTTATCTGGAATGGTTGGGACCGGGTGTATTCTGGATAACTGGTTGGGGATTAACATGACATTTGCTGATTTGATTGGTAGCATATATCTTACTCTCCATTTTGGATTAAAATTAAACATTAATTGTTAATATACGAGAAAAATAATATAAAAAAACTCTTAATATGATCAATATAAATAATAATCATTTAGAGACGAAGTAGTAAATGTATGATAGCTTCTTGGAAACTTAGTCACACACTAAAAAAATAAATAAAATACCTTACCAGATTGCTTACTTTATAAATTCTAGCTGTAGCACTCAAAATAAAAACATAAGAAAAAAAAAAAACTCATTTTTTGCTTTTCTTTTTGAAAAAATAGAAATTTAATCAATTGAAAAAGGATTCTGGATAACTGGCTTCCGGATAAGAGGTTCCATACTGCACTATATTAGTATGCAGTTCCATAAATACAAAACAAATAATACTTTTTAGCTTTTTTTTTGTGCTATCAAACGTTTATACTTCTTTTAGTGACCACCTCTCTTGACAAATGATTTTTCGAGGAATAGAGGGTGGTCACTCCCAAGAAGTTGCACTGTAAGTATAAAAATGGGTAGACATAAGTGAAGAGCGCAGTATTAGTTAATTTTGTGAAATGGCTGTTTTGACAAATCAGAATTTTGTAAAAGGTCTGTATTCCGACCTGATTTCAATGTGGACAGGCCCTTAATTAGTACTGGAAAGCAACGTTAGTATTTGCAACTTTTTGTTACTTTAAAAAATTTAATTTCCTAAATGTCATTATGATTGTGAACAGGGCCTGATTAACACTTTCTGATACTATAGGCCCGCAATCATTTCGAGCCCCCCCCCCCCCTCCCACCTATTCCTATCCCATTTCACAAATATAAATAATATAGTTTTGAGGCTTCTAGATTGTTTTTTTACTATAGGCCTGGGCCTTATGGGCCTATTCGATAATCAGGTTCTGATTGTGAATCCCAGGAACATTAAGATTAACTATTTAGAATCCCTTTCTAAATTTTCTGGGTGCTTTTTAATGTCATTAGAAAGCAATGAAAGCACCTTGTTTAACAAAGGACACTTTCAAAGCGAAGTAGATAAAACACTGAATATGGTAGATGGCTCAAGTCTGACGGTCACACATTTGAGCCTATCATGCACCTATCAGCATAATGGTCTGGAGGTTTGGTTGGTTTTCTCCAGATGTAATGTAAATATGCCTTAGAATCCCTTAAAAAGTTCCACGACCGAGGCATCCTCCCCCATAGGCTTGCTATGCCACAGAACTCAACAAAAAACACTAAAGTGGGTTCTCAAAAGCAACTGAAGTTTTTTAAAAAGCGGCAAGTGACTATGAGAGACCCTGTTATTTGAAACATACCCATGATATCTGATTGCCAGGAAAACACAGTGCGTATGGAAGATTCCTTTGCTTCAAAATTCTACAATTAGCCAAATTATCACTGTCAAAAACTCAAGTTGTTTAAGCTATATGATTGCACTGCTCTGCAAAAAAAACAAAAAAAAAAAATGTTTTTTAATCACAGGTACCATTTTGGTTGATTCTTATGTAAAATAGTTCCTGAATCCGATTTTGACCCCTGTTTTGCTTCATCAATCACCCATCATGAAGTCACCAAGAAGCCATGCTTCATCACCAACCATTTTCTATAGACACTAGAGATGAGTTCGGGCTCATTTTTTGTAGCCTGAGCCCAAAATTTCAGCTAAACATAAATAAATTTCAATTACTTCATTGATAGAATACGATAAATTTTGCTGTTTGTGCAAATTAAAGACAAATAGAGTTGCAAACTCTTAATGCACTTTCTAATTCTTTATATCCATGTTTATCAAATAATAACAATAACTATATTGGGCAAGTTGGAGTGTTTAGGCTGATTATTTTACCAACTATGCGAAAAATTCCAGAGCTGGGGGTCGAACCCTGGACTACCGCTTAACGTGCGGGTGCTCTACCACTGAGCTACTCTGGGACGATTACCAGATGAAATTTCTCGCTTTAGAACCGTTGGCATTATCATCTTCCTCTGCAAACCACAGATGGAAAAGATGAAACAATTAAATCGCGACAACTCCATTACGCCGCGGAAGTTATACATATTTATTAGAAAGTGATTGTATCAACCTTTCAAGTATATTAGGCAAGCGGGTGCTCTACCACTGAGCTACTCTGGGACGATTCCCAGATGAAATTTCTCGCTTTAGAACCGTTGGCATTATCATCTTCTTCTGCAAACCACAGATGGAACAGATGAAACAATTAAATCGCGACAACTCCATTACGCCGCGGAAGATATACATGTTTATTAGAAAGTGATTTATCAACCTTTCAAGTATATTAGGCAAGTTGGAGTGTTTAGGCTGATTATTTTACCAACTATGCGAAAAATTCCAGAGCTGGGGAACGAACCCAGGACTACCGCTTAACGTGCGGGTGCTCTACCACTGAGCTACTCTGGGACGATTCCCAGATGAATTGTTTCATCTGTTCCATCTGTGGTTTGCAGAGGAAGATGATAAATGCCAACGGTTCTAAAGCGAGAAATTTCATCTGGTAATCGTCCCAGAGTAGCTCAGTGGTAGAGCACCCGCACGTTAAGCGGTAGTCCTGGGTTTGACCCCCAGCTCTGGAATTTTTCGCATAGTTGGTAAAATAATCAGCCTAAACACTCCAACTTGCCTAATATACTTGAAAGGTTGATACAATCACTTTCTAATAAATATGAAGAACAATAACGTTTCAATTTTTATTAAAAATTCCATTGAGTAGTCACATCAGTGTTAAACATTCGTATGTACTTAAATATATTAAATACAGAAAAATACAAGTCATAAATCTCATATAGTGACATTATAAAATGTTATATTTAAAACACGTCCAGAAAAGAGATTTTGCATAATAAATTTAAGAAATTTGCATATAAAAATTTAGTTGATAGTAACAAAATTACTTTTATTTTTAAAAGTAATTTTGTTTCTGTTATGATAAAAATTTAGTTGATAGTAACAAAATTACTTTAAAAAAATATTTTATGATACGATATGAATATATACATTTCTAGCATTTAACTAAGACCAGCAAATAATGAGGCCAAAATTTTGAATGAACAGCATTTTAACACACATACACAAATGAAATAGCATAACACACTATTTAGTAAATTATGTGAAAAAGCTAGCGTTTTACCCATCAATTATTTTGTTGTAAGTCCTAGCATCCCATCAGTACGTTTATTTTTTCGATGAATCACTTTTTAAAATCAGTTTCAAGGAGTATGCTCAATAAAGGAGACATTTTTCACGAGCCCGAGCGCAATTGTGAATTACAGGGTCTGAGCCCGTCTCATCTCTAATTAGACACCACTCTTTCTCCTATTTTTCACTCTTTGGTACTTTCATGGTTATAAATTTGATTTGGAAAGTGTTATTTTAATTGTTAAATGTCTTCTGAGGGCCTTCTTAAAGTGAAAGGTTCTAAAACAAGAACATTTGTGTCAAGGAAGGAAAAAGATAAGGGGAATTTACACCCTTAAGTTAATTCTGGTACCTATTCACAAGTACCCAATTTCCTTTCAACTTGTGGCAAAGTGTTGTCATGATATAGTGGAGTTTTAACAGATGATAACCAATTTCTGTTCTTTATCACAATCCTATTACCGGTAGCATATGTGAACTTTCTTTGAGGGGGGGGGATAAACATAATCTTTATGTTAAAAGGTTCTTTCTCTGTACTGCTAATGCTCTTTTAAATGGCTACTTTTCAGGTACTTCCTACTAGGTATTTCTTCCTGATGCATAGATTTGTAGAAGAAACTTTTTCAAAGTTCAAAATATATTAAATTTCTAGCTGCGTACCCGTTCTCTGCATGGTAGGGAACGAAACTTTTTCTTCCATGTATAATTCGAATTGATTCCAGTGATTTGGAAGCTAAAAATAAGCAAATTGATTTGACTCTTGGCGTAAAGTCACTCATTGGTTATTCGTAAAGTTAGTATAAGTAGTGACCTGAGACCATTTTTAATATTATGAAACAAAAAACTATTTCGGTGTCATTCGCGACCAGAAAAAGAAAAGCGTGACGGTTCACAGCGAAAATTCCTAACTTTCAAAATGTCTCATTTCTACATATACTCTTTTATTTTATAATTAAATAGTTGTGTATCCGCTCTTCACAAGTCAAGAAGAGAACATTTTCATAAAATGTGATCATAACTACTTGTGACAAAACAGAATCTCCAAAAAAAAAAAAAAAAAAAAAAAGTTCAGGTACAGTCTTTTCTGTTGAAACTACCACAGGATATATTAACGCGACATAGAATTATTTAATGTTTAGTTAGCTGTGATGTAAGACAGCTGTTGAAAAATGAATAGAAACGAATAGTTTCACGAAATATTTATTAATGCGGTATATTGTGCTTTGATCAATATTGCCCTAACATATCTACTAACTATTATTCAAACTATATTTTACTGATACCAATGTATTTTTGTTTTTCCATCTTAATGCTTAATTTAAAGAAGTGGTTTAGACATTTGCCACGAATGTAGTCTTTTATTCGTTGGTGATTCTTTGTAATTTACGCATTAGCATAAACGATAATCATTTCACTTTATGGCTGCCATTAAAACAGCTCTCCATACATTTTTATGCATAATTCTTGTCAGATTGGCATATTTTGCACCATAAAATATTTCCAGTGATTCGAAAGCGTGTCCCGTTTAAAAATTATATCGAAAATAATGCTGGATAATTCATTGTAGAAAAAAACAACATTCAATTCTTTTCTGGCAACGTAATATAAAATAGGGAATTATTTCGTGCGTGGAGTATGTTTTGTTTGTGAGCTCGTTATTCTGATTGAGTTTCGAAAAGGGTTTTAAACTCGTTACATCAAAATTACGTAGTTTTCACATGTGGAAACTCGGTTATTTTAAAGTCATTTTATTTATGTTTTTCAAATGGCAATTTTATTCATTGTTACTGTTTCCAAGACAAACATAGCGGAAGATATCATACTGAAATCTTGAAACAGCTGCTATTGAATTCAAAATCCTTCTTTACATAAAAATTCACAAAAAATCTCCTAATTTATATTTTTCCTCTGTTCTACTTTTAAAAGTGGGAGAATTGTATGCTCCGTCTTTTGCCGAAATATAAAAAAGTTATGACAGATAGAATTAAAGATGCAACAGTTTAAAACGCAAACGTTGTCAAAAGAGAAATTCTTTTTAAAAATTCCCAAAAATTGGCAAAATATGTTACATAGTCTAAACAAACTGTTTTCGAAAGAAATTTTTTTCCTCTATCCGATGATGGAAACATCGTTTTACTGCGAGTGCAATTACCAGCGTTACTACGTATTATGCAAGAAAAACTGCTAAAACTCGGACAAAACATAAAATAAAACATTTTCTAATTCGAATTTCAAAAAAATCGCTCCGATGCGTATTAGGATCTGTCCTAGTGAAGCTGTATGCAAAATTCGGTAGGTCTGTGACCAACCGTCTCGGCGCAGTGTGATCGAGAGACGCGCGCAAGGTGATCGGTGGTCACAAACCTACATACATACATAGCTACATACAGTGTTTACTCTTGGATTTTATTATATAAGATACAGTCGAATCTCATTTCAATGAAGTCCAAGTGGCCAGAGAAATCATTTCACTTTAAAGAAATTTTGTTATACCAATAATGTATCTCCATATTGTAATTTGGTTTGGGATTGTCAAAGTCTTCACTTTAGAGAGATTTTCGCTGTAACGGACTTCACTAAAACAGGATACAACTGTAATTATTATAAATATTGTTACAATTTCAGAAGTAAATTCTTGAAAGGAAGGCAGGGCTTTTCTTTCTATAGAGTGTAAAGTAAGTACATTTCATTAAATAGGGCATGTTGACCTTTGAAAAGACCAAACATTGACATTGTAAACTATTGTATATATATTTGTGACTATTTAATACTTAAGCGTAAGGCTGAAAAAAAGTATTTTCTTTTTAAAAGAACAGTTTAGTTATTTTTTAAAGCATTTTCATTTTCAGGTACAAATATATTTTCTTAGTTACAATAGAATTAATTATCTATGAGAAAATAATGAAAAACACTTTAAATACAGGGACGTAAAAGGTTAATGCGACTGTGATTAATGTTAAGATTTGTTTTTCATTACATTTAAGGTATTGAAAAGTTACTCCAGGGAACATTGTGATTTCACAGGAAAGATAAAAGGTTCTTTTTGGGAAGAAAAAGGATAAAAGATATGTCGGCCTAGTACTGTTTGATAATGAAAATAACATGTATGATTAACATGTCACTCATAATGAATATTTCCGAAGAAAACTAACAAGTTTTTAAGTACAAATACTCTTATCTTTCAAGAAAAAAATATTTGTATGTGCTACTTAACTGGAAGCATTTCAAATTGGGATGCACCGAATATTCAGTTGGTATTCGGCAGACAAACTGAATATTCGGTTCGGCCGAATACTTAAATATTTGGCAACTGAATGGTAAACAAATTTAAGTCTTCACCAATCGGCAAACAAATACATATTTTTTATATCATGAATGAAAGATATAGTATAGTATCATAGTACGAAATTGATTCAAGTTAATACTTAATATGACATGTAAATAAGCATTAGAAACCCTTAGAAAGTCCTCCTACCAAGGCACCCCATCCTTGGCAGATAGCCCTAACGTAGCGTTCCACAATCACACAAAAAACTAATATGATAATGAAATTAGTTTTAATGTAAGAGAAAACACTCAGATGTTAAATTTGAATTTTGTTGCTTTAATCTTATGACACATTACATTAATTTAGCTATTACTAACTTATTTAAATTTGAAACAGTAACTAGGGAAAAAAAAAAAAAAAAACTCATAAAGTGTTCATAAATATGTCAAGTCAATTAACTGCTAATTTTTTAAATAAAATATGCATGTAAAAAAAATTACCAGCATTTCACGAATATTTAAAAAGGTTATTAATAATATATAAAGGAAGTACTTAGATATTTAATTTTGCAGCATTTTAATTTTTGAAGTTTTACACCCTATGAAATATTGTTTCAGAAAAAACTAATTAAATGAATCATTGCATGATCATTTTAAATGAATCATTGCATAATCTAAGTTTAATAACGGTTTAATAAATTTTAACCAAGTATTCGGTATTCGGCAAAATATGGTATTCGGTGCATCCCTAATGTGCTACTTAACTTGAAGCATTTGAAACATGTATGAACTAATTTCCTCCACTTCAATTGATTACCTACTGCACAATAGTTTGGCTTTAAATCCATTGCAAATAAAATGGCTTATTTGAGTATTTTTGTTCCCTGTAGCTGACCTTATGTCCAAGCGATTACCAAGGAAAAAAGAGAGAAACTTCTATGTGCACCCTAATCCCCGTCGGTTGTACAGCATTATGTCGGTGGAGGAGGCGGCGACAAGACCGAGAGAAGAATATACCTATTCAGAACTGGAGATAACAGGTTGATCTGCAAATTTCTTCATCTTATGTATCTTTCTCAATGTTTTTCAATTTAATTATCTTCCTTTTCCACTTTTATTCATAGCTAGATAATGTAGACAACACACTGTGCACCAATGCATTCCGAAATCTTACAGATGGTTTTGCATATTTGATTCTGACATTTTAGAGATTATTATTTTTTTAAACCCTTTTTAGGTGCAACCCTTTCCCAATGCTGAAAAATCTGGAGTGACTCCACTCGACTTTCCGAACACTTACGATTAAGATCATTACCAAGCATTTAAATAAATTTTAATCCATGAATAATTCAAACATATATACCAAATTGAAGCTCGATCGAATGTACCGTTTAAACGCTAGCACACTTTCAAGAATTTCTCCCCATAGGCCATAATGTAAAAGAAATCTTTGTCGTAGCCCTGTAGAAAAACTATAAGTCCTATAAACATCAAAATCAATACCGGTCTTACAATGGTGGTTTATAACATGTATACCCAATTTGACCTCAATCGAATGTACCGTTTAAACGCTAGCGCACTTTCCAGAATTTTCCTCCATAGGCCATAATGTAAAAGAAATCTTTGTCGTAGCCCTGTAGAAAAACTGTAAGTCCTATACACACCAAAATCAATACCGGTCTTGCGACGGTGGTTTATAACATATATACCCAATTTGAGCTCAATCGCATGCCTGTTCAGGAGCTATGGTGTTCACTCACATACACACATACATACATACATCTCGTAAAAATAGCATAAATGAATTCAGAAGACCTCAAAACGTATAAATACACCAAAATCTCACATTCAAACTTTTTCATGATTACAATACTTTCCTTACATGGTACATGTTCGGAAAGTAAAAAAGGCACAGCCAGCTGCGTCAAAAAAGGGTCTCTTGATCTGTGGCATGCGACGAACGTTTCGATTGCCTGCCATCTTGCTGGTCGTTAAGTCGAGCAATGGCAACGGCTGCCCTTTTTATAGAAACCTATTTATAGAAAAATACATGTGATGCAAATTCTACAGCTTACGAAATGGTGTAACAATAGATTAAAGCTGTTGTGAACTAATAGCATTTAAACATACGTAAAATTATGTTGCTTTTTTGGGACAGTTTTCAATAAAGGGGGTGAGAGATAAAATGACATAGTCATTAATAATGTAAGTTAATTATAGGCACGCATTATATAAACATTTAGAATTTTATTTTGCATTTAATATAAACTGCTTAAGAATTCATTCCTCTTAGTCATTTTTAAGTGACTTGAGATTGATGTACTAATGAGGTTTGACTGTTTTACCCATTTTATACAGACACACTGCAGTAAATCTCTTTTCTGAATGTTGCTTACAGAGTATCATCTACTTTCAATTTTTTAAGCAAAATCTGAGAGTTTAACAAATTCACAGCAAGCGAAAGGAAATTCTAAAATAATATTCTTTGGGATCTCGTTATGTTTTTATTGTTAAGTACCTGCAGCAAACATATCATTTAAAGATGTAAGACTAGATGGGGTGAATGCCATTGGCTGACTTAAACCAGACTGTGGTGCAAACTTCCAATATTTTAAGGCAAAAGTTTCATAACGTGTTACAAGTGCATTAATCCATTGATTGGGCTTGAAACTATTACTTAGCAATTAACCACAACTGAATTAAATGTACATTTTTCACCAATAAAAATATCCTGAAGTATTTCATAAGCTAAACCATATTATTGTCTTTTGCTCCTAGTTTCAGATTAAATCTTTAATTCGTTAAAATATTGTGCAAATGATTTCTTGTTATATATAATTAAACCTGTATTAAATTTGCCTTTTAGACAGTTCTAAAAAAAACTGTGCTTAAAGTTAAAAACATTTTTCATCTACACTGTGATTTATTAAACTGTTATTCTTTTCTGTATTGCTAAAATATAAACTTAAACATTCTGCTCTTTGTGTCACATGTGGCATGTACCATTAAAGTCAGTTTCATGTGGTAATATCTTTAATTTGATTTTTTAAAATTATTTTTCCTGAATTCAGGGCTGTCCTAAGATACCAGGTATTTTTTTTTTTTTCCGTAAACCAGAACAAATGTGCTGTGAAGCATTAAATAAACATGTTTTCAAAGACAATAAAAATTTAAATTTTTTTTGTTATCCACTACTGTCATATTTCAAGGTATTAGTTTTTTGCCTATTATTTATTAAATGAACATGTGTTCTCCATAAATTAGTTTTTTTCATTTATACTAATGGCTTGCAAAGAATCTGATTATGTTCAATATTGCACCATACTTCTTTCTGCTTTTTAATGTTTGTATTGTTTAAATAAGTAAGTTCTTTGCATGATATTGCTTAAATGCATTATCTATCTGGATTTTGTGGGTGCTGCATTTCAAGGTCATTCTGAAAATATGTCTTAATTCTGGGAAATGTGTCATTTCTCGAGTTTGAACTTTTTTCCCTTTTTTCAGTTGTATTTGTATAGTAAAAATATCTATTTTATTATGGTATTAAATTTAGTTTTATCAGTCAATGAATAGTAATCGATTATCTTTATTTTTTGAGGAGTAAAAAGTGTTGTTCACTTTGTTACATGAACATTTTTTTTTTTTTTTGTGACTTATTGCTTTTGATTAGTTAAATTTTACCTCTCCAACTGTATACAAATATCTTTTAATTTATCATATTAAAAAGAAAAATGCTTAGTTAATCAGCTTTTTAAAGTCTTTTAATCTTCTTTTGCAAATACAGTATGGAACCTCTTATCCGGAAAACCAATTATCCAGAATCATTTTTCAATCGATTAAATTCCTATTTTTTTCCAAAAGAAAAGCAAAAAATGAGTTTTTTTAAAATTTCTAATGTTTTTGTTTTTTATTTTGAGTTCTACAGCTAGAATTTATAAAGTAAGCAATCTGGTAAGGTATTTTATTTATTTTTTTAGTGTGTGACTAAGTTTTCAAGAAGTTAACATATATTTACTACTTCCTCTCTAAATGATTACTATTTATCTTGTTTTATTAGTTTTTTTTATATTATTAGTTTTTATTAGTTTTTTTTAATATTATTTTTCTAGTATATTAACAATTAAGGTTACTCTCTATTTTTGATTAGAATTAAACATTTATGCTACCAATCAAATCAGTAGATGTCATGTTAATCCCCAACCCAGTTATCCAGAATACACCCGTTCCCAACCATTCCGAATAACAGGTTCTATACTGTACAAGAATAAAGTTGATTTGTTATATATTCTGTTAATAAAACCATGTTTATTGCATTTCATAGGAAAAAAATGGTATGTATTTCAGATGAGCATTTTATTTTATATTTACTGTTATGGATGTCTTTCTATAATGCAAAAATAACCTTCAGTAACCCTCTGGACTATAGAAAATCCGTAAACTGTTATCTCTGAATAGAATTAATCTGATAAACAAACATGCCATGAATATATCTGTGTACCCTACAACCTACAGTCATTGAATCAATTTATTGAAAGTCATTCTATGCAGCTTTAAAGAAAGATTTTCTACCAACTAGACAAGTGGCAACCTCTTTTTAGCAAAAACATCATATTTGAAAGGGGATCGAAGGGGAGGGAGAATTTAAATTGCGGTACTTTGGTGGAAAGAAAAATATCGAGCCTTTAGCCAGAAGTTCTGGACCAGAAATAAAGGCTTTTTATGAGAAAGGGTATCTTAATAGACGTTATCTTTCAAGGAGGTTTAATGTATTTAAGTTCTTAGATCTTAAAAAGTTCTTAGCTTTTATTTTGTAAAAATATTGGAAATCTTATTAACACCAAACGAGGTTCGGGAGAAATTCTGAAGCATTGGTAAATATTTGCTCAGTTGTTTTTAAACGGGGAAAAAAAAAAGATACATTTTTGTAGAAAAGTAGTTGTCATCAAAAGTCATCTGGTCATTGAACATACCTCTCATTCCAAAGAACTGTACATAGTGTGATGACTTTAATGCCACCCATGAGTGTGAATATATTTTTTCATTCAATGAGTATTAAGATTTTATAAATGTATATACATATATTTCTAGTAGTCTAATGTAAGTGTACTAGGTTCGGGAGAAATTCTGAAGCATTGGTAAATTTTTGCTCAGTTGTTTTTAAACGGGGGAAAAAAAAAAGATACATTTTTGTAGAAAAGTAGTTGTCATCAAAAGTCATCTGGTCATTGAACATACCTCTCATTCCAAAGAACTGTACATAGTGTGATGACTTTAATGCCACCCATGAGTGTGAATATATTTTTTCATTCAATGAGTATTAAGATTTTATAAATGTATATACATATATTTCTAGTAGTCTAATGTAAGTGTACTAGGTTCGGGAGAAATTCTGAAGCATTGGTAAATTTTTGCTCAGTTGTTTTTAAACGGGGAAAAAAAAAAAGATACATTTTTGTAGAAAAGTAGTTGTCATCAAAAGTCATCTGGTCATTGAACATACCTCTCATTCCAAAGAACTGTACATAGTGTGATGACTTTAATGCCACCCATGAGTGTGAATATATTTTTTCATTCAATGAGTATTAAGATTTTATAAATGTATATACATATATTTCTAGTAGTCTAATGTAAGTGTACTAGGTTCGGGAGAAATTCTGAAGCATTGGTAAATTTTTGCTCAGTTGTTTTTAAACGGGGGAAAAAAAAAAGATACATTTTTGTAGAAAAGTAGTTGTCATCAAAAGTCATCTGGTCATTGAACATACCTCTCATTCCAAAGAACTGTACATAGTGTGATGACTTTAATGCCACCCATGAGTGTGAATATATTTTTTCATTCAATGAGTATTAAGATTTTGTAAATGTATATACATATATTTCTAGTAGTCTAATGTAAGTGTACTAATAACTGCTGCTTAAACTAGAATCAAAACATTGTACAGTTTTGGGGGAAATTTTGACCGAAAGAATTGCATTCTGGGGGAAATATTGGGCCCTGAACATTTTCTGCACCCCTGGTTTAACACATGCAAGAATTATAATACTTGAGAATACCTTAGTATCATATACAGTGCATCTGTTTGCATCTTTATTGAGTGTTAATTGATGTAAATGAATGTCTTTAGGAATATCAGTGAAAGTGATTGACTGTGTTTTGTTTGTTTCCAGGAGATGTTCGTTACTTGAGCAAATCAATCTTCAAAATGACGCACCTGACATCACTGTACCTGAACAATAATTCATTGACTAGTTTACCTGGAGAAATTTCTCTCCTTGTTAATCTTGCTCATCTCAATGTATCATACAATAAGCTTCGTAGTATACCTCCTGAAATTGGGGACATGTTATCACTCCGGGAACTGATTTTAAGTCACAACTACATTTCAACTTTGCCAACACAATTAGGACAATTATTTAAATTATGTAAATTAGGTGAGTAGTTTTTTTTTTCTATTGTGCATTTTATGTTTTGTTGATCAATGTACAATGTATTCTTTACCAGACTTCAATTTCTTGAATTGATTTTTTTTTTTCTTTCTGAAAAGCAGAGGCTTAGACATTTACATCACAAATTTTGATGATATGTTGCGTGTTTTTAAGACCTCTTGTGAAGTACAGCTCCAAAATATTAGCTGCCAAGTGCCAAATCTTCAGTATATTCACTAAAATTATAATTAAAAATTTGATGCATAGTTATTTACTTATAGTTTCTGACAATACGTTGCAAATAACTCTAAAGTAGTATTTTCTGTGGCAAAAATTATCATGGGATTCAAATTGGCAGTCATTATTTTTTTGCCCACTTAAAAAATATGCAAGTAAATTTTAAAATGATTATCACTAAGAAAATTAATGTGAATAAATTGGTAATTTTTATTTATTACAATTTAATAAACACAGGGCAGAAATTACTTGCATGTATGATCAATTAAATTGTGCAAATAAATAATTCAGTTTTACAGAGGTTTGTTTTCACATTTTTAGAACAATTTCAATAAAGGATTTTTTAAAAAAGCAAATGTGGAATAAAAATTTTAGACAACATATTTTTATTTAAAATGAGAAATATCATCTGCTTCTATTAAATTCACACTTTTAAACAAGCTGTGCATTAACAGATGTGATTTCTCTCTTTCTGAAGAGAAATGATCCTTTTCCACCTTTCAGAAATGTAGTAATAGTTGTCAAATATAGTTTATTTAGTTTGTCTTTATCATTTGATAGCTAGCCGATCCCAGCTTCACATGGATTGACTAATCTAAGTTAATTGCACATTAAGAAAGAAAAATATCAATGAATGATGTATGTCTTATTCTGGCAATATGTATGAAAAACTGAAAGTGAAAATTATTCATTTTTTAATTTTCCCACTCTGACACCATAACAAATGCCGTTCTTTAAATATGGCATCCCTTTTATTTCTGTTATTTCAAAAATTACATCATGAAAACAGTTTGTTTTATTATTATTTATCCTTACTCCATCTCTAAACTCATGACTGAAACATCTCCATAGGGTTATTGAGTTTTGCGTCTTTTCATAGTGGAATCCAATGTTAACTTTCATACATATTGACATATTCTCTGTAAAGGGGCTATCTAACACAAAAATATTTTTTTTAACCCGACTAGTAGTTCTCGAAATAACAGAAATAAAAGATGATTTTATATTGGTTTATAGCCAGAGTTGGACAAAATACATTGAAAATGTATTTTCGATACAAAATACATTGATTCAAACATGCTAAACTACAAAATACTTCTTGAATTTAAACAAATGCAAAATACAAGTATTTTCAAAATACACACGAAATGCAAAATTTTTAAAGGATTTGAATGGAAAAGAAGCTAAATTTTCCACCAATGATCCCTGTTTTATTTTATTTCAAACAGGGGCGTTGCCAAGGGGGGGGGTTAGGGGGGTCATAACCATCCCCCCCATGAGGAATTTTTTGCCATACAAAAGGTGTATTCTTCACTCCTTTATCACACACATGTATGCATATATATGAGTTGCAGTAGTCGTAACCCCCCTCCCCATGAAAAATTTCTGGCTGTGCCCTGATTTCAAAACATTTTAATCAGAATAACAAAAGCAATTTTAATAGTTGGGGAAAAGGTATTATTTGTGTTTTTTAAAAACTATACCTTTCAAAATTTTACCTGTATAGCAATAAGATCTGGAACAGACCATTTCTGAGAAATTACATTAATACTCAGAACGCAATGAAAACTGTGTAATTTCAACCTATGAACAATGAAAACTATTTTGTTTCAAAATTGTTTATAAAAACTTCAATTTCCAAAAGTTACACTGAGTAACATAAACCTCTACATATAATATTTATTATTTATTGATTTCAGTTGAACATTTGAACATAAATACTCAGCTAAATCACAACCTAATAAAAAATTCAACTTTTGTTATCATAGATTATCATATCAAAATTAATCATAGATTTAAATGTTTTGCATATTTATCTAAGTTTTCAGCTTCCATAATTAACATTGCACCTTCACTTTTTCATTTCAGTCTACAGACAAAATTTTGAAACATTTTCCGTTAAGAATTGCACAAAAGGATTCAAAATCATCTAGCTTGAAAGTTTGATTCATTCCATTGTACTACGTGAAGCTGTTGCTCTAATGATCTGGAGTTTGGGATGTTTTTAACTCCATATGTAACGCGAATGCACCTTAAACCTCATAAAAAGTCCTCCAAAGCATCTCCCCTCTTAGGCAGATAGCCCTCAACTAGCTTTCTCTCTTAACCACAATAACCAATAACTGATTATAGTACTGCATTAATACTGACAGTCTTATTTTTCTAGAACTTAGCAACACATTTCAAATTGTTTACGAATTCTGTAAAAAAATCATATAAATACTACTTAAATGTGTTTTTACAACTTTTGGCTGTATTTACAGTGTAAATCTAGAAACATTCCTAGACCAAACATACAGTTTTAAACAGGAGTATGAAATGCTTTTCTTTTCCTTTCCTGTTTAGTTAAATTTAAAGATCCCAACAGATCCCAACACTTCTTCAGTTATAATACCACCTGTAGTTCAGGTGCAACTTATAAATTACATAGAGAGAGCGGGGAAAGTGAATGTCAGCAATTTTATGATTTTCATTTGCACATGCTATCTGACCAATCTGTTGTGTTATGATTAATTTAATATCAGAGTACAAGATATATTTTTTGTATATTGAAAATACAAAATACATTGTTTTTATGAATGAATATACAAAGTAAAGATACAAATGTATTTTTTTTTTTTTAATGTATTTCAAATACATGTATTTGCGATACTGCCCAACTCATAGCATATATGGCAAGCTCCAATCTATGTAAAAAGCTTGTTGTTTAACTCATTCAGTTACAAAGATTTCATAATATAAAATGAAACCACTTATTAAAAAATTTTCAAACTCTCATGCTTTAAACTAAAAAGAAATAACGAATACTACATTTTGCCTACTTCGTTTTGAAAGTGAGACTATTTCATTGATCTTCAAACACATGCATATTATCGTCATACTACAATGTTATACCACTTTTGTTACTCAGTGATAGTATAGCTTTCTATTAGTGAAAATTTTTTCTATAATCAGCCATTTCACAATTCAATGCCATTAAGCAAATTATGTAGAAATTACCTTCTACATAACCCATGTATAATAAATTTTACCTCTTTATAATATTAGTATACATATAAGCTTGTATTGCTTACTTTATCTGATAATGTCTCTTGGCAGAAAGAACAAAATTAATAGCAAAATGTGTAATTGATAATAATTAATGCAAATAATTTATATATGTATTTATTTGTTTGCAGTGAAATATGTTTAACTCGAAAATGCTTAACATGAAAAATTAGTTAACACAAAATGACACATAGGTCCAGATCGTAAACTTTGCAGTTTAATACATTTTTTTCCCCTATTTAACATGAAACAAAAATGGTTTAACACGAAGAAAGTTCATTTTTGATCTTCAGTTGCATATTTGTGACAAGTCGCTAGAATGTATTTGTGGAGATGTTTAACTTCTAGGAATCTGTTACTCTTACTTCACAGTCCCCTTTTGTTTTACTCCTCCAGTAGTCATCCTAGAAATATCATCCATCAGGTCTCTGCCCCTATTTCCATGAAAAATATATTTCAAAAAAGATAACTGATTCCCCCCCCCCCAAAAAAAAAATAAATAAATAATAATACAATAATAATTCTTTACTCGCTTTTCATTCCAATGGATGCAACCTACTTGTAGTTAACAGGAAGTCAAAATAAAATGTAACATTGAAAATATTGGCGAGTTTTGTTCGTTTTTTTTACGAATCTTTCAACACGAAAAAATATTTTAGTCCCTTCAGTTTCGTGGTAAACATTTTCCACTGCATTTAGTTTAACAAATAATAATCAGGCTATCCACCAAATCAAGGAAGTCAGGTTAAGGAATAAAAGCCTTGGTAGTCAGGAAATGGTCATATAAATAAAGGCATTACATCCAGGAATTTGGCAATAATTGTCAAATCAATATTGTGTACTAACATTGTTGTTTTTTTTTTTTTTGGACATCTCTTGCCATTTTTATGCAAAATATCTAAATTATCCATCCCATGCAAGTCAAGGAATATTGTAAAAGCGCACCAAAAAGTCAAGTAAAGGTCAAGATATCACAAATCTTAAGCATAGTAGACCCCCTGGAAATATCTTTTACTCATTCAATCACATGGACTTTCTAATAACAATAATTTTTTTTGTTTATGCATTTTTAGGGGGGGGGGAGAAAAAAAGAAATTTACTTTTTATCCTGTGGCCTTGTATTTTGCAGGACAATCCATTACCACTGGCAACTATCAATCAACAAAATTATTGATATATAACTATGTATTAAATCTTTTGTTGTAATTTTCATGAAAATATGTGGGCATTGGTGGAGCCAGAAATTCGCACATCTTGGGACCATAGCTTCTGCAGATTTTAGGATTTTGTGGATTTCGGGCCAATAAAAGATAAATAATTACATTTCTGATTTTAAAAATGTAGAATACAATTACAATGAAATGAAAACACTTGTCAAAAGTATTTCATTTATATTTTCAAATTAAAGCATAGGAGAAAAAAGGGAAAAATTACATGACTAGAAAAGAAAATTGTTTCAAAATTTCATTTTCTAATTTTGGAAACATGTTCTATGGTTATTTGTTTAAAAATATTATTATTTTTTCTATTTTCAGCTTCTTTCTTTTATTTATATATTTTTGCAAATTGTATATTATCAATAAGTCTTGTTTTGTTGAAGATATTTGCTGTACTAAAAATTTAAGGTATTCTTATCCTAACATTAAACTTTTATCAAATGGATTTTATTATTATTATTATTACCCAAGTTTTCATCATCATCATCAGAATCATATTTATTAAAGACATTTTTGAACAATTTCATCATTGGGGAATGACTGCGAATTTCATTATTTTCATCAAAGAAGTTGTGCGGATTTTGGATGTTTGCGGATTTTTGGCCCTCGACTGTATTTCTCTTGTAAGCATCCTCTGAAACCCATCAAAATTTGTGATTCCAGCAGCTAAGCTTCTCCTTTTAAATTAAAAAAAAAAAAAAAAAATGCAGAACAGTTTTTAAACTTTGAATTTAGTTTCTACAGTACATGAATCAAGTATAAGGGCATTTATAGTTGAATGAAAATATACTTTATTTTCATGTTTTATATATATATATATATTTGTTCTTGATCCATATTACGATCACATTTACAGTAATAATATTTGGCTTTTAAATCTTATTCTGGGCTTCAGGATTTTCCTTAATTTTTTCCGGCTTTTTGAGAGTTTTTCACTCAGAAATTGCAACTTTCCCCAATTTTCTTCCCGGGTTCACAAGATCAGTTCTTCTTCCCATAATGATTATCAGTATCAACAATCTGGGGGCATTTGATTTGAAATTATGTATCTGGAGGTTTTTTGAAACACTAAATTACGTAAATGAATGCCCATTATGTTATACTCATTATTTATTTAGAAATATGCTCAGAATTTTAAAGCTGTATGCGATTAATAAGTTTTGTTGCAAAATTAGATACTATTGCAAATTTTTGTGTTGTAGATATCTTAACATAATTTTTAGGTATGAATAGTTTATCTCATATCTATTTAGTTAAATGTTTTGTAATGTCCAATATTTTATTACTTTTTGAAATTGAATTTATTTATTTACATTACACAACTTAGGCAGTGGAATATTGTTAAGTTGATATGAATGCACAAGGCATTTAAGAAAAGTGTTGACTGTATGTACAATATGATGAAAATATATTCATGTAAAATTTCAAGGCTTTTGATTTTGGAAGCTTTACATTTCTAAGTGTATGATCACACAAAAATTATTATTAAAAAAATTATAGAAAAAGCATAAGAACATGCTTTAAGTATCTAACATTTCTCTTACTAACAATTAAAAGTACCCTTTAATGTCAATTATTTAAGCAAGGTAGAGATCAATCCTTGCTGAAAGTTCTTTTAGAGTATCTGTGGAGTTGTTATTCCAAACTTTTGCCATTTGCTGATATTTTTGTATGCCATTTTTATGAACTGCTTATGTTTGAAAGCTGTAATAAATTTCTTATTCAGATTCAAACTCTGCATTGATCAGTCAACTGAATTTACTGAAGTTTTCTTAAACCAGAGTTCTTGTACTTAGTCTGTTAGAATAATACATTTCAGTTAAATGACTGCCACTTTGGCAAAATGATATATTTTATGGCATTACGTTTGCAGTTTCTAGTAAGGAATTATCTGAGCACTTTTTTAACAGTTACTTTAACTATATTTACTTATCACGTGTTTGCTTTGATAACAAAAAAAAAAAAAAAAAAAATTAAAACTTGATTATGGGGGGCGGGGGGTCGCAAGCATTTAATGTAATGGTATTGAAATAGTAATTAGTGGGTCCTCAGGTAATACTAGATAAATGCCACCCAGGCTGGCCTGGTTGGCATTTATCTAGTATTTGCTAAAATATTCTACACATGTTTTCCTTTAAGCAGCTTCCTTAAGCACTATGTAGCATGTGTTGATTCCGCAGGTAATATATATATATATATATATATGTTATACATTTTATATATATATATATATATATATATATATATATAATATAGCTAAACTTACATAATATGGAATCCAGAGTAAGACATCAAGTGATAGCACATAGTAACAATTATAAAACTGAAACCATGAAATAATAATTGATAATCCAGAGGCTATAAATATTACTTCCTTGTACGTAGTATAAGGAAGTAATGTGATCCCGAAAAATTTTGGGGGCCAAATGTCAACAAAAAAAAAAAACGATTTTGACTACCCCTAAATTTAATTTTAAGAATTTTTTCGATGCATCTCATCGTAGGCCAGCATGCACGATCCTATTAACGCGTCTGCAACTCATTTTGACCAGCGGCGAGTCTATTGTGGTCAGTTTTTCCATGACGTCTGTACGTACGTATGTATGTAACTCGCATATCTCAAAAACTATTAGGCGTAGAATGTTGAAACTTTATATTTAGGATTGTTGTAACATCTAGTTGTGCACCTCCCTTTTCGGTTCCATTCGACTGGATAGTTTATCTACAGAACCGCCTAAAAGATTCGAAATACATTACGCTCTATGGGCCGAAATTCATCAAAGCGTTTTTTTGAGGTATTGGGCTATTTCAAATGACTCAGAAATGATATATGCTGTAAAGAGTTAGAAAATGAATTTCTCCATTAAAAAAAGTGTCTTTATCATTTACAGTTCTGCTACAGGAACACTCAAAAGATTTCCAATACATTACGGTCAATGGCAGTTTTAGGGGCAGTCATCCATTTCAAGCACAATACCGTCCTACCACATACGTTAGGTAATGGTCCGACCACGGTCACGTGCCTCCCTCAAGTACTATGCCAAAAGTCGCCAAGCTTGGCGACTTTTGGTATACGTGTGTGCATATTTAACTCTCAAATCTAAAAAATTATGAAATTTCATATATAAGATTGTTGTAACATCTAGTTGTGCATCTTGATTTTTGGTTCCAATCTACTGGAGAGTTTATTTACAGGACCACCGAAAAGAATTTCAGTACTTTAATGTCTATGGACATCTTCAATATAATGCAATTGTAGACAGTCATTGTTTGGTACATGCCTTAAATCTCGCCGTCTGTCCTCGACCTTTGCGAGTTTTTCCGAAAGGTCGCCAAATTTGGTGATAGTCAATCATTTGGTCCATGCCCAAAGTATTGCCATTTGTCATCGTTCTTGGCGAGCTTTGGCGAAATATTGCCAAATTTGGCGATAATCAGTCTTTTTTGGTCCATGCTTAAAATCTCGCCAAATGTCGTCGACATTGACGAGTTTCGCCGAAATATCGCCAAATTTGGCTCCAAAAATTATTTTGTATTTTGTATAACTCTAAAACTTTAACCCGTAGAATTTTGAACTTTTGTATTTAGAACTATATTATAATATCCAACTGTTTTCAATATCTTTTTTGACAGCAATCGACTGGGAATTTATTTACAGGGTGAGCCAAATGACTTTAAATACATTAAGGTTTATGGATGCATTCAATTCATTGAAAGTCCTTGGTCAATGACTACTTTGGCTATCCCCAAAATCTCGCAAACTATCTCAAGTTTGTCGGCTTTTGGTGAAATATCGCCAAATAAAGTGTCAGAAGGATATCTTTTAAATTGAACTCAGCTTGGCGATATCGAAATATTTGGCTAAAAATCGCTAAACCTTACTATTATTGATATTTTATCTCTTTCAAACAAATAAGTTTAGAGGAAGTGCGTAGAAAACATTTTTGATTTAATAGACGTGCAAGGAAGTCATGTGTTGGACACATCAGATTTTTGTAAAAAACAGAGCTATCAAAGCTAAAGAATAGTAGGAATATAATTTCATACTATATATATATATATATATATAAAATAAACAAGTAAAACACAAAACATACTGCAAATAAGACATACCTCGCATTAAAAATATAACAGCTAGAAGCAAGAATTAGAAACCACATTTTGTAAAGATAATAATAATAATAAAAATTATTAAAAGCTAAGCTAAATAAAGTGCAATAATGAATGTGAAAATAGAATGGAGCGGAAATTATAACCACTGTCACCATCTTCAGGGGCCATGAACAGTGGATTATAATTAAAAGCAAACAAAAATAGTAGGGTTTCGGTTGTGTGGCATATCAAAAGAGATATTCACTCCACACGTTCTGGGCCCTACCCTACTATATAAAGGAAAAAAAGATAACAAAAAATAGAAATAACAATTATAAATCTACATACCAGACTTGAGCACAAAATAATTTCACAATGCAAAAATGGCATATAGATTCAAATCAAGCATCCATAATTAAGTATTGAGAATATATCCTATTTGTAACGCGCAAATGCAGCTATGACAAACAGAATAGAATATAACTAATAAGTAAAACACAATATATACTGCAAATATGACATACCTCACATGAAAAAAATATAACAGCAGATGCAAGAATCACAAACCACAAGTGGGAAAAAAATATAAAAGAAGCAGCTTCTTTTTTATTTTTTTCCCACTTGTGGTTTGTAATTTTTGCATCTGCTGTTATATTTTTTCATATGAGATGTCATATTTGCATTTTACTTATTAGTTATATATTACCTTTTTATATACATATAATGTATTTATTGAATTTATTTTATGCTTTAAATAGTCAATTTGCATGGTTTGCAGTTTTGTGTTTAAGAATTCGTTTCTCAAAGTTGCAAAGCACATACAAGTTTAGTTTTAATAAAAGTATAGTTTACAAAAAAGCAGTATGAAGTTTTTAAAATGTTTAATATCATGAGGTTTTTTTTTTGTTTTTTTAAATTTTTATGTACTTTTCTTAAATGAAAGAATCCTAAGAGTATTTAATTTACTAAACAAACATTTAAAATAAGGATTAAAAAATTAATTTTTCTTGTTTAGAAGTTTAGTTTATCTAGTTTTGTTGAATTTGCACTCCTTTAGTGCTACTATTTTTATTTGAAGTATATCTGCTTGTTTAATGTGAACCAAGTGTTGAAACTATTTAATGTAAATGAGACTATTTTTCTTTCACTTGTAATTTTTTTCCTGTTTTGAGAGATAAAACTATTCTTACAATACTTTTCACTGTTATTTACATTCAAATAGAAAGATGGAATTGAATTTGTTTACTCCACTTTGCATGGAAACCGATTAATAAAGCAAAAAGTGCTATGTCATGTGTAGTATAAGCATTGTTACAAAATAGTACTTATCACAAAATTTGTAACATAGTAATAATTTTGTCACATGGCATTGCAGTCATTCATACAACTGTGCATAGTTCATGTACTGTAAATACTAAATACATGTAGCATAGTTCTTGTTTTATCGATTCAAAAGCTGTGTGAGCATATATAGACTTTTACAATTTATAATGTTAGAACAAGGTAAGACGGTAACAAGGTACGACGGAAGGGCTTGTCTGATGAAGACCGAAAGAATTTTTTCGTCAAACTGATCGTAACGCCTTATAAGTTACATTTTATGTGTGTTTTTTTCACAATTTATTTTATCATTTAACACCAGTATTTTGAGTGTTTTTTTTTATATATAGACTTTGTTTTGCACTTTGTCCATGTTTTTTTTTTTGGTCTTTTCAGAGTTATCTGGTAATCCATTAGGTGGTCACATCATGGATCTAGTGAGTCGTTCACCTCACCGCATTGAAGACATTTTATGTTACCTCGTTGATCATCATCCTGGTGAGTAAGAGAATGGCGTTATTATTATTTTAATCTCCTTTAAATTTTTGTTTGCAAAGTGTCTTGCAGTTTTCATACCTCATTGATTAGTTTTCTAGGTAAAAATACATTAAAGGTGTATGTTGAAGAAACAAAATCTGCCTCTCAGTCTTGGCACATAAATTGAAATAAACGAGTTGCACCACGGACTCAGAGCGATTGAGGCGGATTCTATATAAGCTGCACTACACACTGAAATATGTGGAAAAAAACATTGCCTTTTATGAAACTCAGATTTATTTTTATTTTTTAAAGTGACACATTTTGTAAATATTTTTTAATTTTATTGCTGTTTTACCTAAAAATGGAGGATTTCGGTTCACTTTCGCTCAGGATAAGAAATAAACTTATAATCACATAACTATGAGACTATTCAGAATGTTTCCTCTAAAACTATACTGTGAATTGACATTGAGCTAAAATTTGAAAAGTTATTGAATTAAAAAAATATACATATTATTAAACTTGACACTTTTTCAGATAATTATTTATTTTCTTGACTTTTGCTTATGCTCGGAAATAAACTTATGATGCCATAATTATGAGAATTTTCAGAATGTTTCCTCAGAAACTAGATTGTGAACTTACATTGAGATAAAATTTGAACTATTAAATTTTCAAAAAAATGTTAAACTTGATACTTCTTCAGAGGAAGACGTTTTTAATAGACTTTCACTAAAGATCAGAAATAACTTAGATTGCCAGAAGTATGAAAAATTTTCAGACTATTTCCTCAGAAACCATACTGTGAACTGAAACAAATTTCAAAAGTTGCTCAACTTAAAAAAAAAAAAAAAAAAAAAATTATTTAACTTGGCACTTTTTGAAGATTTCCGCTTTTTGGTTAACTTTCACTCCAGATAAGAAATAACTTACAATGTACGAACTATAAAATTTTCCATAATATTTCCTCCGAAACTATACTGTGGACTACTGCCAATTTCAAATCTGAAGAACTAGTCAGTTTTCATAAAAATAAAAAACACTTTTTTTAAACTCAAATTTAAAATTGCCAGAATTGAAAATTGAAAGGAAATTTTACATATCTTTAAATAGCATGCTTTTGTGACATCATTAATTTTCTTTCTTCTTCTTTTTTTGCACCCCTAAATACAGTGTAGTGTCCACTTGCCCACTGTTGAGCGTCCAGCATTCCGTGAACTCGATATCCTTCCAAAGCTGGAATGATATATAGTCAGTCATCGCAATTAGCGAGCACCCCCCTCCCCCATCCCCTCTCACAGAATTCAAAGGAATTGTGTGAGAGGGGATTCTTGAATTCTGTGGGAAGGACTTGCAGGGGGCAATACAGCTTCGTTTTACAACTTCCTGGTTTACACCAGCCCAGAAAATTACTGAGAAAGCAATGAAAAGGAAGAAAAATTCCAATTATACCCCTTGAACCTGAACCTATAATGAATTGTCTACTTTGTTGGTTTATCAGCATTTTCTAAATTCGTTATCAAACGTGAACTGCTCACTCATTTATTGTTGTCTTTTTTGGGGGGAGTTACGTTGCGTTCAAATTTTCATTTTAACTATGTTAATGTGACTTGTAAATATATAATTTTGTGAATAGTGTTTAAGTTTCTATATTCTATGTATGTTTAATTTTATGTTTAAATTTTATTTAATGAATACAATTACCAAAATGGGCCTAAATCAAAGAACCGAAGGTATGTCTAACTTATGTGTATATTTTTTTCTCTTTCTTAAATGTAATATAAAACCAAAAATAATTGAACAGTATGTAAGATATTACAAAAATTAGTTTTATGCGCGATTCCCTTTCCCCTCCCCACGAATCTCATTGAAAGTGAAAGTTTATTTTTGTAATAGTTATAGTATTTTACAATCTCAAAGAAAACGGCAACAAATAAGAATACGAGTTTTGTTTTAAAATATAAGTAACCGGATTATCTAAATACAAATTTAATGATTTTTTGAAAATCGCCTTTTCCTAAAGGGGGACAGGGGGCAAAACGGGTATTTCATAAATTTTTAATATTGATTTCATATCTCAAATTAAAAAAACAGACATTCGCAGGATTTTTGTTTGAAAATATAAAAAAACAGGTAAAGCGGAAAAAGAAAAATTGGGTGATTCTTCGAAATTTACCTTGAGGGGGGTGGGGTCAAAATGAGTTTTTCACATATCCTTCATATCTTACAGGAAAAAAAAAACAGATTTTTTGATTAAAAATGTAACAAAACAGAAAACCTAAAGAAAAATTTAAGGATTTTTTAAAAATTGCCTCCCCAAGGGATGCTGCACTGGGGGGGGGGGGTAAAATGTTTTTTACATATATATTTAACATATCCTTTGTATTAAAAAAAAAGAACATTCATATGATTTTTATTTTAAAATACAACAAAAAAGAATATCTAAAAAGAAATTTTAGGAAAGGGAGGGGATAGCAAATTGGCAAAACAAAGAAAAAGAAATGAAGTATAAGATTTTTATTTTTATTTTGCTTTAAAATGTAATAAACAAGAACGTCTAAAAAATATTAGGATTTTTTTGTCGCCCTTATGGGGGAGTGGAGGGAGCCAAAACATGTTTTTCAAATATCCTTCATATCTCAAAGGAAAAAAAAGCAGATATTCTTTATTTTTTAATGAAATATTTAGATTAGTTAAAATATGTGTTAATTTTAAAAAAAGTTTTGCTATGTCACTTTCTTCAAACTTTCAACTATCAACATACATCAAAAAATAGTAAGGCTGTCTCAGCCCCCCCCCCCCTCCCCAGAATATACATTTTGTATGGCAAAATTATTACATACGTAGCTGTAAACGACACATTTAGTGACGTAAGCTGTCCTCCCTTCGCAAATAAATAAATCATTAACTTTTAGAATGAAATGCCGTTAATTTAAATATACAAGTACAATGTTGTGCTCTTACCAAAACATAGGAACTAAATTAATTTGGCAAGCCATTATGTGATCTTCCTTCTTGACACAATGACACCCTCAATTATTGAATCGTTCCTTTATACGACTAGTCCCACCAGTGGCGTATGAAGACTTCCTTCAGGGGGGGGGGTTATAGACGTAACTTTGTGTTAAAATGCGTAATATTTAAGCTAAAAAATGAGAATTTATGGGTATTTTGTTTTAAAAATTTTGACAAGGAGGGGGGGGGGAGACTGGAAACGGTGCAATAACGCCACCGAAAAGGAAAGCCCTCTCAACATCACTTGAATGTTAATCAGGGAGAGAGCATTGCATTGTTTAGTCCAAGGCTGAAAGAGCCGAACGTCTCTTCCTGAGAAAACTTAAATTTAAAAATGTGAGGTATTACCCTATATTAAACCCGTGTTTTATGTCTCCCATCATCCAACGGAGGAGACTCCCCTGGAATGGCCAATGTTGCTTCCAAGGATGGGGGTGTTTGAATGCACCGTCTGGGTACAGCTTTGCTTTGCGCTCACGATAGCTTTCAAAGAACCCGTATTTATCTTGTTCACTTTCATGTACAAAAAAAAAGGCACAAAAAAAGTATGTAATCACCTTGTAAAGTATGTAATCACTTCTATAATCACCCTGCTGTATCCTAATTAATATTATAAATGCGAAAGTGAGTTTGTTTGTTTGTTTGTTTACGACGCTTTCACGCCTAAACCGCTGAATCGATTAGGATGCATTTTGGTTTAGATATAGAGGGGACCCTGGAGTTGGTTATAGGCTAATTAGAATTTTAGATTTTTAATTACTTTTTTAATTACTAATTAAAAACCGTGTTTACGTTGCCATACTTGGCGAGTTTCGCCCGTATCAATCAAATGATTCATGTTTTGAGCTAACAAGAATGCTATTGCTTCAAAAAGAAGCGTGTGCGTGCATCTGAAAAACATTAAATTCCACGGAAATTATGCCAGTTTTATGCTAAATCTATCTATCAATAATAATAAAAATGAATGTTCTCCAGACAAATCTACAGAAAGCAGAGCTTTGAAAATTTTAGCATAGAAGCCCATGACTGTGTACCTGAGGCTCAGAATGTTGAAATCTTAAATACTTTTCTAATTATTAATTAAAAACCGTTTTATCGCCCACACAAAATGATTTATGCTTTTGAAATAAAGCTGAAATTCTATTTTCAGATAAACATGCATTTGAGAAACATGAAATGGTATGGAAATTATATTGATTTTACACCAAATTAAAAAGCATTAGAAAGAAAAGTCCAAATGTGTTTCTTAAACTTCATTCTTAAATTTCCAAATCCTACCAATAATATAAAAACTTGGCTGTTCGAGCCTCGTCAGGGGGAGATCCCCCTGAACCCCCCTAATTTTTTAGTTTTATTATTGTCATATTAAAACTATATTAACTTGGCATTTTATCACTCATCTTTCGCGTATTTCACCTGGTAACCCTATGTTGAAATTTTTATGAGTGCAAACTATTTATAGAAAAATACATGTGGTGCATATTCTACAGCTTACGAAATAGTGTAACAATAGATTAAAGCTGTTGTGAACTAATAATATTTGAATATATGTAAAAAATACATGTGGAGCATATTCTACAGCTTACGAAATAGTGTAACAATATAGAGACTAAAGATTGCTTTAATCTCTATATTAAAGCTGTTGTGAACTAATAGTATTTAAATACATGTAAAATTATGTCGCTTTTTTATGTCACTTTTTTATGTCGCTTTATTATGTCGCATTTTTGGGACACATTTTTCAATAAGGGTATTGAGAGATAAAATGACATAGTCACTAAAAAATGTGTACGTTTGTGTGTTTAGATATTTTTGACTGAATCACACACAAATTGCTGAACGGATTTGGAAAAATTCGTAATGAAGATAGCTTATGCCCTGGATTAACATACAGGCAACCTTTCAAGCATATAGCATAAATAATTCTTTTACAAAAACATTCAAAATAATTCTAATGTATTGCGCTCTATGGATATTGCGCTACACTATTCTTGAGTATTATAGGCTAAAATTCATACATGTAGTGCAAATAGTTCCTTTACAGGAACACTCAAAATAATTCTAATAGATTACGCTCTCTGGGTATCTCTGTAACTATAGAACTGATTCTTAAAGTTTTTCGCTAAGAAAAAGCTGCACTATTCCTGATTAACATAGGCTAAAATTCATGCTATAGCATAAATATTTCTTTCACAAGAACAACAAAAACAGTTAGCAAATACTGTCGTAAATGTATTCGCCAAATGCCTGAAAAAATCTAAATTTAGTAACTCTGCTTACTCTCTTATTTTAAATGAAGTATACTACCACGCATTATACTTCATATAAAATAAGTAAAAAGCAAATAATATTCTCATGCAGTTTCTTTTGTCGCAAACATATGCGTAATTCACACATGCTTCATTTCTTTTGGGACCTAACTCTAAAGCCGACGCGGACGAAGTCGCGGGTAGCAGCTAGTTTATATATATTTTTAATGCTATTTATATTAGAAATAAGGTATGAGTTTTGTAGATGCAATTAAGTGGATAAAATATATTTTTTTTAAATTAAGGTAGAAACGTATTTTAAAAAAAAACCTCTCAGTTAAACAAGTTTTGAGTTTCCCGTTCAGACATCCAATTATTTTTTATTTATTTATATATTTTTTTAAAAACTTTTTTGGTTCTCATGATTTTTCTCATGCTTTCAGAGCTCACTTTCCCAATTTATTTTTATCATAGAGGTATTAAAACTGAATTAGTTTCAACAATACTTCAATAATTAGCAGTAGTTGTCAGTGGCACGTATATAGCCTTCCATTTCAAGGGGAGAAGGACGATTCAGTATTTTAAACTTTATTGTTTGTTCTAAAGTTAAAAGAAATTTTTCAAAATAGCTCCTTTTTAATAACTGCTTTACATTTCTTGAGGGGGGCCTGCCGCCCTCCTCAAACACTCCCCTGGTAGTTGTTTATTAGTGCAATAGTTTTTTTCTAATTAAGATATCAATAGTTTTCTCTAATGAGGATATAAATATCCTTAAATATGAATGTAATGCAAACTGAATCTGTTAGCAAAATTTGTCTCCTAAAAGTAGCGAAAAAGTAGCGACTACATTTCAAAAGTAGTGTAGCTAACTACATTTTTCAAAAAGTAGTTGTAGTTAGCTACATATTTTGAAAAGTAGCGGTAGTTGTAGTTCGCTACAAAAAAAAAGTAGTTTTTCCCACCACTGGTCAATTTGTGACTTTAAAAGAACATCGAGATAAATGAATTCAAGATATCGAGAGCCGACTGTATTTAAAATTTTTTTAAACTGAGTCTTGTCACTCAAACAAGTTTTCATGTCTACTCAATGGGCTTCAAATCAAAGAACCCAACTGCTTCATACTTGTCAAACTAATCTAAAATTAAAAAAATTGATTAAGCTTTGAAGTTAGAGAATTAAAATGGAGGGGGGTGGGGGTGGGCAATAATTTTATTTTGACTATGTAATGAAGTTTGGTAGATGACCAATTTAAAAAAAAAAATCTCTTGTCTTAAAGATATGTAAAAATTTTTGAAAGTTTAGCCCTGTTGCTCAAACATTTTTGTCCCAGATCCTGAAAACTTACTGGACCGGTTCATAGCAATCAAACAAAAAATCTAAAATAATTTGTCACTTTTTAGTATCTTTCTTAAAATTATTTTAAAAAGCTTGAACTTAAAAAAAAGTTCATACTTTTTTAATTTATAATTTGAAGGTTTCCATATAATACACTAGACTTCAAAACCAAAAGTTTGTTCCTGCTATTGAAAATAAAAAATCAAATCAAATTGAACATTCTTTAAGCCCACTCTGTTGTGTGCAGCTATCTGATCTATGAAAAATTACATGCTAGTATTCTTGCAGGACTATATTCCGTATATGGTGCTTTGTTTACATGTCAATGTTTTATTTACAAATCATTGGCGAACAATCTGACGCGAGAGTGTGCGATGCACCGCCAACTGCCGGTGGTTGTTGTGACTGGCAACCATAAAGAATACGTGTTTCGTCAGGTTTGGGAATTTGAAATTGTTTGCGTTATTGATGGAAGGGAATGAAATGTGTTATGTTAATATAAGAAAAGAATTTGTGTGTGTTTGTTAGAAATATAGTACGTTATAAGCCGGTGGGTGTTGGGGACATTTCTGAGCGGTTATTTAAAAAAAAAATAGAGGTAAGTGCTCTTTTTTAACGAATCTTTGCGATATTTAAGGTTTTTAATGTGAATTTTAAATTGATATTTGAAGTGTTTATGTTTTCGTAAGTGCTATTTACGTGCTATTCTAATCATACTGACTTTATAAGAGGTGTACAACTAGGTTGTTTAATCCACCGATGTTTTTTTGAGTTGAAAATGGGCCAGTGTTTGCCCAGTTTACATTAGCTGTACAACTAGGTTGCTTAGTTCACTGTTGTTTTTTTTTTAGTTAAAAACGGTCCACTGGTTGCGTAGTTTACAGAGCTGTACAACTAGGTTGCTGAATCCACTGAGGTTTTTTTAGTAAAAAACGGTCCACTGGTTGCATAGTTTACGTGGCTGTACAACTAGGTTGCTGAATCCACTGAGGTTTTTTTAGTTAAAAACGGTCCACTGGTTGCATAGTTTACATAGCTGTACAGCTAGGTTGCTGAATCCACTGAGGTTTTTTTAGTTAAAAACGGGCCACTGGTTGCCTAGTTTAGATAGCTGTACAGCTAGGTTGCTGAATCCACTGAGGTTTTTTTTAGTTAAAAACGGACCACTGGTTGCCTAGTTTAGATAGCTGTACAACTAGGTTGCTGAATCCACTGAGGTTTTGTTAGTTAAAAACGGTCCACTGGTTGCTCATTTTTAGTGGAATATATGTGCAATTTTAACCCTCCAAGCGGCTGAGACGTAAAATCCCGTTCACTTCATTCCAGTTTTCACTGCAATGCATCTATAATTTAAATTATTTATAACACCCAGGCATCATAAAATATATTTCGATATTAAAGCTCATGGGTATTTTAGGAGTTAACTTTTTAATAATTACAAATCTTCCTATCAAAATTTTATTTTTAAAATAATTTTAAAGCTGCTTAAAAATTTTGCAGTGAAAACAACTTTACATTTTTTGCGCATTTCCAAGACGCTCAGAGGGTTAATGTGCTGATAGTGGAAAATGGTTGGCGACAGTCGCTGGAGCTTGGCGGCCGCCAAGCTCCAGCGACTGTCGCCATGTTTACATGGGGTGCGCACCGGCTTGTATGATTTTACCTTCTTGCAATGTTTGTTTCCAAAATATTTTTTATAAATTCTTGAAATCTTTAGCATTTTCATGCAAGCTCTTTTTCAAAGTTCTTGGCTTACTGCTTTTTCACTGTGAAAAGTAGTGTCTTCATATAGGTGATTTATTTTTATTTATTATTATCAGGTATTTTCGACTATTCAAATTTTTGTATTCAAGATGTTGGTTTTTCTTTTCTCCCTGGAACTAAAAAATTAAATTATGCATATTTATAGATTAAATTAAAATATTTCTGACTTCATTAATATTGCCTTAAGAACAAGAGAATTATGAACATTGTACGAGTTCAGTTGTGTGGATCTTGTTGACTCGCTGCCTTCTCGAATTGAAAAACTCTAGGTTTTGTATTCATCTCCAAGTGAATAGTGTTTTAAAGCTATTCTACCATCATCCTCTAATTCATTACTTATTAAAAATTTGTTTGTTTGAATTTTATGTTAAAAAAAGGACATTACTTTCTGGTACACCTAATAATATAAAAGAAATTTCAAGTATACAAAATATCTGACATTTAAGGGAGAAGAAATTGCACAACACCACTTTCATTTTATGAAGTAAAAAATTTACTAACAACTATGATATTTGATATTGATTTACTAACAGTTATGATTTATAGAATGAAAATTAAAGAGTTTAGTTAAAATATAACGGTCGAATGCCATCATTTGAAGGATTACTTAAGTTAGAAATTTTACAGAATAAACCATTTTTAAGAAGACAATGAAAGTAGTTAAATTTTTTTGAAGGTGTGAAAATGATATTTCAGTTAGAAAATGTGAATTTGATATTTCACAGTTAGAAAATGTTTGCAAGTGATTTAAAAATTTTGTAAAGTTTGAAAATTTCTACTTAACACTGTCATTGTCACAAATTGAAATAAATTATGTCAGAGACTTGAAAATTTCTATGGTGTCTCTTCTTAAGATGTACTGTACAATGTAGTAAAGAGTTTATCTGTTTCAGTTATGCAACTTACAAAATTTTTGAGAAAAATTTCAAAATTTGTCATTTTCAAAATTTTCTATTGTGTTGTGTAATTTCATGCTTATGTATTTCTGAAATTTCATAAAAGATGCAGATTTTCTATTTCTTACAATATATAGTAAAGTTTGCGAAGAAAAGGTTGAATTTTTTTTTTTTTTTTTTTTAATTCCCAGATTAGTTAGTGTTCAAGGACCGCGAAGTTGGATTTGTTTTTTCGAAATACAACCTGAGAAATATTTACAAAAGTACTCGTTAGATGGCGCCACAACGTTAACATGACGTATAGGTTTCTTTTCCTGTTGTTATTGCCATCGTTATGAATAATGCTATAAATTCATAAATGTTTTAAAGCAAGCTCGTATCTTGGGGGGTGGACCAGGGATCTGGTCCCCCCCCCTCGAAAGCAATAATTTTGTTAACGAAATAATAATGATGAAGTGTGTTTTTTGAAAAATTAAGCCTTTTTCACCGTTTGGTTCCCCTCCGAAATTGTTGGATCCTCCCCGAAAATTTTTTCAGGGTACGGCCTTGTTTTAAAGTATCCGAAGAATATAACAATTTAAAAGAAGTAAATCTACAAATTTTATAAAACGTTCAGTAAAAAGTACCCAAAATTTGTTATCTTATAATATTTTACCTAAATGGCTAGCACCTCCTTTTCCGAATTTCAGTGCTTATGATTTTCCTTTCTTTCCTCTTCTTCCTCCCCCCCCCCCCCCAAATGTTGCATACGGCAAACGTACACGCGCACGTTTTATTTTCAGTAAAAATTCATTGTTTGTTAAGGAAATTCTGAATGTTTCTGTTTGTCTCATATAATTTATTTGCTTTTAAAATAGTTTTAATTCCGTGTCCATGTCTGTACATATATGTGCAAGAAAATTCTTTATTAAAAAAATAAATTACTATATGTTTATTTTTCTTTTAAATCAAGAATACTCTTCAAAGTAACGCAGCTAATTAATCTGGGGGAAGTATTTTATAAATAGTATATTCATAAAATTTTAATTATGAAGAAAACACAACATTGAATTCTTTAAAAAGATAAAATATTTTCGAGGCAATATTAAAATCATCTATCACGTTTTAAAATGTGAAGTAATCTCAAAAGAAATTATGTTAGTTTTGCAAATTTCTATTTAAGAAACATTTATATATATAAGTACTCTCCAGATGGCGCCACTACATTCCCCCCCTTCATCTGTATAGGTTTCTTATTGCCATCGTATGGTTTATATTTTCAACATGTAATGACATCTATGCATCAACATTTTCCAGATTAATTAGTACTTAAAATAATAAAAAATATCATATTTAAAAAAAAGACAACAATAAATTTTTGTATTTAGCTTTATCTCTTTCCATTAAAAAAAGAATCCGGGAGTTCCATATAATTTGGAGGAGTTAGAATTCCTCTCTCACATCTAATGAAGGGGAAAAAGCAGGCTCCTGTAGCCCATCCCCTTGCTATGTCTCTTTGCCTTTCATAAGTAAAATATTACATTCCTATTCTAGAACAGAAATCGACAGGGATTTTGTCTTTAGTTTCTGTCCAGCTTGGATATCAGCATAAGTTCTGAGTAGGTTTGTACTTTCACTTCCGCATATTTATCAATAATTTTAAAGAATATCGTGTATTCAAACGCAGTGTTCTTGGGCCTTTCACTGAACTCGAACCTTTATTAATTCAAGTGTAAAATTTGTCAATAAATAAGTATGGAAATAATTTGTCTACGGTTTTGCATTCTTATGGAAAGAAATGATGTGTCCCGAAACTCTAGGTACAGCATAGAAATATTTGACTTCAAATCCACAACCCTAAGTTTGAGTTCAGACAGATAAAAAAAAAAAAAATTGCTTACACCATTGTTTACCATTTTATCGAATTTTCGATATAACTGGCTACCTCCACCTTTGAAATTTTTTCTTTGTGAGTGAATTGTATATTTCTATCGTATTCATAAACATTACGTTCCTTTAAAAAAAAAAAAAAAAAAAAAAAACCACCTTTAATTTAATTCATAGTCTACAAGATGGCGCCACTTCCGTTTATATAGAGTTTGAATTAGTTTTCTGATGAGTATTAGAGATGAGTTCGGGCTCATTTTTTGAAGCCCGAAACCGAAGACTTTTAATCCGAGCCCGAGCAATATTATTTAAGTCAGAGCCCGAGCCCGAAATTTCAGTTAAAGATAAATAAAATTCCATAAAATTGAAAGAAGCAATTCTTTGATAGAATACAATGAATTTTGCCGTTTGTGCAAATTAAAGACAAATATAGTTGCAAATTTTTAATGCACTTTCTATCTCTTTATATCTATGTTTATGAAATAATGTCCGATCTCATAACTAAGCAATATAAGCCGCCGTTCTGAAATACCCAACGAGCTACCCGTGCCGCTATTTTTTTTTTTTTAAGTACTTTTATTTTCCATATGAATCACTTTCTAAAAATATGTTTCAAGGAGTATGTTCAATAAAATAGACATTTTTCACGAGCCCGAACGCAGTTGTGAATTACAGAGCCCAAGCCCGTCTCATCTCTAATGAGTATATCTTTTGTGAAAACTAGGTTCATCTAATTATCTGATATTTATAATTTTAGTCGAATATTTTACTAACTTTAGTTTGAAACATTATAAAAAAAATTATATTTGGTTAGATTAACAATAAATTTCTTATAATTACTACTTCTAATTTATTGGTTGCTAGATACTATTATTTTTAAGACGCTCATTAATTTGGATTTGAATCTAGGATCCTTATCTTATTAATGTGTACAACTAACCTAAGCACCGCTTCTGCGCGTTTAATTGCGAGATTTACTTTTACTGCTAAATTAATTGCGAAACAATTTATGTAGAGAAAGACTTTAATTTTTATGTCTGCTTGCATTTTAAAGTTGAAAATTGCTGAAAATCGGAGTAAGATTAGATTATCCGATTTTTAAAGTTACCAAAATTTTATTTTCTTAATCCAGCTATGTCCGTACGCATTTTCCAGTCGATCGGAAAGTGTGTAGTTTCTGCTCGAAAAATTCAAACACGTTTGTTGTTTTACATATATATATTATGGACTATGTCATTTTATCTCTCGCCCCTTTGTTGAAAATTGTCCCAAAAAAGCGACATAATTTTACTTATATTTAAATACTATTAGTTCACAACAGCTTTAATCTATTGTTACACTATTTCGTAAGCTGTAGAATATGCATCGCATGTATTTTTCTATAAAAAGGTTACAATCCTAAAAATTTCAACATAGGGTTACCAGGCGAAATACACGAAGGATGAGAGATAAAATGACAGTCAATGAATATCGTTTTAATATGGCAATAATGAAACTAAAAAATTAGGGGGGGAGGGTTCAGGGGGGGTCTCCCCCTGACGAGGCTCGAACATCCGAGTTTATATATATATACATATACACTAAGGGAAGTACCCGTTCTTCGTGCGGAAAAAAAGCCGGAGTTTCTTCAACAGTCGTATGTCCAAAACTGCCAAATGGTTTCACTCCTAACGTTGAAATTTGCGTCGGAATTTTTAACCTAAACGTGAATGAACGTCATTTTGCTTTGCTGTAATCTGCTTCTCGAGATGACAAGAGCTTCACGTTAACGAATCGAAAGATTTTTTTACCCGCTAGATTCCAGAAGGAAAAATACTTCCAAAACGCGGATTTTTCATCATTCGATATCTTGCAGACGAACTTTTGTTACTAGGGAGAGAAGGATGTGATGTTTCGTCGAGGGTACTAGACGAAATGGGCTAAACTAAAATCCACTGATTTTGAATAAGTATGTTGATATTATATGATGAAATTGTTTTAATGCATTTCTTCAAAAATAAAAACATAATTTTATTAAGAAATCAGCCGTTAAAGATTTTTGCCCACTAATTTAATGTAATACACATAAATGTAAATGTAATGAGTCCACAAAGAAAACTTTAATTACCTTGTCCAAGTATTTTCATAGAATATTTCGTTGTAAAATTAATTAAATTTCATTAAAAAAAAATAAATCTGACGAAATTGAATAAAATTGCTGCTATGATGAAATAAATTGAGTTCCAACTTTCATCAAAAATAAATCAAAGAAAATCTCTCAAACCTTTTTCCTGCACATTAACCTTAACCTAATACGACACAAAGAAAAGATCAATTATGGTGGAATAAATTATTTTATAGAATTTTTTCCTGCAAATTTAATGATACTTTACAAAATAAGTAAAATAAATCTGTTCAATGGTAATTACATTTTAAATTGCATATCAATACAAAAAAAAGTAAACTATTTCCTTTCCATTGCAGTTTCTAACAACCTTTTGCAATCTAATAGATATTCAGAAAATAATGATTCTAAGCTAAATTAATGAAATTTTGTAATGCTATCTAAACTATTTTACATTTTGTTTCCTTCGCATATGTAGCAATATTTCCATAACCGTAGCAAGGGAACACCGTCTATTAACCATTGTTTTGAGAGCTTTACGGCCTTGTTCAACAAACATGCTTGATATGCGGATGACTCCTAACATGCCCGTTAAGGTCATCGGTAACACATCTTACCGACCACTTTAACACGCATTTTACGATTAATCCGCGTGTCAAGTGTTTGGTGAATAAAGCCGTAGATCAGGTATGTGGGCAACCTTCGGAAAGTTGCGGACCGAACTTTAGGATGTTAGAGAAGTCGCTGGTCATAAGATTGGGATTTATATGGGATTTTGAATGGGTTATACAGGGTGTCCAAAAATGTGGCAACAGTCTTTAATTCTTACAGATAAGTGAGGCGTGTAAATTGAAAAAATGTTCAAAATAAGGTAGGAAATAAGCCTCCGTTAAGAAAAAATGACTCCCGTTCATTTTCAAAAAGTGACACTTTTTTAAAATTTGTTTACGACCCCGTACAAAAAAAAAAAAAAAAAAAAAAAAAATCTCAATTAGTAAAATGAGCCCTATACACTCATAAGGTGATGCATAAGATTTGAGTATTATATTTTAAAAAGTGTCTGAGATAGATTAAAAATGTGCTGACATGATCGCATTTCAGGGATCGTACAGAAATTAGATTTTTTTTTTTTTTTTTTTTTTGTACTACCTAGCGACAGTAGTGGATTCAGGGGGGGGGCTAGGGGGCTTCAGCCCCCCCAAAAGAGATTGATAAAGGGTAACATTCTGCTTTATTATGCACTTTGAGTATGTAAAGTGATCTTTTTTAATCACTTAGCCCCTCCCAAAAGTTTTTACATTAGTTTAGACTAAAATTTTGCTTTATTGTATATTTTGTTTTTTTGAAATAAGCTTTTTTCAAAATTTAGCCCCTCCCGAAACAGACTTTCTCGATCCGCCACTGCCTAGCGATAAGTATTTACATCCAAATTCAGGTATAGCCTCTAATTATCTTTTTAAAGACATCTCTGAGACTTTTTATGATGAAAGGCTGAAATTTTGTACATCACCTCATTAGTGCATGGGGGCACATTTACTAATTGGGATTTTTTCTTTTGTACGTGGGTCGTATACAAATTTTAAAAACGTAACTTTTTGTAAATGAACGGCAGATATTTTTTTCATAGAGGAGTCTTATTTCTGACCTTATTTTGAGCATGTTTTCAATTTGCGCTGCCCACTTATCTCTAATCAGTAGCGTAGCCAGGATTTTATTTCTGGAGGGCGGGGGGGGGCTGGGTATCAAATTTTAAGTTAGGAGTTCAATTGTAAGCTAAGTAAAGGGTCCCATTTCGGGGTGGGGTTCAGCCCACTTAGCCCCCCCCCTCCCTGGCTACGCCCCTGCCTCTAATAGATAACGAAATAAAGTCCATTACTATCTTTTTTGGACACTCTGTAAAGGTTTCATACTGGGTTTTGATATGTTCCGCGGGCCGGATGAAACGCCGGGTCTGTCCGCAGCTGGCTAGCCGGCCGGAGATGCGTGTATGTTAAGTTTTTATGGCGAAGAAAAAAAACTCTTGTCTTTAGTCTTGGTACACAAATTGAAATAAACTAATATCGTCATGGTCTCCAAAAAAATTCCAGATGGTTCTTTCTTCATAAGCGGCTTTACACGCTGCAATAAGCGAAAAAGCTGTGCCTTTAGTGAAATTTTCAGAAAAAATTCTTAAACATGGATCTGAGCTGAAGGATTTTTTGAAGAGTGACACGTTTTCTGAAAATTTCCGAATTTTAAGAATTTTTTCTAAAAGTTTTGAAACGGATACAGGTTGATCGTTTATTTCAGTATGTAGTACAGCTTGTAATGAGACAGCTTCCAAATGTTGAAGTGCCTGACATAATTAGTTTATTTGTACTTATGTACCAAAATCGCATGATTTTTTCGAACTACACCGTTAATTCATTTTCGTAAGTCTAGCGACGTTTCACAACCCCTTTCGGATTTCATAAGGAGACGGGATGCGAGCCCGTTTAAAATCCGAGGAGAGTTGAGTTGCCATCTTAACTACCCTTTTTTTTCCCGTTCCCATTACGAGCGGATGCCTGGTTTTACTTCATGGTCAGCCGAACAATGCGAAAAAAGGAGTCGTTTTGCCATTCATTTTGCAGCCGTAAACGTCGCCTCCGCCGATTGTGAGCCGGTCACTTTGCCAGCTTCCCCCTGTTTTAATTTTTATTTTTTCCCCCTCGTTTCTGTTTTTCTGTGGTGTCATCATAGCGCCGCGCGTCCAAAAAACAATGGGAGTTTTTTTGTTCTTTTCGTGTCTTATTTATTTTTAAATCGCCTGTCACGTGCGTTAGTCTTAGGTTTACGAAAGATTTATTTGTTTGTGTGTATGTGTGTGTGTAGGAGAGGGGGGAGAGTAGTGAAAATTAAGGCCGTGAGTTTCGACACCTGTTGGGGTGGGGTGTGCGGTGTTGCGAGTGAAACGCTGTCGGTGGTAATTGTTTTATTTTACCTGGACTGAGGACTCTGACTACAGTTGGTTCCGTGCTCGTAGCGTACGTGCTCATAGCGTACACCCCATCAAGGGTGTTCGTAGCGTACATATGGTGCTCGTAGCGTACATCTTCCCCGCTACCTGTTTTCGCCACAGTAATAATTGAAAAGAAGAAATAAAAAGGCAAATCCGGCTAAATATAGATCTACTTTAGTAGCGGCCATTTTAGTCCACAAAATCTCAGATTTCACTACTACTATTTATTTTCAACAAATAAGGTGAAGTTTAAATCAAGTCAAGCAAAAAGTCATTGTAAATTTTGTTTTTATTCAAGGAGCTGTTTTACGGCCGATTCCCAATTATAACGAAGTGTTTAAAATAAAAAATTGTATTTAGCGGTGTATATTTCAGAATTTCTTTTAGCATGTTCGAATACTGGGTAGAGCTTCAAATATTAAAAACAGTGCTGGCTATAAAACATTAAAGTAAAGCAAAAGGTATCTCAGATCCCCCCCCCCCCCCAAAAAAAAAAAAAAAAAAAAAAAAAAAAGAAAAGAAAAAGAAAGGTGTTCTTGCAATATGAATGAGGGGGAAAGGCTTAGGAAAAAACATTGGTTAGCTCAAAATTCATTATATATATATTTTTTTTCACATAACCCATGAGACTATTGCACATTATTAGATTCATGAAAGTCTCAGAGAGTACATTACAAAAATTCTAAATACTTGTTAATATCGGTGTAGTGGCGGACTCTTTCAAGTACTACACCGAAGGGATGATATCATATTAATTCTTAATAAAAATAATGAATATATTAATCATTTTATAATAACTTGTTTAACAAATGCAGTTAATGGAGTAACAACTGAATAATTAATAAAGTAATAATTAACAGTAATAATTCGCGATTGTGAATTTCCTATGCAGAATTATTTTTCATTTTCTTTTACAAAATCCTGGGATGGGTAATTACCCCCCATGATCTCCCCACCCCCCCGCCCCGTAAAACCGCCAATGCCTGTACACTTTTACATTTTCTTCTTTCTTATAGCTTGACTTTCATCCGAGAACGCAGTAAGACGAAGGCATTTATATAGATAGAAAAATTAATAGTTTAAATAGCAATATATTTTAAAATGATGCTTTTTTTTAAAATCATTTTAAGAGGTTTCTAGTATAATACATTATGCACACAGATTGCTCATACACCTTTAAACAAGAGAACAACAACGTTAAACGATCTGTATGTGCAAAATCTCATTGCTTTCAATAGGAAGACCAGCAACTCAATTTTCTTGCTAAAGAAGGTGGTTTCCCCCCCCCCCCCCCGCCCTATATTATTGTTTTCTAAATTACGATTTTGTGGACTAAAATGGCCGCTACTAAAGTAGGTCTACATTGAGTCGGATTTGCTGTGGTGAAAACGAAAACAGGTGGCGGGGGAGATGTACGCTACGAGCACCGTATGTACGCTACAAGCACCCTTAATGGGGTGTACGCTACGAGCACGGCACCCTACAGTTAAACACAGGAGTGGATGCTTGATAGTAGCGAGCTCGGAAAGTTTTACAATAACCCTGGGTTCACACCCCAGTCAGCGTATACAGGTTCTTTGAACGTCTATTAACGTAGCGAAAACGTTTTCTGAACGTTAATAGGCGTTCAGAGAACCTGTATGTACTGTCTGGGACTAGGGAAAAAAAATTGGGCGAGATTCACCCACTTTAGCTTCAAAATGAAGTGGGATTTTTTTAAATCTAGTGAGAATTCGAGAATTTTGTTTATTTTCAAAAACGTATTATTATTTATTAATTTATTCCGCGGTCAAGCGCGAACCTTGCTGACCCTTTGAAGCGCAACCCTTTCCCAATGCCGAAAAAAGAGCATTCGTTGCCATCGCTCCATTTAACTACCAGCAAGATGGCAGTCGATCGAATCGTTCATCGCGTGCCGCAGATCTAGAGACCCTTTTCCGACAGACTGGCTGTGCGCGCACAGCCGTCTGTCGTCTTGAAAGTGTACGAGATTTTGAGCATAGTCCCCGAAAAGTAAAAAGTTGTGCTTCACTTTTAATATAGTGTCTCTAGATCCTGTAAAAGGAATGTTATAATTTTTTTCTAACATCTTTTAAAGTGAAGAGCAAGCTGATATAAACGGTGGAGTACTTACTGTATTATGCATGAAGTGGATGAATGTCTCAACTGCCATAGACCGTCCTGCATAGGAGTTCTTTTGAGTGATCGTGTAGAAGAACTGCTATTTCTCCTCACAGTATTTTCGATGGAAAGCCATACTTTGTAATCATTAATAATATATATTATTTTTTTGTTTTGTTTGAAAAACTGACGAATAAGTGGGATCGAGGACGATTCCGGGGGGATTTGAAACTGGGACAAGTTTGTCTCGATTTGGATTTCGCGTGCTTAGAAGTGAATTTTTGTTCTTGTTTTTTAAACATGTTGAGCACGGGATGGACTATTCGAAATCATGAACACTTTACAACTTTAGTTTAAAAAATCCAAACTTCTTAACCCTTTGAGGCGCCCAATGCTGAAAAGAAGGCATCCGTTGCCATCGCTCGACTTCACTACCAGCAAAATGGCGGACGATCCAAACGTTCATCGCGTGCACAGATCTAGAGACCATTTTTTTTACGACAGCTGGCTGTGCGCGAGCACAGCTTGCTGTTCTTGCGGAATAAGTTCTTGCAGATGTCAGTGCTGTTAAAAATAATCGTGACCATTTTTTGACGGGAAACGACGTGCTAAAAAGTAAAGGATACTCGTGGAGCTATGTCACCCGCAACTATTTTTATAGAAATCCAATCTATTCTTCGTGACTGGCAACAGTCAAAACGTCAGAGTTGGGTAGGGCTGGACTGCGAGACAGAAATTTGCGAGACGAGACAGAGATTTGCAGTTATTTTGCGAGACGAGACAGGCATATTTTACATTGTGATATAGGGATTTTTGCGAGACGAGACAAAGTTTTTCAGCGATTTTGCGAGACGAGACAGCCGATTTTTCATCTCGCATCCATCCCTAAGTTGCGTGTTCCCAGAGTGGGAGCACTGCGCGTTAAAAGGTTAAGCAAGGTATGGGAAACCTTTAGAAAGTTCAGGCCAAACTTAGGGTGTTAGCGAAATCGCGGGCCATATTGGTGAGGTTTTAGTATGTTCCGAGTGCCGGATCAAAAGCCAAGGCGAGCCACATCCGGCCAGAGGCTGCCCATATGTGCTTTCTACGAACTTTTAATTTAAAAATATGCGTGTGCAGGCGTGCCCAAGTCTCAGAATTTGGGCCCGAGTCTCAAGCTTTTTTACCCTGTTTTGGGTCTCAGAATTTTCTTAATTCTCTCAGGCTTTTTAAAGAATTTTCAGAAATAGAAACATTTCCCTATTTTATTCATCAGGTGTACAAGATCAATTCACGTTGATCTTTTTTACGTGTTATCAGGCTCCACAGCCTGAGAGCACTTGATTTGAAATAATTTCACCTGAAGTTAGTTTTATTACGTAAATGTTAATGCCCATTATTTATATTAGAAATATGCTAGAAATTTAAAAGCTGTGTGAAGTTAGTAAAAGTATTTTTTGTTAAAAAATTGCATATTTCAAATTTGAGTATTATAATATATCTTTAAATAAATTTTACGTATGGCTGTTTATCTCATATATCCTGATATTTCTTGGACAATTTTTGCAATTGAATTAACATTATAAATCTCAATCTGATACTAAGTTTATATGGACACACGTGGAAATTAAGAAAAGTATTTTTTATGTGTACATTTTATGCTGAAAAAATATGCATAAGAAATCCCAGGCTTTTTGACTTGAAAAAAAACAAAACAGTATCTCTCAAGTTGTTTAACCCTTTGAGGCACAACTCTTTCCCAATGCTGAAAAAAGGGCAGCCGTTGCCATCGCTCGACTTCACTACCAGCAAAATGGCGGACGATCGAAACGTTCACCTCGTGCCACAGATCTAGAGACCCCTTTTTGGCGACACCTGCCTGTGCGGCACAGCCAGCTGTCGCCAAAAAGGGGTCTCTAGATCTGGGGCACGCGATGAACGTTTCGATCGTCCGCGCTCTTGCTGGTAGTGAAGTCGAGCGATGGCAATGGCTGCCCTTTTTTTCAGCGTTGGGCAATCTATCGAGCTGTTCTCGCATCCTTCCATGTTTTTGCAGATGTCAGTGCTGTTAAAAATAGTCGTGACCATTTTTTGACGGGAAATGACGTGCTAAAAAGTAAATTCTCGTGGAGCTATGCCACCCGCAACTATTTTTATAGATATCCAATCTATTCTTCGCGACTAGCAACAGACAAAACGTCAGAAATTGGTGTTCCCAGAGCGGTAACACTGCTCGTTAAAGGGTTAAGTTTGCTAAACGCTGTGAGCTCAAAACGTATAATGCACTGTATCGATATGCTACACGTGTAAAAATATCACTACTTAAGGAAACAGAGTATCCATTTTGAAACGAGGCCTTTATTGGCTTTTTTACTTCTTAACCCTTTAACGCGCAGTGGTCCCGCTCTGGGATCACCGAACTCTGACGTTTTGACTGTTGCCAGTCACGAAGAATAGATTGGATTTCTATAAAAATAGTTGCGGGTGATATAGTTCCGAGAGAATCCTTTACTTTTTAGCACGTCATTTAACGTCAAAAAATGGTCGCGATTATCTTTAACAGCACTGACATCTGCTGAAAAATGGAAGAACGCGAGAACAGCTGGATCGATGGCCCAATGCTGAAAAAAGGGCAGCCGTTGCCATCGCTCGACTTAACGACCCGCAAGAGGGCGGACGATCGAAACGTTCATCGCGTGCCACAGATCAAGAGACCCTTTTTTGGACGACAGTCGTCCCTTTTTGACGACGGCTGTCGTCAAAAAAGGGTCTCTAGATCTGTGGCACGCGATGAACGTTTCGATTGTCCGCCCTCTTGCTGGTAGTTAAGTCGAGCGATGGCAACGGCTGCCCTTTTTTTCAGCATTGGGAAAAGGTTGCGCCTCAAAGGGTTAATTCCGGTACAGCATCGGGTGTATGAGGGGGAAAAATGCAATTTTCTTTTTCCGTCCCCGTCCTTGTGTTCCGTTTCGGCTGACCTCAGACTCCGGCGTCCGGAACACTGATCCGAGTAAGGTCAGCTGATTCGGTTCTGGCCATGGAACGAACACTCGGACGCACACTGAAGGACCGCGCGTACACTTGTATTTTGTTTTCTGGGTGGAAGTGGCAGAAGCACGGTTAAAAAAAAAATTTAAAAAAAACTGTTTTCTAATAAAACCAACCGCTTAAAGGGAGATTTCACTGAAACACTGCCGAAAAACCGATTTTTGTAGGGATGGACGCGAGACGAAAAATTGGCGTCTCGCAAAACAGCCGAAAAGCTTGTCTCGTCTCGCAAAAATCCCTATATCATAATGTTAAAAATGTTTGTCTCGTCTCGCAAAAAAGCTGTAAATCTCTGTCTCGTCTCGCAAAAAGTCGTCTCGCGTCCATCCCTAGATTTTTGTTTTTTAATAAAAATTTTAAAATTATAATGTACAGTGAAACCTCTCTGAGCGGCCACCCCATCGTACCGAGAATATTCGGCCGCTCAGGGGGGGTGACCGTTCTGAAGGGTTTTATTCACTATTATAAGATAATTGCTATAATGCGTAATATAACCAAGTCTGAAACATATTCTTTATTTAAAATGAAATTTAAAACTCATCTAAAGAGGAAATAGTTCCTTATCTAATGCTTTCTTACACTTTTTGAAAAAAGGATACAATTGTGTCTGTTTTAAGTTTGTACTTTTCTATGAATCAACCATTTTTTCAAGTTCATTATTTTAAAAAGCAAATCTGTTGCCGCTTCGTTTGTAACCGCTTCGGAATTTTCGATAATTTCGTCGATTTTCCCTAAGTCGCTTGTGTTGAAAGTTTAGCTTGCTGGCGTGTGTGTTTTACGAATATGATAAATGAAATAAATGACGATTTTATTATTTACGATGAAATAAATGTGTTTTACGAACATGAACATTTGTCAAACATCGGGAAAATCCTCTTTAGGGACAGAATGAGCGCCCGAAAGGAACAAAAATTCATTTGTAAAATATTCAGTTCTAGGAAAAACCTTCAGCGCCTGATTGTCCAGTTCCTCCCTCAGTTTCCATGGGTGGTGCCAATGGGGAAAGTACAAAAGAGATAACACATTCAATTCCAGTTATTCCTGCGTCTTATATTCGACCCTAAATCTGACCTTGGGTTTTTCCACTCAAAATTAAAACAGGAAGTGAGTAGAATTTCCCGAAAAATGAGATGGGCGATCTCACTCGGTGGCCGTTTAGAGGGGGTCGGGTGGTCGCTGATAGAGGTTATTTTAACATTAGGTCTGTGAGCAGAAAAATCTGTGCCATGAAAAATTGGCCGCTTTACAGGGGTGGCCGCTTGGAAAAGTTTCACTGTATTTCATTGGGCACTAATACGGAAATTTCAGTCGTATTACATTTACTTAATGAGATGTAGCGAAAAGAAATTTTATCTTTAAATGCTTATGCCTCAAAATAGAAAGTTTTGGCATTCCGCGCAACCTATTTTTGGAACGCTCATTATATCTTAAAATTTACAGAACTTGTTCATATTATTTACTAGCTGCTACCCGCGACTTCCTCTGCGTCGACTTTAGAATTAGGTTCCGAGAGAAATGGAGCATGTGTAAATAACAAATATGTTTGCGACAAAAGAAACTGCATTTAAATATTATTTCCTTTTTACTTATTTTAAATGAAGTATAATGCGTGGTAGTATACTTCATTTAAAATAACAGAGTATGCAGAGTTACTAAATTTAGATTTTTTTCTTTGTTTCGCATTTGGCGAATACAGTTACGACAGTATTTTCGAACTGTTTTGAGTGTTCTTGTAAAAGAAATATTTATGCTGTACGCATGCATATTAGCCTATGTTAATCAGGAATAGTGCAGCTTTCTATTAGCGAAAAAGTTTTAGAATCGGTTCTGTAGTTACAGAAATAACCAGAGAGCGTAATGTATATTAGAATTATTTAGAGTGTTCCTGTAAAGGAGCTATTTGCGCTACATGCATGAATTTTAGCCTATAATACTCAAGAATAGTGTAGCTTAGTATCAGTGAGAAGTTTTGGAATCGCTTCAGTAGTTACAGATAGAGAGATACACATAGAGTGTAATGTAATTCTTATGTGTATCCCTGTAAAAGAACTATTTGTGATATATGCATAAAAGGTAACCTATAACACTCAGGGTCCCACCAGTGTCTAAGAGGTTCTGCTCTCAAAACTGGAAGACGGGGGGTGCCAGGTTCAAACCCCGGTCGCGGCTGTCGACCTAGCCGCTCGCAGTTTTCCGCGGTTTTCTCCAAAACCTCGCGTAAATACGGGCTAAGATCCCTTAGAAAGTTCCCCACAGAGAATTCCCCATATAGGCATAAGACCCTAGTGCAGTCAATCGGTCTTAATCCACAAACAAACAAACAATAATACTCAGGAATAGTGTAACTTTCAATCAGTGAAAAAAGATTTAGAATCGGTTTAGTTTTGGCGTGAAATCAACATAATTTCCATACCGTTCCATGTTTTTCAAATGCATGTGAATCTGCAAACAAAATTTCTGCTTTATTTCAAAAGCAGAAATCAGTTTGTGCGGGCGATAAAACGGTTTTTAATTAATAATTAGAAAAGTAATTAAAATTTCAAAATTCTGAGCCTCAGGTGCACTTTACCGAAGTCATGGGCTTCTATGCTCAAATTTTCAAAGTTCTGCTTTCTGTAGATTTGTCTGGAGAACATTCATTTTTATTATTATAGATAGATAGATTTGGCATAAAACTGGCATAATTTCCGTGGTATTTAATGTTTTTCAGATGCACGCGCTTCTTCATTGAAGTAATAGCATTCTTGTTAGCTCAAAACATGAATCATTTGATTTGATACGGGCGAAACTCGCCAAGCATGGCAACGTAAAAACTGTATTTAATTAATAAATAAAAAAGTAATTAAAAATCTAAAATTCTTAAGTAGCCTATAGCCTTCTCCAGGATACCATCTATATCTAAACCAAAATTCATCATAAACGATTCTGCGGTTTAGGCGTGAAAGCGTCATAAACAAACAAACAAACAAACTCACTTTCGCATTTATAGTATTAGTTAGGATATGCATGAAATGAACTATAAGTTAAATAGAGAGATAAATATTTATACACGAAAAATGCAAGAACTTAGTTTTTTTTCCCAATCCCTGTGGCAGAAACAAGGGCGACATTGTTGCAGAAACAGAATGATCTTCTGCAGACAAATTGTCTTCAACGGAATTGAAAAATGTGCTGAAGACCACTTTCATCTAATTGCAATTTTCAATGAACAATGTTTAAATGCACCCACATTTTGCTGTGTACATGCACGCATAAATATTGATTGTGCTGCAGAAACATTTTTGTATTTTTGCTGCTTGTCGCTGAAAGCGTGACAAGATTCTGCCACTGTGTCTCCAAACCTGTGTCTAGGTTTCGACAAATGAGAATGTTGAATGTTCAATATGCCTCTCTAGTAATGGACGTTTTAGTGATTTAAAAATAAATTCATAGTGCAATAAGTTCTGATCAGGGTGAGAAATTGGGAGCAAAAATCTAGGCGTCAATGGCACCTAACTTTTTTTCCCGGTTGCCAAACTGTCTCGTTCAGGTGCAGTTTCGAAAACCTTTGTTTTGTTTATATGCTTAAACTATAAACAGGTAGGCTTAATGATTATGTACAGTAATAATAAAGATCAGGACTATTAAAATTAAGATAGTAACAAATAGTAAGTAAATATAAAATCAATTTTTATGGCTTTCCACCTATGCATCCAGAATAAAATATTATGATACATTTTACAAGAACATGGTCTTTAGTTTTAGTTTAGAAGTATTTTATAAATTGTTGCTATATAATTGCAATGCCTATGGTAGATAAACTTATGCAGTATAAGTGTACTAGCTTCAAAATGTCACCTCATCAACCACCACAGTAAGCAGGTAGTACATGTTAAAATTGTGGAAATATGTATTTGTATTCTCAGTGGGTTGAACTGAAGTTGGGAGAGGGTCTATGAAAGCTTTCAATATCACCAAGAAGAATTTATTATTTTACATATCTATTTTATCTTACTAAAAATTATTTTTAATTAAATTACTTAAAACATATTTTATTACAAACGGAATTTTATCTTAATTATTAAAATTTTTATATTTAAATAAAAAGTTTTTTTTTTATATTTTCAAATAACTAATTCAATTTATGCTTTTTTTTTAATTTAAATTATCTCATGAAGGAGTTTTATTTTAAAAGATAAATTTTATTAAGTTTAAACCACCAAATAACATTTTTATTCAAATAATATTTTTATTTGAATTATCGTAATTTAGGCCGGAAGTCCGAAATTTAGATTTTCCCCAAATCCAGACGTTTTGCAAAATTCACCCCCCACCCCACCCCCACGCACACACACAAATAAATAAATCTTCTTTCGCTTTTTCACAACATTGCATTAATTAATTGCAGTCAATCCATGTATTGTTTTCAGTCACAAACTGCTGCATTTAACCAGCCGTTATTGCGGTACTGCAACGGGCCGTGGCAAATAAAATCCAAGATGGCGTCCGTAAACCTGTACTCTCCCGCGGTAAATAATTATATTTAATTAATGAATATTAACTACTAATCCAAATAACTTTTACACTGCCTTATTTAAAAGGATCTCGTGCGTTCATCAATATTGATATCAAATATTATCATCGCATCTTCCCACACCGCCGAGCTTCCGCTAAAACACTCATTTGCAGAAAGAATCCAATATGGCAAACGCGAGCTCGTAGTTTCCTCCAATCAACTTCATTAATATGCATGGAGTTAAAAAATTATGGCTAAATATCTTTAAGTTCCTCTATTTGTTTACATTAAAAAAGGTGCGATTTAAATGATTACACATTCGCGGAAGACAAGAAAGTGGTCTACCGCGCGTTTTTCAACCACAGAAGACTTGTCTGCAGAGGATCGTTCTCTTTCAACCACGGAGCGGTGCTTACGAAAGCAAAAGTCTTTTTCACGGAAATTTACATTTATATTTTTTCAGCACATTTTGAAAAATAGTCGACTAGACAAGAAAAAAAAGTCCCCAGAATTCTGCCTGTCTCGAGCAAAATGTTAGGCGTCAAAAATGAAGACTGGTTCTTAAATCTCGGTCGTCAAAACAAAAATGACAGTTGCAAAATACGACTAACGACCGCTAATTTCGCACCCTGGTTCTGATGTTCATATAAATTAAGTGCAAAAAACCATTAAAGATTATTTATGTTTGGAAATCAATGACTACATTCAAAATTGGAATGAAGAGAAATCAACGTGGAAATTTTGTGAAGCCTAATCTACAAGAGGTCGTTACTTGGGTGAAGAAATGCATGGAGTAAAGTAACTGACGGCTGTGTTTCCAATTCCCCTACGAGCAGTCTTCTTGGACAAGATTTTGATGAGAGCTTTACCAGGCCTGAATTCGAGATTTGGAGCTTTAGAGGATGTTGCAGAACAAGACGACATGGCAATCTATTGGAATGATGCCTAAATAAATGTGTTTTACGAGCATGAACATTTGTCAAAATTTTGCACGAAAAATAACTCATCCCCTCGAAAGTAAGCCCCTGCATCTCTTTTGCAGCAAAAATTAACATAAAACCGGAGATTATTTTGGGGGAATTACGTTAGGTGAGGCTAATGCGTGATTCCGATGGCTATTCTTTACGGAATTTTAAATAAGTCGAACCTGTCGATCTCTCGCTGTGCGGCGGCACAGCCAGCTGTCGTCAAAAAAGGGGTCTCTAGATCTGTGGCACGCGATGAACGTTTCGATCGTCCGCCCTCTTGCTGGTCGTTAAGTCGAGCGATGGCAACGGCTGCCCTTTTTTCAGCATTGGGCAATCTATCCACCTGTTTTCGCATTCTTCCATTTTTCAGCAGATGTCAGTACTGTTAAAAAGAATCGTGGCAATTTTTTTTTCGGGAAATGACGTGCTAAAAAGTAAAGGATTCTCGTGTAGCTATGTGACCCGCAACTATTTTTATAGAAATTCAAATCTATACTACGTGACTGGCAACAGTCAAAACGTCAGAGTTGGGTGTTCCCGGAGCGGGACCACTGAGCGTTAAAGGGTTAAGAAACTGAGGTTGAAATTCTCATGTGTCAGTAGGAGGACCTTGTATGCGAAATCCTTGGTCATTCTGTCCGAGAACAAGATGAGAGAGAGAGAGAGAGCATTGTTTTGCCGCTCTCTTTTTTTGTTAAGTGCTCGGCCAAACAAAAGCCGATTTGTAAGACCGTCGTTTTTCTGCGTCGTTTGGCATTGAAGGATAGGCTGAGCCATTCGGAGCAACTCTAGCGTCGCTTGTTTAATACCCTTTTGTTGGGCGTCTCTCTCTTGTTCTTCTTGCTGCCACCTTCGGATTCCTAATTCCTCTTTGTGATCGCCGGCCTCCGCTCAAGAAGCGTTCTTAAATACATTTCTTATCCCAATAACGTCCTGGCAAATCAAGGGCAAGTGAGCAAGGAGATCTCGGGGATCGCTTGGTTTGTGTCCATCTTCTATAGCTGTATGCTTTGCCAGCCCGAAAGGTCGGACGATTGATTTTCCGTATTATTTATTTAAAGGACGTTTTATATTTTTTATGCGTTTATTAAATTATCGTTGCTTTGACGATGGCGGTCATTAAAGATTTTTTTCACAATCCAACTATGGTAGCATGCCGAGGATAAAGGCATGTGTCTACCCTATGAGCTCTGGGTGCTTCGAAATGCGACGAAACTTGCAAAACGGTGAAATGATTTGCGACAGACCGAGACAGAAACTTCTTATCCGCGCCATTTTGCCACGTTAAAAACGATTTCAAGTTTATCTGTGACTTTTTGTCGCGCAGTGGAATGTAGTAATATGTATAGAAGCAGGGGCTTATCCTAGAGGTGGGCCATTTCGCCTCGGCACCCCGAAATTTGGGATTTTTGTTAATCGTACGTCAATAAATCAAGCATTTTTGTGAGAAATTCTACATTTTTCACTGATTGGCCACCCCCCCCCCTCCCGAAATTTATTTCTCGCTACATCCCTGGTAAAAAGAATCCCTATTCTTTCTGTATAAATTGCTGGAGATCCAAAATGTTTGCATGCAATGCAAATCTTCTGGATTTTCCCGAAGTACGTTGGAAGGTATACCTTCTGTTTCCATCTTCGAATGGCATCTCTGTATGCTCTCGTTGTGGTGCTACGTGTTGACCCAAAATGTTTGCATACAGTGCAAATCTTCTGGATTTTCCCGAAGAATGTTGGAAGGTATACCTTCTGTCACCATCTTCGAATGGCATCTCTGTATGCTCTCGTTGTGGTGCTACGTGTTGACCCAAAATGTTTGCATACAGTGCAAATCTTCTGGATTTTCCCGAAGTACGTTGGAAGGTATACCTTCTGTTTCCATCTTCGAATGGCATCTCTGTATGCTCTCGTTGTGGTGCTACGTGTTGACCCAAAATGTTTGCATACAGTGCAAATCTTCTGGATTTTCCCGAAGAATGTTGGAAGGTATACCTTCTGTCACCATCTTCTAATGGCATCTCTGTATGCTCTCGCTGTGGTGCAACGTGTTGACCCAGAATGTTTGCATACAATCTTATCTTCTGAATTTTCCCGAAGAATGTTGGAAGGTATACCTTCTGTCACAATCTTCTAATGGCATCTCTGTATGCTCTCGTAGTGGTGCAACATGTTGACCCAAAATGTTTGCATACAGTGCAAATCTTCTGGATTTTCCCAAAGAATGTTGGAAGGTATACCTTCTATTACCATTTTCGAATGGCATGTCTGTATGCTCTCGTTGTGGTGCAACGTGTTGACCTAAAATGTTTGCATACAATCTAATCTTCTGAATTTTCCCGAAGAATGTTGGAAGGTATACCTTCTGTCACCCTCTTCTAATGGCATCTCTGTATGCTCTCGTAGTGGTGCAACGTGTGACCCAAAATGTTTGCATACAATCTACTGAATTTTCCCGAAGAATGTTGGAAGGTACACCTTCTGTTGCCATCTGTGTATGCTCTCGTAGTGGTGCAACATGTTGACGCAAAATGTTTATATACAGTGCAAATCTTCTGGATTTTCCCAAAGAATGCTGGAAGGTATACAGTCTATTACCATTTTCGAATGGCATGTCTGTATGCTCTCGTTGTGGTGCAACGTGTTGACCTAAAATGTTTGCATACAATCTAATCTTCTGAATTTTCCCGAAGAATGTTGGAAGGTATACCTTCTGTCACCATCTTCTAATGGCATCTCTGTATGCTCTCGTTGTGGTGCAACGTGTTGACCATGTCTGTATGGTGTCATTGTGGTGCAACGTGTTGACCATGTCTGTATGGTGTCATTGTGGTGCAACGTGTTTTGCAATCAGTGCGTTCAATTTGTTTTATCGTTATTTTCATTCATTTATTTATATTGACTTTGATTGATCCAATTTTTTTCTCTTGCATCGGTGTACCCCTTTCCATTTTGGTTGCAGTTCCTGCGAACGTACGTACTTTCGCCTGGGAGTCTTCGACCTTGGTTCCGTGTGTATCTACGTTGACCATCGGACCGGAGAAGGAAGTGGCGATGCGATGGTGTCGACAGATAAGTGGGGGATTCCGTTAGCACGGAAAAGGGAACAGCGGTCCGTGCGTGCTCGTCCGGCTTTCGATCGGAATACTAAATGGTCGCCAACCGACTGCTTCTTTTTCATTCCGCGACCGCTGAAGCGCGGAACCCGGCAGGGGGTTGTTTACCTTGTTGCGTATTTGTGTATCTCTCGGGGATAGGAAGAGGCAACTAATGAATAAATACTAGGCCAGTATTCGACAGTCGGCGCTATCGTCGAGTACTCGCCCAGGTCGAATATGGATGCACATTTCAGGATGATTCTTGGGTGCCTGTCTGAATTTTCGTGACCGGGGACCCATTTTCAATGGGGTGAACCCGGGCTTCCAACAAAATAGAGGGGTCCCAAATTGCCCTTTTTTAAAAATTTGCCAAAATTTGACTGGGATTTTAAATTAGAGACAGTAGGGCTCCCAGTCTTCCCATCTGTCCTATATATATTCTATACATTTTTAATGACTATGGCATTTTATCCCTCACCCCTTTATTTAAAATTGCCCGAAAAATTTGTCCCAAAAATGCGACATAAAAATCTGCGACGCAACTTTACATATATTTAAATACTACTAGTTCACAACAGCTTTTAATCTATTGTTACAATATTTCGTAAGCTTTAGAATATGCATCCCATGTATTTTTCTATAAATAGGTTACAGTTATAAAACTTTCAACCTAAGGTTACCAGGCGAAATACACGAAAAGTGAGTTATAAAATGACATAGTCAATTAATATCGCTTTAATATGGCAATAATGAAACTAAAAAATTACGGGGGTTCAGGGGGTTCTCCCCCTAACGAGGCTCGAACAGCCCAGTTATATTTTTCAATCGCCAGGAACGTCCTATATTTTGTAAAAAAAAACCTATATTGAATCAGATGTCCTGTATTATTATACGTTTGAAAGAAAAACTGCAGCAAACTTCTGCAACAGTTACCGGCTCGGAAAAGTTTTTCTATTCATGGATGCATTAAACATAAAATTAACTGGTCAGCTTTGTTTTATATTTCTCTAGTCAACATTTTTAAGAGGAGTTTAATTATTATTATTACTTGTGTTCTAAAATTTAACAGAAGGATGATTTCTCTTTTTGTATCAGAATATTCAAATCCGACGCTTATTTGTTAAAATATTTAATGTAATGTGTTTACTTTGCATTTCATCTAATTATCATAAATCCGTAAATCCAAAAAAATTAGTTAAGTATTTCATATTAAACTAGTAATTAGTTGTTAATTTGGTGTGCAAGTAAGATATTTAAAAACTTTTTTTTTATGGTTTAAAAACATTTTTTTTTATTAATTCATTCACTTCATAAAATAAAATGATATGATTTAAAAACTGTTTAAACAAAAAAACAAGAGAGATACAAGAACTTTTAATTTTTAATAAAGTACACGAGAAAAAAAAATTTGAATTGTAAAAATTTTGTTGATTCAACAAAAATTTGGTTGGTACTACTTCAACCGAATAATTTGGCTGGTTTCAACAAAATATATGTTAAATTAACAAAATATTTCGTTGAATTAACAGTAATTTTGTTGGTTCAACAAAAATATTTCTTTGAAGTAACGGCAACCAAAATCTTGTATCAATAAAACTTTTTTTTTTTTCAGTGTATGATCATTTAAAATTTGTAAAATATTTTTTAAATAGCTTATCGTAATGTAATTTAAATTTGTTTTCCGCTGTTCAGATGTATAGAAAAAAAAATCTGTGTTTTAATTTTCGTTCAGAATTCTTAATAATTTTATGGTGCACTATAAATACATATTACTAGAAATCTATGCATCGATTTTGGGATGTTGAATGATAGACTTTCTCAAAATTCCAATAATTAATAATAAATCATAATAATTATGTGTAAAAAATTTTTTAATCTCTAATTTTTAACAGTTTTCAAGGGTCGATGCAGACGAAAATGGGGTCCTTTTTGTGGCCCCATCACAAAATTATTTGGCATTTTACCCAACACTTTAATCTGTTTTATCAATTATTTTAACAAAAAAAAAAATACTTTTATTAAAAATAGCTATTAACATTCACAAAAATAAGCGTTGAAATTAAGTTTTGAAATTCACAAAAGTAAGCCATTTTCACTACAATAGAACCCTGGAAAGAATTCTTGGCTCGACCCCTGGTTTGTCACAATATGTGAGTGTGTTTACTAAATTAAGTTATTTTGAAGTATTTCTTCGTTTTACATTATATATTACATAAATCATAAAAATTATTTTAAGTCCGCCGTAGCCCCTTCCAGCACGAGCGAAAGAGAATATTTTAAAATTCAGTCTTTATAGAATATATCTGAAAGAGCGCTGAGATTGAGCGCTTTTTCCCCTGCTCAGAAGATAGCAACGTTTCCCCTTGCTTACACCTTTGTGAAGGAAAAGCTCGTTGTACAGGCAGAGTAGAGGAAGCGGGCGAAAAGTGGACACACTGGTAACGAGACTTTCGAAACGATTACAAACGAATGTTATCGCCTACAAAAATGCTATTTTACAAGTTCTACAATTTTGTTAAAATACTTTAATAAAATTGGGTTGCTCCAGAAATTTTGGAATATTCTATTTTATTAGGATTAAGGTTATTGCCTTTTACAATTTTAACAGTTTAACTGACCATAATCGTTGTAGAATTTTTAGAATGGACTCTGCACGTGACGTCACTGACGGTATAATCCGCTACGTGCGCGAGCTTCTGGTGGTGATTATTTTTGGTTTTAGCTTGTTTGGATTTTGAGAGCTAATCAACTCTTTCTTCTAAACATTGCAAAAGAAGCTAGAATATTAGTCGCCCTACTTCCTACTATGTACTTACGCTGATCCATGACTCACTGTCTAACAATTGCGGTCCTACCACTTCAAAACCAAACTTTTACCGTCATTCATCCAAGCAGATGAAAAAGTTATGGCCTAAAAACGTAATAAAATTCATACCCTTTTTTACGATCCGTTTGAAGTTTTTCATAATCATTGAGTATAAAAATATAGTAAACAATCTGCGCTCTTTGTAAAATCTGAAAATCCACCCGTTCCCTCATGTTTAAGCGACTTTTCGCTCTTTTCAGCTCCATTTTATTTCTAAGTGTCCAAAAAAGTGAATCATTTGCGTGACAAAACGAGCTGTTTAAAGGGAAAATGACGTCATACAATTGGGGGGATTCCAATTCATTTAAAATAGTTTTTCCAGATTGCAAAGTTTTATTTTTTTTACCACAAATTAATCGTCTGCCTCGATATAAGAGAATGGCTGTGTACACAAAACGAAATATTTCGAACGCGAAAAGTTTTCGCGCGTTTCCAAAAGAGCTTGAAATTCGCTTCGAGTTTCTCTCCAAGATAACGAAACCACGCTCACTCCACCTATTTCTTCTCTATGGTTATTATACGCTCAAGTGTCAAAAGACTTGTGTTTTCAAATTCTGAATCAGGCCAGGCGACTTGCGAACGAAAAAGCTTCGCGCCTTCCAAAGTTGATATATGCCGAACAGCCGGGCTGCTCACACTTTTCGCTGTCGCTTTAACCCTTTAACGCTGTTTTATTATAGTTTTAAATAAATTCCCCGGGGGGGGTCTTGCCGTAAACCTTCGGGTCGGCCCCTCCGGTGGGTGTCTAACCCTTTAACGCTCAGTGTTCCCGCTCTGGGAACACCCAACTCTGACGTTTTGACTGTTGCCAGTCACGAATAATAGATTAGATTTCTATAAAAAATAGTTGCGGGTGACATAGCTCCACGAGAATCCTTTACTTTTTAGCACGTCATTTCCCGTCAAAAAATGGCCACGGTTCTTTTTTACAGCACTGACATCTGCTGAAAAATGGAAGAGTGCGAGAACAGCTGGATCGATTGCCCAATGCTGAAAAAAAAGGCAGCCGTTGCCATCGCTCGACTTAACGACCAGCAAATGGCGAACGATCGGAACGTTCATCGCGTGCCCCAGATCTGGAGACCCTTTTTTGACGCAGCTGGCTGTGCGCGGGCACAGCCAGCTGTCGTCAAAAAAGGGGTCTCTCGATCTGTGGGGCACGCGATGAACGTTTTGATCGTCCGCCCTCTTGCTGGTCGTTAAGTCGAGCGATGGCAACGGCTGCCCTTTTTTCAGCATTGGGAAAGGGTTGCGCCTCAAAGGGTTATTAATAATCAACAACTGCCGTGTTTAAATTTCCGTGAAAAGTCTTGTCGACTTCTTTTTTCGCAATTTCGTGACCGATATACGAGCAATATCTGCCGCGTTTTATTATTAGTTCCCCCCCCCGCGCGGGGGGCAGGGGTGTCGGACCGTGGCCCGCTTTGCGAAACGAATGCTAATGGCCAGTGTTTTTCCTGGTCGCCAGCCGACCGTTGTTTCGTCGAGAAGGGGGTTCTGCGGTGTTTCTTCACTTGTCCACTTGCTTAGTGGACCGATTGGGTCTGACCACTCGCCATCTCGACGGGTCACGTTTCACGCACAGATTGAGACGCGGACAATTTCACGGAAGGAAAATTGGACGCGTTTAAAAATATACATGTAGGGGGTAATTTTATTAATTTTATTTGCGATCGCGGGGTTGGGCAATGGGTTGGTAGTAAAGATATTTTTGCCAGCGCAGTGAGGAAAATTGAAACAAAAATTAGGTTATTTTTGTTGAATGGGCAGCATATAGGACACTTTACGTAGTACCCGCCGCATAATAAAATCATGTTTGTTGTGAGCTAAATTGATTTTAATAAGCGACTGATTTTTGTAGGCCGCGAACATTATTCGAAGGAGTGCTGCCAGTTGGCGCCTTCCAAACTCGGAGAGAAATGATAAAATTAGACGATTAATAGAGTTAATAAAATTAATTATTGTCTAATTTATGATCATTTTGTTCGTGTCGTCTGTGATCTGTAATCATTTTCACGTGCTCAGCCCGTTCAGGCGAAAAAAAGAAAGTTTATATCCAGTCAGCTACCCTATAGAGATGGGTAGGATTAACTAGAGATGAACAGTAGAGCACAGAACACTCCCTTTCTCCTTGTTGTTGTAGGGTCGCTGTCTAAACAAGTTGCTAGAACAAATGATATTATTTAGAGTTTATATATGCCCTCAAGGAATTAAAGATTGGTTCTTCAAACCTTGAAAATCTTATGGGGAAATTTAATTTTTCTTTACAAACCTGGAAAATCCAGCTTTGACCTTGGAATATTACATTTTTTTTGCCCTTTTTTATATTTTCTTCCTTAATAAATAAATAAATAAATGAAAGTCTTTACTGAATTAAAAATTAAATTAAAAAAGCCGCTAGAGTTTTATTATAATTTTAAGCAATTTTCTTAAACCCTAAAGATGCATTATATTTATTTCATTGTTCATGCATAGGATTGCTGTGTTTTACATATATTAGTATGAAAAACTACAGAATTGTTTGCCAGTAACATTGTTTACTGACAGTGTTAGTTTTAGCCTGTTGTCTATCGTTCAACTTGTCCAACAAATCTCATTCACATTTTTACTTTCCGAACATGTACCATGTAAGGAAAGTATTGTAATCATGAAAAAATTCGACTTCGAGATTTTGGTGTTTTTACACGTTTTGAGGGCTTCTGAATCCATTTATGCTATTTTTACGAGATGTATGTATGTATGTGTGTGTGTGTGTGTGTGTTTGTGTGTATGTGAGTGAACACGATAGCTCCTGAACGGAGCATTTGATGGAGCTCAAATTGGATATATATGTCATACACCACCGTCGCAAGACCGGTATTGATTTTGGTGTGTATAGGACTTATAGTTTTTCTACAGGGCTACGACAAAGATTTCCTTTACATTATGGCCTATGGGGGGAATTTCTTGAAAGTGCGCTAGCGTTTAAACGATACATTCGATTGAGCTCAAATTCGGTATACATGTTATAAACCACCATCCCAAGACCGGTATTGATTTTGGTGTGTATAGGACTTATAGTTCTCCTAAAGGGCTACGACAAAACTTTCTTTTATGTTATGCCATAATGGCACATGTTGAGAAATTCTTGAAAGTGCGCAAGCGTTTAAACGGTGCATTCGATTGAGTTTCAATTTGGTATATATGTTTGAATTATTCATCGATTAAAATTTATTTCAGTGCTTGGTAATGGTCTTAATCGTAAGTGTTCGGAAAGTCGAGTGGAGTCACTCCAGATTTTTAGTATTTATTATAGAAGCCACGGAACTCATGAATGGAAGGCTTCACACTCAATACTAATTTCAGGAAGCCCGCAGTTGCCGCAATGAAGAAGTATTTCTGTAGGAATTTGTACTGCATCTTTCGCAACGTGTCGCCCAATGCAATATTTTTATAATCATTTTATGAGTGGAAACGACGCCAATCATGTCCTTTTGTACATTTTGCAATGTCAGTACTTGGTGTGGCTACTATCGGCTTTTATGACACCCAAAACGTGTAGTAACTCTAACCTAAATAAAATTGAATGACAAATACCGTGAAAACAAAGAAATTTGATTTTCGTTGAAATGAGTCTAATAATTTGGTCAACACTGTACTCATCATAAAGAACAGTAAAGTATAGGGTGGCAAAACTGGCCCTCCATGGCAGCTAATTTAAATTAAATTAATTCTACTTTTCAAAAATAAAATTATTACAAGATTCAGCAACCCTGTGCATATCCGTTTCTGTTTTATCTCACCAATAAAGTTGTGTAACCCTCCAACAGAGGGTTGACACTTCAGTGTTAGACTAGTTGCGACGTCCGGCAGATTGAAGGGTCATTAGAAAAACCACTCTTTTAACCCTTTAACGCGCAGTGTTCCCGCTCTGGCAACACCCAACTCTGACGTTTTGACTGACTGCTTCCAGTCACGAAGAATAGATTTGATTTCTATAACAGGGATGAGATTCTTCAGCTTTTTTTTAATAAAGAGGAAATCACTTTTTTGTCTTTTTTCTCTGAAAATTCTGTTTTTTCTGTGAATTCCTGATTGTAGTTATCAGTTAACTGTGTGATATTTTTATCTTGTAGCATGCTCCAATATTTTTCTTCTCATAAAACTTCTTTCACATTAATTAGATATAAATATCATATGTACAAATTTTTTGCTCTCGTATGATTTCAGCTTTTTTGCTCTTTTGCCAATCTCATCCCTGCTATAAGAATAGTTGCGGGTGACCTAGCTCCACGAGAATCCTTCACTTTTCAGCACGTTATTTCCCGTAAAAGAAATGGTCACGATTATTTTTAACAGCTCTGACATCTGCTGAAAAATGGAAGAACACGAGGAACATCTGGATTGATGGTCCAATGCTGAAGAAAGGGCAGCACAGCCAGCTGTCGTCAAAAAAAGAGTCTCTCGATCTGTGTCACGCGATGAACGTTTCGATCGTCTGCCATCTTGCTGGTCGTTAAGTCGAGCGATGGCAACGGCTGCCCTTTTTTCAGCATTGGAAAAGGGTTGCGCCTCAAAGGGTTAAATGGATCACCCAACCCTGTAAAATATTGGAAAGTATCTTATATAATCGATTCCTTTTGCATGATTTATCTGCCTCGTATTCATTTCCCTTTAATTATCGTCGTGTAACGCGAAGGGCCGTTGGGCTGGAAAGTATTTTCGAGACTGTTCGATTCGTTCTGCATCTTTTTTTTTTTTTTCTTTTCTTTTCTATCCCTTTATACTTTGCAAGGGCGTCCACCGAAACGAACCTTCCAATTAACCTGCTCGCTTCATTTGCTAATAGAATGTCTCTCCTGCTGCCGAGTGGAGGTCAGTGCCAAGAACGCCAGGAAAAAGAACTGGGGCATTGACTCCTCCTCATCTCGCTGTTAGCTGGCTTGCTATCGAGATCCAGGGAGCGTTCCTGCGTTCGATCTCGTTTATTCGCGTGCACTTGGATACGGTGAAATCGAAGAAGAAAAAAATAATGAATAAAAAAAAGGAATATCGTAATCGAACCGAACGGTGGATGGGCCAGCGTCACGAGCACGAAGTTAAACCTGTAGGAGAGGACGGACAGGAAAAAAACAGTTTGGCGGGCCAAGATAAATTTTTCTAAAATTTTAAAAACAATATACAAGTATTACAATTTAAATATGTTAATGATATGAATGAAATTGCGATTTCATTTTTAAAAGTTCCTTATATTGAGGTTCGACGTGAGATGCACTGATTCTAAGGAACGAGGCTAAATGCTGATCTGTCAGTCTACTTCTGAAAGAATTCTCTCTTTAAGGTTCGTAGTTGAAAACACTTGTTTGCATGCATAAGATGAAGCAAACATGGCACTGATTTTCTGGGCGTGAGATATTCAATTTGGGAAACTTACTTTCGATAATGATTTGTAAAACTCCAACTTTGGTATATTTAGAAACAACTGCTTGAGATGATTGTTATAGATTGCAATTCAATTAATTCGAGCTGCAAATCTGACCTCACTGCTTCACAATTTATGTTGATCTGCGTGGTAAAATTCTGTTTGAATGGCACTGAACTCTTGAAATCTGCGTTCGAACTCAAAATGCACTTTTTTCAAGCCATCTTCATAATTATTAATATGGATATATAATATATAAATACATATATTTTTCAATTTCCGTCGAACCGGCAAATTAAAATTCCATCCACGGGCCGGATAAAACCTTCCGGCGGGCCGGATTTGGCCCGCGGGCCGTAGTTTGCCCATCCCTGTCTTAGAAAGTGGGATAACGTCGTTATTGCTTATAGAGGGCGCTGTGTAGCCATCCGAGAGAAGGCAATATTTAAAAAGTGTTCATTTATAATGACGATCAAACAAACAGTATTTACATTTATTTCATGCGGCGATCCGTTTTAATACAGCTGAAATTCCCGCTAAGCTCAAACTCGTAAATAAATTCATGTTACATTAAAAAACTCAGTAATGAACTCGGAGCCATTTTCTGCTGCAAATAAACATAGCAGGTTAAAAGTTCTTTTTCGTCTGCTACGGTGGATGTGCCATCCTATTTCATTAACCCTCTGACTGCTCAATTTGTGGACCAATATCGCTTCAAAAATTGTGTAATTTTTATTCTTCATATTTCAAATCTATTTACATTGGAGAATTGAAATGTGCGTTTTTTCTTTCTAGAAAAGATCTTTTATATAGATTTTTATCACCAGAAACTAAGCTTCAGAAAAACCTATTTCAGATGCTATTATTATTTAAAACAATTTTTTAAAAATAAAGTTTCAATTGAATTACAGTTAGTTTCCGCTTATTACGTAATATAAGAAAATGCACCTCCGCCTAACGCTTTGCAGGTTTATTGAATCATGGTCAGATTCATCGCCGTCTGAGGAGCCGTCCAAGAAATCTAAATCTCTATCACTATCCAAACTTAAATCTCTTCCAGAATCTCATAAATCAGCAGCCATTTCTGTTTAGAAAAGGCGGCAAACAAGGGAAGTTAGAGCATAAATGCCGAGTACTACCTTCAAATGCCGCGATTTAGTGGACGACTAACGAAATCTGTTGGTCAAAACCTAAATTAAACGTCTAATGGCCTTAACACACTAAAGGGAAAATCCGAGGAACTTCGTGCTGGACCAACTTTTCCGACGGACATGAAGGCGTGGTTATCTTTAAGGGTTTCAAAAGTAAACAAACTCTCTCCGACGCCCCGATAGTCATCGCATCGCTGATTTGGCGTGCAGGTTCTTATTTTACTTATCGTGCGTTGGTATATTTACATCGGATGGGCAGCAATCTCTAATTCCAAAGTCCACTTGAACGCGGCCATAATTTTATTGACACGTGATTCTGACATCGAGCCAAGCTTCGAACATAGTCGCCATTGCTTGAAATTGCTTATGACGTAGCAGGAAGAAGTACTCTGATTGGCCGAATTTTCGTCCGACTCGGATTTTTTCCTTCGGAAAGGAAAAAGTTGGAGTTCGCGGTCGTCAAGGTAACGGCTGAGAAAATCGGCCGGAAAGTTGATTTGCAAGGAAAGTTGGTCGGATTTTTCTCAGTGTGATAGCCCTATAACACTGTATCTAATTTATTTCTCTGGTTAAACGAGGAAAACGCAGGATGCGCTCCTCAATGAAGAACGAAAATCGCGGGATGAGCAACCAGAGGGTTAACGAGTGCGTATATCATGGCTGACGAAAATTTCTTTTTCATCAGCCATGATATACGCACTCGTTAATAAATACAACCTCAATGTTTTAATCATCTCGAGATAGAGCATCCCCCCTTTTTTTATTACTTCCTTGTACGTAGTATAAGGAAGTAATGTGATCCCGAAAAATTTTGGGGGCCAAATTTCGACATAAAAACCGATTTTGACTACCTCTAAATTTAATTAAAAAAATTTTTTCGATGCATCTCATCGTAGGCTAGCATGCACGATCATATTAACGCGTCTGCAACTCATTTTGACCAGTGGCGAGTCTACTGTGGCCAGTTTTTCCATGCCGTCTGTACGTACGTACGTACGTACGTACGTATGTATGTAACTCGCATATCTCAAAAACTAATGGTCGTAGAATGTTGAGATTTGATATTTAGGATTGTTCTATGATCTAGTTGTGCACCTCCCCTTTTGGTGGCAATCGAATGGATAGTTTATGTACAGGACCGCCCAAAAGATTCGAAATACATTACGCTCTATGGGCCGAAATTCATTAAACTCGCATATCTCAAAAACTGTTAGGCGTTGAATGTTGAAACTTTATATTTAGGATTGTTGTAACATCTAGTTGTGCACCTTCCCTTTCGGTTCCATTCGACTGAATAGTTTATCTACAGGACCGCCCAAAAGATTCGAAATACATTACGCACTATGGGCCGAAATTCATCAAAGCGTTTTTTAGAGGTATTGGGCTATTTCAAACGACTCAGAAGTGATATATGCTGTAAAGAGTTAGAAAATGAATTTCTCCATTAAAAAAAGTGTCTTTTTCATTTATAGTTCTGCTACAGGAACACTCAAAAGATTTCCAATACATTACGGTCAATAGCAATTTTAGGGGCATTCATCCATTTCAAGCACAATACCGTCCTACCACATAAGTTAGGTAATGGTCCGACCACGGTCACGTGCCTCCCTCAAGAACTATGCCAAAAGTCGCCAAGCTTGGCGACTTTTGGTGTATGTGTGTGCATATTTAACTCTCAAATCTCAAAAACTATTATGAAATTTCATATATAAGAATGTTGTAACATCTAGTTGTGCATCTCGATTTTTGGTTCCAATCTACTGGAGAGTTTATTTACAGGACCACCGAAAAGAATTTCAGTACCTTAATGTCTATGGACATCTTCAATATAATACAGTCATTGTTTGGTACATGCCCAAAATCTCGCCGTCTGTCCTCGACCTTGGCGAGTTTTGGCGAAATATCGCCAAATTTGGCGATAGTCAGTCATTTGGTCCATGCCCAAAGTATCGCCATTTGTTATCGTTCTTGGCGAGTTTTGGCGGAATATCCGCAAATTTGGCGATAATCTGTGTTTGGTTCATGCTTAAAATCTCGCCAAATGTCTTCGACATTGACGAGTTTCGCCGAAATATCGCCAAATTTGGCGCCAAAAATTATTTCCTATTTTGTATAACTCTAAAACTTTAACCCGTAGATTTTTTAACTTTGTATTTAGAACTATTGTAATATCTAACTGTTTTCAATATCTTTTTTGACAGCAATCGACTGAGAATTTATTTACAGGGTGAGCCAAATGACTTTAAATACATTGAGGTGTATGGATGCATTCAATTCATTGAAAGTCTGTGGTCAATGACTACTTTGGCTATCCCCAAAATCTCGCTGACTATCTCAAGTTTGTCGGCTTTTGGTGAAATATCGCCAAATAAAGTGTCAGAAGGAAATCTTTCAAATTGAACTCAGCTTGGCGATATCGAAATATTTGGCTAGAAATCGCTAAACCTTACTATTATTGATATTTTATCTCTTTCAAACAAATAAATTTAGAGGAAGTGCATCGAAAATATTTTTGATCTAATGGACGTGCAAGGAAGTCATGTGTTGGACACATCAGATTTTTTACTAAGGTAACAACATAAAGCAAAAGTGAAAAGAAATAATTAAAATTGAGTGCTCGCTTTCATAATCTCGTTCACGTGCTAGGTTGGGAAATTAAAAACGTGTAAAACTAATTAGCAGTCAGCGCGGGAGATATTTTATTTTTGTACCGCTAGGATCGTTGCCCAATGCTGGAAAAGGGGCAGCCATTGCCATCGCTCGACTTAACTACCGGCACAGCCAGCTGCCCCAAAAAGAAAATTGCAAAAAAAAAAAAAAAACAAAATACAAGTAAAAAAAAATACGATTCATGCAAAAAAAAAAACTTCGGCAGTGTCAGGTTTTGAACCCCAAGAACCCCCTTTTGCCTACGCCTCTGCCTCTACAGCACGTGAAGGAATCGGCTAAAACCCACTCAATCCAAGCACAATCACACCACCGCCATTAAAAAACAATCCGTACTTCTCCGTAATTTGTAGCTTTTTAAGCAACCGATGTGTTCTTGACATTGTAATGGTTGGAAGGGGGGGGGGGAGTCCACTCGATTGCTTCCTCGGAGGACCGTTAAACAAAAGAATCGTTTTCCCTCCATTCCGTGGCCAACAAAAGACGAACTTAAAAGCGGCCACTTTGCATGTCAGAGTTCACGACAATTGAAAATGACCTCGCTCGCTAGTTTGAGAAAGAGGTCGGGCCCCAAAAATAGGTGCTGCCCGACGGATTTTCTTCCTGTTCAAAAAAAAAGAAATAAAATAAAATAAAAACAGGGATAATGGATGGTTTCGAAGCGGATTTTCGGGGAAACAAAAATGGTAAAATTTAGAATTCTTCCTGAAAATGGCGGTTGCCTGTAACCCATTCATTTCGCTGAATACTCGGTGAAGCGTTGAACTGTCGAGTGTTATTAATTTTCTTTATTTTATAGTCCGAAGTTCTCCAAATAGTACTCGTAAGGTTTCTGTTGATTCTCGACAAGAGTTCGCCGACAGCCCCTCCTAGAAGGGCTGGGGGAACAGGAAGGGGCCATTGCCACCGGGCCCGTGCTTTAGTGGCTCCCGGAGTTGGAAGGAAATTTTATCATGTGTAAGATTTTGTATATGTGCCCTAATAGCAGAGACGGTCACAAAAGAGTCGCTGTGACGTCACAGTTGTCGCACACTAGTCACATTGTGACTTGTGAGGGATGTTGTTACTCCACTGTGCAGTCACTGTGAAGTTTAATTGTGATCAGTCACCAGGCGACATCGCTGTGAAGTCACCTTGTGATTAGTATGTGATGGGTCGCTTAGTGACTACTGTGAAGTCACTGTGTGATTTTTAGGGGACTACTGATTTTTAGGCCTTCAAAAGGACGTCACACCGGCTGTTTGATCCGACTTTGGAAACAAACTTATTTTTACTAACATTTCATAGTAATTAATTTCGTCAAACATTTAATGAATAAATCCGAAAATGATAGCGAGTAATAGAGTAAAATCTCGCAGTTATAAAATAATGGAATTCAGTTGAGTGTGTTAATTTTAAAAATAAATTATTTCGTTTGTACAAAACAATATTATTTATAAAAATATTATTCTGAAAAATGTTAGTTGAGAGTTCTATTGATTGATTGTGATTTATAAACAGTCGTTACCTCTCCGCAATTCTTATTGATTGCAAGATTGAATTAATAAAACTTATTATATCCCTTAACCACAGAAGGAAATAATAGAAAAAAGACCAGCACCCCAAATTGTAAGATTTTAATGAAGCGAAAGTCTTCTGTTAGAGTAACATACTGAATTCAGTGCGTAAAATTAGGTGGAATGAGTAAGGGTATATGTTTTCATTATTTATTATCTGAGTATGGCAATGTTCTGTTTCTGGTTGAGCTTATTAATTTTTTCTTGCTGTCGGTGATATATATCTGTGAAATAGGACTTGCTCCGATCTGCAAATAACCGGATGATACTCACGGGAGCACGATTTGTAGATAGGGACGGGAAATATTTTTAGAAAACATATGCAAGTGAACACGTTCCTTGATTTATGGAATAGGTTTTCCTTTTTTTTTTTTTTTTGAACATATACTGTATCGTATTCGTTCACTTTTTTTTTTTTCCTTTTCTGTCGCAGAACCTGCCGAGCATCTTCTTTGACGTCAGAGGAGGCTGTATTGACGTCACGTTAGGAGGGGGGGGGGCGCTTCGTCCAGTTGAAATGGGCCGAATCTGGTTTCAACCGAATCCAAGTGGCGTGTCCGTGAGAGTCAAACTGACCCGGCGATTATTCAGAGGATGCCACTGAAAAATTCCCATATTGTTTATTGACCCGAATCATATTTTGGGGGACGCCTGCTCTGCCGAATACTGATGGCTTAATTTCTCGTAAAATTAAGTGATGGATTTTTGGAGAAATCATCATTGGGATTCAGGAGAATATTGAATTGGCGAGATGTGTCCGTTTTGTTAATTGTTAATAAAATGTTTTTGTTTGCAGTTTTAAAAAAATAAAATCGGACGTTTCTTGGAGGACGAATTTCGAAATGCCTTGAAAGGGATTTTTTAGATATTCGTGTTGTGTGTTACAATTTACAGTATTAACTTTATGGGTATCGCTTCTCCCCCACCTCTCCTTTCTTTTCTTTAACCCTTTAACGCGCTGGGAACACCAAACTCTGACGTTTTGACTGTTGCCAGCCAAAACGTCAGAGAATAGATTTGATTTCTATAAAAATAGTTGCGGGTGACAGGGCTCCACGAGAATCCTTCACTTTTGAGCACGTCATTTCCCGTAAAAAATTGGTCACGATTATTTTTAACAGGACTGACATCTTCTGAAAAAAGGAAGAATGCGAGAAGAGCTGGATGGAATGCCCAATGCCGAAAAAAAGGGCAGCCGTTGCCATCGCTCGACTTAACTCCCAGCAAGATGGCGGACGTTTGAAACGCTGTGCCGCACAGCCAGCTGTCGTCCAAAAAGGGGTCTCTAGATCTGTGGCACGCGATGAACGTTTCGATCGTCCGCCATCTTGCTGGTCGTTAAGTCGAGCGATGGCAACGGCTGCCCTTTTTTCAGCATTGGGAAAGGGTTGCGCCTCAAAGGGTTAATGGGGATGTTTGATAAGAACTTGAACGATTTGGGGGAGAGACAGAGACTGAGATATCTGTCCGCAAAATCCTAATGGAGCTGTGATGACAATAGGGAGTGATTTATGCGCTGTGTGAAGGTTTGTGTATCGGCGACAAATTATAGATAAGGTTGGTTATATGACGTTTGATGTGGTTTTAAATTTGGGCATGAGCAGACGTCTCATTCCTGTGCGGCGCCGTAGAGCCAGCTGTGTCAAAATTATTCTTGTGCTCTGTGGCACGCGATGGGCGATTCGATCGACCGCCCTATCGCTGGTAGTTGAATCGAGCGATGGCAACGGCTGCACTTATTTCGGCATTGGGAAAGTAGTTTTACTTCTGTTTCGATGCATATTTTCATCACTTTCTTCAGTTCTCAGCGGATGCTGGCACTGATAAAAATAATTGTGACATCCATTCTATAAATAATCGATCCTTTTTACGGGAAATGATGTGCTGAATAGATAAGGATTCTTGTGTATCTATGTACTCCTAAAGTATTTTATTGAAAACAAATTTATTCTTTGGCAATCAAAATCGTTAAACTGCCAACAAACCAAATAAATAAATAAATACAGATATTTGAATTCAACAAAATTCTATTGGTGCTTTTTTAAATGTATAATTTTATTGACTCAACAAATGATGCATTTAAAATATGTTAAACTTTTTTCTTTTTAAATTCAACAGACTATTTTCCCACGTGCATGTGGTCTCTTTAGTTAGCTGCTACTTTTTTTTTTTTTTTTTTTTTTTTTTTTAAACTATTTTTAAAGAATTGTTGCTTTTAAGATTTTAATCAAAACGTTTGTTGAAAAGGAAGATAAATAATTTCAAAAAGAAAAATATTATAGTGGTAAATCTTTGTTGGATTTGGCTCAGAAGTAGAAAGTTTATGGAATTAAAAAGCGTAATCTGTTCTTTTCCGCGAAGACGTTTGTTGAAAAATAAGATAAATATTTTAAAACAGAAAAAAGTATTATACTGGCAAATCTTCATTGAAATTGGCTCACAAGTAGAAAGTTTATCCAAGTAAGAACCGTTATATGTTTTCAGTGCAGACGATTGCTGAAAAGTAAGATAAATAATTTAAAGCAGAAAAAATATTATACTGGTAAATCTTCATTGAATTTGGCTCACAAGTGGAAAGTTTATCCAAGTAAGAACCGTTGTATGTTCTTTTCAGTGCAGACGATTGTTGAAAAGTAAGATAAATAATTTAAAGCAGAAAAAATATTATACTGGTAAATCTTCATTGAATTTGGCTCACAAGTAGAAAGTTTATGGAAGTAAGAACCGTTGTATGTTCTTTTCAGTGCAGACGATTGTTGAAAAGTAAGATAAATAATTTAAAGCAGAAAAAATATTATACTGGTAAATCTTCATTGTATTTGGCTCACAAGTAGAAAGTTTATCGAAGTAAGAACCGTTGTATGTTCTTTTCAGTGCAGACGATTGTTGAAAAGTAAGATAAATAATTTAAAGCAGAAAAAATATTATACTGGTAAATCTTCATTGAATTTGGCTCACAAGTAGAAAGTTTATGGAAGTAAGAACCGTTGTATGTTCTTTTCAGTGCAGACGATTGTTGAAAAGTAAGATAAATAATTTAAAGCAGAAAAAATATTATACTGGTAAATCTTCATTGTATTTGGCTCACAAGTAGAAAGTTTATCGAAGTAAGAACCGTTGTATGTTCTTTTCAGTGCAGACGATTGTTGAAAAGTAAGATAAATAATTTAAAGCAGAAAAAATATTATACTGGTAAATCTTCATTGAATTTGGCTCACTAGTGGAAAGTTTATCGAAGTAAGAACCGTTATCTGTTGTTTTCGTCTGCACGACGTGAATTAAACCAAAGATGTGGTTTGCATTCGATAACTTTTTGGCTTTGTACGTTTGGCAACCTCTTGAAAAGCAGCGACCCGAGACGCTCTCTTAGTATCAAAAGATACCGTCCAACTCTGGTTGTGGCGATCGTAAGGAACGCCGTACACACCAAAGAATGCCATTGTTGTTTATGGCCCTCGTCTTTTAAGGCCGGCCGTGTCCACCCGAATACAGATCGTCTCATTAGCCGGCTCATCGGATCTTTAAATCAAGAGGAGGGACGACAACGCTTGGGCAAGAGACGCTATTGCGACGAAAAAAGGGGGTTATATACACGACAGATGCTACCGAGATGGCACACTTCGGAGGAATTTCACTCTCTTGGAAGAAAAATCTTGCGCCATTTTCGCGTTCGCGAATAAATTTTCCGGGGTTGTCACTCACTGCCGGAGTGTGAATTTTTATGTGGTGTGTGTGTCCGATTTACGTGGATGGACGGTTGTGTTAAAAGAGTGAATGTGTGACGCGCGCGTGATGCCGATTATGACGAGAGATATTGCCCAACGGATCGTTATGCGTTGAGTTTGTGCCTATGGACGGTACGCGTGATACACAGGCTAAAGATTCGAGCCTGTTGCTAAGCTTCTTTGACCCGGCCATGATGATCCGACAGGCAACGACTGACGGCTACCCAGCAAAATGGAGTCCGTATTTTAGAAATATTCAAGCATCCTTTTCTAAATGCAGCAGAAGTGCTCTGTTGCGACTCATAGTGTTCAGATTTCCCATTTTCAAAAGTGACACCCTGAAGTACCGTTAACCCTTTGAGGCGCGACCCTTTCCCAATGCTGAAAAAGGGGCAGCCGTTGCCATCGCTCGACTTAACTACCAGCAAGATGGCGGACGATCGAAACGTTCATTGTGTGCCACAGATCTAGAGACCCCTTTTTTGACGACAGCTGGCTGTGCCCACAGCCAGCTGTGGTCACGTCCGCCATCTTGCTGGTAGTTAAGTTGAGCGATGGCAACGGCTGCCCTTTTTTCAGCATTGGCAAATGACCTCAAAGGGTTAAAGTGTTACGCGTGGCTAGCATTGCCAGGCGTCCGGATAAAGCCGGACATAGTTAGGCTTTTTGATTGCGTGTCCGGCTAAACTAACGGTGTCCGGTTTTTGTTAGGCTTTTTACTGGTGACTTTGGTTGATTAGTAATAAAGTACTTGTACTGATTTGGCATTCGATGTTATTCATATTTCATTAGAATCTGACAAGATTCATGATAATCAAAAAAGCTTGATTTTACATACAATTTTTTTGTTGTGCCTATTAATACTGAGACAAAATCCTCAATATTGTAGGCTGTCCTGCCTTTTTACCCAAATGTCCGGCCAAACTGGCTGGTCTGTCCGGCTATTTGGTGTGGCGAGCCGGCAACCTTATGTGTGGCACATCCATCCTTGAACTTTTGAAATCTTTCTGTCCAAAAATCGGCCCTCGTTACCTGCACGCGATTCTGCGTTTAACCTGTGTTCCACCGAGGGGTCGAGGGCCTGCGTAGCAGTGGCCCCCATCCTATATATAGATGGGTCGACTTTTGTACAACATACGTGTGAGTGTGTGTATGAACAGGGTGCTCGTCGCAGGAAGCCCTCTCTCTCTCCATTATTCGGTGGAATCGGAGCGCGGATAAATGGAACGAAAAACTTTTTTTTCAGTTTTTTTTTTTTTTTTTTTCCGTGCGTGCGGAGTGGGTTTTCTCTCTGTCCCTTTCCATACTTTCTCACGGTGTTTATTAATTTCTCTTCCTGTGTAACGAAGGTTTTTTTTTTCTTTTCCCCTATAATTGGGTATGCCCCTGTTCGGGGTATTGACCAGCGAGGCACACTGACCCATAGGTAGTTGGGTGCGAGTGCAGTGCCATCCCTGAGCTGGTACAACTGCAGGATGCGTTCGTTATACCGCAAATATCCTTTCGCAGCACTCTAAAAAATAAATAAAAACAAAATAAATAACTTATATGCAAAAAGAAATAAAAGTAAACTTTGTAAAATTGAATTAATGTTTGTGAATTCATCAGAAAATTGGCTTTTCCCTCTGTTACATAAAGGTAGTCAAACGATTCATCTAATGCATGCCTGGTACAGATTTCAAAGTTGTTGCATAACTGACTTTTATCTGGTACACTTTCCTAGACTTTCTATTTTTAATCTTACTTTCTATCTCTTGTAACTTTTTATATATTTACCCTTTTTTACTTTCCGAACATGTACCATGTAAGGAAAGTATTGTAATCATGAAAAAAATCGAATTCGAGATTTTGGTGTATTGACACGTTTAGAGGTCTTCTGAATTCATTTATGCTATTTTTACGAGATGTATGTTTGTATGTGTGTGTGTGTATTCGAGTGAACACGATAGCTCCTAAACAGGGCATTCGATGGAGCTCAAATTGGGTATATATGTCATACACCACCGTCGCAAGACCGGTATTGATTTTGGTGTGTATAGGACTTATAGTTTTTCTACAGGGCTACGACAAAGATTTCTTTTCCATTATGGCCTATGGGGGAAAATCCTGGAAAGTGCGCTAGCGTTTAAACGGTACATTCGATTGAGCTCAAATTGGGTGTACATGTTATAAACAACCATCGTAACACCGGTATCGATTTGGATGTGTATAGGACTTATAGTTTTTCTACAGGGCTACGCCAAAAATTCCTTTTACATTATACCCTATGGGGAGAAATTCTTGAAAGTGCGCTAGCGTTTAAACGATACATTCGATTGAGCTTCATTTTGGTATATATATTTGAATTATTCATCGATTAAAATTTATTTAAATGCTTGGTAATGATCTTAATCGTAAGTGTTCGGAAAGTCGAGTGGAGTCACTCCAGATTTTTTTTTCTTTAGAATGCAGTGATAAATAAATTTAAAAAAAAAATTATTCGTCACCATTGAATTCGAATTGAAAGTATGGTTGATAATGTAATTTAATGATAAAGCATGCTCCAACTTCATCGCATTTTCTCGTTATGATTTTCCAACAATAGTCAGATTTAAGATCACAAAAAACGGTCAGTGAAATTGTAACTTCACTGACGTCTCTTAACCCTTTAACGCGCAGTGTTCCTGCTCTGGGAACACCAAACTCTGACGTTTTGACTGTTGCCAGTCACGAAGAATAGATTGGATTTCTATAAAAATAGTTGCGGGTGACATAGCTCCACGAGAATACTTTACTTTTTAGCACGTTCATTTCCCGTAAAAAAAAAAAAAATGGTCACGATTATTTTTAACAGCAGTGACATCTGCTGAACGCGATGAACGTTTCGATCGTCCGCCATCTTGCTGGTCGTTAATTCGAGCGATGGCAACGGCTGCCCTTTTTTCAGCATTGGTAAAGGGTTGCGCCTCAAAGGGTTAATGACTAGTCAGACAGAAGTGTAACAGTGAGAGAGCTGAGTGAATTCACGTCACTTCCTAGTGACAAGGTGACTAGTTTGACACTCGGTGACCTACCTCTGTGACAGTTCGTATGACCATACGTACTATAATGGAGATATAACTTCCCATTGTAATAATTGTTAATTGTTTGAAGAGCAAGCATTTTCAAATCAATATAGAAGACCCATTGGATAGACAGTCCAAGTCTGAAAAAGTGCAGCTGTTGCCATCGATCCACTTAACTACGAACAGCATGGCAGTCGATCGAATCCCCCATCTGGCACCACAGAGCTAAAGCAGTTTTCTGATACAGCTAGATGAGAGGCTGTACAGCTAGCTGTGCCAAAAAAAATTTTCAGCTCTGTGGCGCCAAATCGGCGATTCCATCGATGGCAACGACTGCACTTCTTCAGCCAGGGGTGTTAAAAACCCGTTTTTATTTTCAGAATATTTTTTAAAAAATGCTAATTACTAAATGCAACATAAAGCAACTGATTACATAAATCGATTATAGATTTTAAAAAAATTGTTCAATTGATAATGATAATTACAATTATCAGTTACATATTAAAAAAATATATATAAATCAATAACAATAATAACCAATCATGGTTTGCTCGTAGATAAATTGATTATTTGTAATGATTTTAACAATGATATTAAAGTATTATACTTCTAGTGCTGAATTAAAACTTTTAAAGTAATGTTTTTTTTATGGTTAAAAAATCTGTATTCATTTAAATTCAAATGATAGGCATAAAATTTTTCTCTAGAAAGTCTTTCTCCGAATTTTTTTTTTCTTGTAGTGGTGATTCAGGAGGGTGGTTGTTTATAAACTTTACAAGAGGTGTATTGATATTGTTGTTGTTGTGGGACTGAGGCCAGTTACCTACACGTGGGATCTAGTCCTAGGTGGGGTGCCCTCCGTGGGGGATCTTTTTAAGGGATCCTAACCCGTATTTACGCTAAGTTTCGGAGGAAACCACGGAAAACTCCGAATGGTTTAGTTGGCGGACGCTACCTGGTTTTCGAACCAATCACCTTCCGTCTCCCAGTTCAGAGCTGTATGCGGTCGGCCGTGTACTGATATTTAGAGATGTATTAGCTATGTACATTTCAAAGTTGAAATTTTGAAAAAACCAGTCGGGTTTTTTCGGGCTGGGCAAAATCATAAGAATTTTGTTAGTAGACTATTTAACCATTTTTTTTTCTCCTCTCGACTAGCAGTGAAAGCGCTAAAATAAGCAGGGTTGGCATGGTTTAAACCAAATGGTTTTTCTCAAAAAACCGTTTTTTAAGGAATAATTTAAAATTACGAATAGTACAGATAAAATAAGCTATAATATATTATTAAATTATCCTTATAAGTATCAACGATAATTTTTTATATCAATCTAATGGATACTGTAATGTTTTATCATTAAAAATTATTAATTGAACTTAAATTATAGGCTGCATCTTTAATTTGTTTCTAAAATAGAGGTTTTGTGTTTTAACAATTTATTTTGAAAACTATTGTATTATATTATACTAGCTGACCCGGCAAACGTTGTTTTGCCATATAAATTATTCCTAGGTTTATTTTAGTAGAAAGAAATGACTAACTTATTGTAAGTTTGTGAGGATGTGGTATATGAGTGGAAGAGGCATGGAGCGCTGTGAACGATGCTGGAATATAAAAATAACACAATACCAAACATATATTTTTAATTCATTGTAATTTATTCTTTAAATTTATATATATCGCTAATTACAATAATTTTACTAAAAATAATATCAATCCCTTAACGCAATAGAGTATACAATATTTTTTTTAATCCCATCTTTAGATAACACAAACAAACTGGATGCCCACTGTATGGTTTGCCCACTCAAGAGCATGCCACGTACAGTGGCGGATCCAGAAATTTTTTTTGGGAGGGGCTAAAATTTTCAAAAAGCTTATTTCACCAAATTAAAATGTACAATAAATTAAAATTTTAGTCTAAACCAATGTATTAGGCTTTTGGGAGGGGCTAAGTAATAAAATATGATCATTTTAGCTATTTAAAATGTATAATAAAGCAGAATGTTACCCTTCAGCAATTTCTTTTGGGGGGGGGCTGAAGCCCCCTAGCCCCTCCCCTGGATCCGCTACTGGCCACGTATAACTGTCCGTGTGAAAAACATGGCGTGCTCAAATCTAATCCTGAAACAGACATAGCTTGGCCTTGAGACTTATTGATAGTCATTCCATAAAAAATTTTGCCCCCCCCCCCCAAAAAAAAAGGGTGAAAATCTGAGACACTTTCAGATTTTAAATACGCACTATAGTGCGATATATTAAAATCGTATCATAATTTATGGCGTCGTCCCTATTTTTCCTCCTTATTCCATTAAGTTGGAAAGTGTTATCATTATTCATGACTGTGCTGTATTTTTCTTCCTTATTTTATAAAACCCATCTTTGGAATCGAAATCTATCTTAAAATCGCCTACTAAAACTATTTTACAATCTTCGCCAAGTATATCACAACTATACTTCTCCGTTTTATATATTGTTTCCTACTTTAACGCCTCGACTCTCGCCAAGGAGGCGATGATTAAACATATGCAGTTACCCTGACGATTTTTTGCATTTCTGTAGAAATCGTAATTTAGAATTAAAATGGCGATTTGGAACAACATGTAAGTACAGCATGCCGTTACATTTTTATTTATTTTGGATTACCAATTAATGTAGTTTTAATAATTAAATGTCTTCAAATTCCTTAAGTGGTGTGTTTATCGCTAGTTTGTTTACTTTAGTTATCACCTAGTTCTTTTGGGTGCGTTGAAACGGTACTTACGTATTAACTCGGCGGTCACTTCCGCCAAACTACTTTTTCGTAGATTTTCAATACGTTGCCAATCGTATTCCAAACCATCAACAATTTCATGTGCCCGGCATTTATCTTGGTGAAAAAATTGCTTGTCTTGGCGGACCACAGGGATAATACGTAAGTACCGTTGAAACTTGTGCATAACTCCCAGAGACCCATGACTGCAAAGCTCGCCAAAGTACGGGAATTTTTTAGGTTGGCGAGAGTGGTGGCGCTAAAATAGGAATCAACTCTTTCTTGTACCATAAAACACATCTTTGGAATCGAAATCTATCTTAAAATCGCCACCTGAAACTGTTTAGAATTTCCTCCAGGCATGTTCTTCCTGTAGGCATATTCCAACTATACCGCAAAGACATTTTAAATATTGTTTGGAATGGACATCATAATCCATGAGTGTACCGTGTTTTCCTTTCTTGTTCCACAGAGCACTTCTTCGGAATAGAAATCTATATTAAATTCGCCCAATAAAACTCTTTTACAATATACGCCAGGCGTTTTCTAACTATACGCGAAATATATTTATAATAAATTGTCGCGTTTTGGCACCCCATTTAGCGATCAATTATCAAAAATTGCAAACCTTGTGCGACTTTCAACATTTTATTAACTCCCCCCCCCCCCCTCCCACATTATCTGGCAAACACATTTGAAAAGTGATTCGACACGCTAATGTCTACACAGAAATCCTGATTGAAATTAATAGCACTCGGGGGCTAAACATTTTGGGGTGGACCGCCCGCCTGACTTAGGGGTATGAGACATAGTTAAAAACCTATTCTATGACCTAACGAATATACATAGAAAATTTCATAAAAATTGGTCGAGTGGTTTCGGAGGAGTTAGGTGACTAACACTGTGACAGGAGAATTTTATATATTAGATATTAAGTTTAAAAAATAGTATCTCTAAATAAATATTAAAATTGAATGATTTCAGTGTCACATTAAGTATGGCAACAATTGTTTATTTATGGTGGGGGGGGGGGGAAACCTCTCAAAATACAAATGATGAAATAAATAAAAACTTTGTGAAAAAAACACACATAAAAAGTTACTGTGTGTATTTTTTTACAAAGTTTTTATTTATTTTAATTGTTTATTCACTTTGATTTAATTATTTTCAGAAGAAATATTAATTGTTACTTGAACATTTTACAAACAATTTTATTTATAAATATGTATACATGTAATTATAAAAGGATTAAAAAAACCTGTTCTAAACAAAAAAAAAAACTTTTTTTTTTCCGACCCTGAAAATAAGGCGGTTTCACGGTGCAACCATCGCACGTGAAAGGGATAAGTAAGGTGATTTCTTCGGTAAAAGCTGTCAGAATGGAGTGTTGTCAGCAGCCGTCCAATTTATGTCACCATAAACATCGTCAGCCTTCCCCGTGGTCTTTTCAGTGTCATCCTCATGACGACCGGTCGTCAGTGGAAGACAGCGCGGCATCCTTCCTTCATCCGTTGCGCAACCGTTGCGATGCCGGATCGATCGTTCGCCTGCATATGCGGGAGGCCGAAATATGCGGATCTCCTTGAAAACGGACGCGTCCCATTGGCACACTCCCCGTTCGACTTTTACTTTTGATCCGAAGGTTATCTCTCTTTTATTTTCACTTTCGCTCGCTTTCTCGAGGTCTCTCTCTTTTTTTGTGTCTGTGGCATGGGCATATCCAGTGGAGAAGTCTCAAAGGAAGGTGCGATAAATCCTTTGAGGCGCAACCCTTTCCCAATGCTGAAAAAAGGGCAGCCGTTGCCATCGATCGACTTAACTACCAACAAGATGGCGGACGATCGAAACGTTCATCGCGTGCCACAGATCTAGACATCCTTTTTTTGTCGACAGCTGGCTGTGCGGCGGCACAGCCAGCTGCGTCAAAAAAGGGGCCTCTAGATCTGTGGCACGCGATGAACGTTTCGATCGTCCGCCATCTCGCTGGTAGTGAAGTCGAGCGATGGCAACGGCTGCCCTTTTTTCAGCATTGGGCAATCTATCCAGCTGTTTTCGCTTTCTTCCATTTTTCGGCAGATGTCAGTGCTGTTAAAAATGATCGTGACCATTTTTTTTACGGAAAATGACGTGCTAAAAGGTAAAGGATTCTCGTGGAGCTATGTCATCCGTAACTATTTTTATAGAAACCAAATCTACTCTTCGTGACTGGCAACAGTCAAAACGTCAGAGTTGGGTGTTCCCAGAGCGGGAACGCTGCGCGTTAAAGGGTTAAGTACGACCAGCTATAGAGATCAGTGACGGATCTTTCATTTTCTGAACTTAAATCCCTGATACATAAATACATTCAGGATACGGATGTCCGATTGCCAAACTTTGAGCTTGAGGTCTAGGGTTGCCAACCGTCCCGCGAGAGCCGGGACGTCCCTTTTCTATAGCTTCAGAAGACGCGTCCCGCGAAAGGTGTGTGCGGGACGCCCGATGTCCCGTTTTTTGAATAGAATAAGTAATTTAATAAATTATAATGATATCAGAAGAGATTTTGAACATTAAATTTCTTTCCTGAAACATAGGATCTCGGCAAAAGTGATTTATAGTTCTTTTCTTTTTAAGCCCCGCCCCATTTTAATCGCGAAAGTGCCCTTAAATCTAATATATAAAATTCTCCTGTCACAGTGTTGTTAGTCACCGAACTCCTCCGAAACCACTCGACCAATTTTAATGAAATTTTCTATGTATATTCGTTAGGTCTGAGAATAGGTTTTTAACTATGTCTCATACCCCTAAGTCATAAGGGCGGTCCACCCCAAAATGTTTAGCCCCAGAGTGCTATTCATTTCAATCAGGATTTCTGTGTAGACATTAGCGTGTCGAGTCACTTTTCAAATGTGTTTGCCAGATAATGTGGAGAGGGGGGGGGGCGTTCATAAAATGTTGAAAGTCGCACAAGGTTTACAATTTCTGTATCTAAATCGCTAAATGGGGTGCCAAAACGTGACAATTTATTATAAATATATTTCGCGTATAGTTAGAAAACGCCTGGCGTATATTGTAAAAGTTTTATTAGGCGATTTTAATATAGATTTCTATTCCGAAGAAGTGTTCTGTGGAACAAGAAAGGAAAACACTGTACACTCGTGGATTATGATGCCCATTCCAAACAGCATTTAAAATGTCTTTGCGGTATAGTTGGAATATGCCTGGCGAAGATTGTAAAACAGTTTCAGTAGGCGATTTTAAGATAGATTTCGATTCCAAAGATGTGTTTTATGGTACAAGAAAGAGTTGATTCCTATTTTAACGCCCCCACTCTCGCCAACCTAAAAAATCCCCGTACTTTGGCGAGCTTTGGAGTCATGGGTCTCTGGGAGTTATGCACAAGTTTCAACGGTACTTACGTATTATCCCGGCGGTCCGCTAAGACAAGCAATTTTTCACCAAGATAAATGCCGGGCACATGAAATTGTTGATGGTTTGGAATACGATTAGCAACGTATTTAAAATCTACGAAAAAGTAGTTTGGCGGAAGTGACCGCCGGGATAATACGTAAGTACCGTTTCAACGCACCCAAAAGAACTAGGTGATAACTAAAGTAAACAAACTAGCGATAAACGCGCCAGTTAAGGAATTTGAAGACATTTAATTATTAAAACTACATTAATTGTTAATCCAAAATAAATAAAAATGTAACGGCATGCTGTACTTACATGTTGTTCCAAATCGCCATTTTAATTCTAAATTACGATTTCTACATAAATGCAAAAAATCGTCATGGTAACTGCATATGTTTAATCATCGCCTCCTTGGCGAGAGTCGAGGCGTTAAAGTAGGAAACAATATATAAAACGGTGAAGTATATAGTTGTGATATACTTGGCGAAGATTGTAAAATAGTTTTAGTAGGCGATTTTAAGATAGATTTCGATTCCAAAGATGGGTTTTATAAAATAAGAAAGAAAAATACAGCACAGTCATGAATAATGATAACACTTTCCAACTTAATGGAATAAGGACGAAAAATAGGGACGACGCATAAATTATGATACGATTTTAATATACAGCACTATAGTGCGTATTTAAAATCTGAAAGTGTTTCAGATTTTCATCCTTTTTTTTTGGGGGGGGGGGCAAAATTTTTTATGGAATGACTATCAATAAGTCGCAAATCCAAACTATGTCTGTTTCTGGATTAGATTTGAGCACGCCATGTTTTTCACACGGACAGTTATACGTGGCATGCTCTCAAGAGGGCAAACCATACAGTGGGCATCCAGTTTGTTTATGTTATCTAAAGATGGGATAACAAAAAATATTGTATACTCTATTGCGTTAAGGGATTGCTATAATTTTTTAGTAAAATTATTGTAATTAGCGATATATATAAATTTAAAGAATAAATTACAATGAATTAAAAATATATGTTTGGTATTGTGTTATTTTTATATTCCAGCATCGTTCACAGCGCTCCATGCCTCTTCCACTCATATACCACATCCTCACAAACTTACACTAAGTTAGTCATTTCTTTCTACTAAAATAATCCTAGGAATAATTTATATGGCAAAACAGAGAGAGTTGATTCCTATTTTAACGCCCCCACTCTCGCCAACCTAAAAAATCCCCGTACTTTGGCGAGCTTTGGAGTCATGGGTCTCTGGGAGTTATGCACAAGTTTCAACGGTACTTACGTATTATCCCGGCGGTCCGCTAAGACAAGCAATTTTTCACCAAGATAAATGCCGGGCACATGAAATTGTTGATGGTTTGGAATACGATTGGCAACGTATTTAAAATCTACGAAAAAGTAGTTTGGCGGAAGTGACCGCCGGGATAATACGTAAGTACCGTTTCAACGCACCCAAAAGAACTAGGTGATAACTAAAGTAAACAAACTAGCGATAAACGCGCCAGTTAAGGAATTTGAAGAATTATTAAAACTACATTAATTGTTAATCCAAAATAAATAAAAATGTAACGGCATGCTGTACTTACATGTTGTTCCAAATCGCCATTTTAATTCTAAATTACGATTTCTACATAAATGCAAAAAATCGTCATGGTAACTGCATATGTTTAATCATCGCCTCCTTGGCGAGAGTCGAGGCGTTAAAGTAGGAAACAATATATAAAACGGTGAAGTATATAGTTGTGATATACTTGGCGAAGATTGTAAAATAGTTTTAGTAGGCGATTTTAAGATAGATTTCGATTCCAAAGATGGGTTTTATAAAATAAGAAAGAAAAATACAGCACAGTCATGAATAATGATAACACTTTCCAACTTAATGGAATAAGGACGAAAAATAGGGACGACGCATAAATTATGATACGATTTTAATATACAGCACTATAGTGCGTATTTAAAATCTGAAAGTGTTTCAGATTTTCATCCTTTTTTTTTGGGGGGGGGGGCAAAATTTTTTATGGAATGACTATCAATAAGTCGCAAATCCAAACTATGTCTGTTTCTGGATTAGATTTGAGCACGCCATGTTTTTCACACGGACAGTTATACGTGGCATGCTCTCAAGAGGGCAAACCATACAGTGGGCATCCAGTTTGTTTATGTTATCTAAAGATGGGATAACAAAAAATATTGTATACTCTATTGCGTTAAGGGATTGCTATAATTTTTTAGTAAAATTATTGTAATTAGCGATATATATAAATTTAAAGAATAAATTACAATGAATTAAAAATATATGTTTGGTATTGTGTTATTTTTATATTCCAGCATCGTTCACAGCGCTCCATGCCTCTTCCACTCATATACCACATCCTCACAAACTTACAATAAGTTAGTCATTTCTTTCTACTAAAATAATCCTAGGAATAATTTATATGGCAAAACAACGTTTGCCAGGTCAGCTAGTCCTTGTATAAAATTTGAGAAACCTATCGAAGTGCAACCAAGACGTGCCAAGTCTGAGGATTTTAAGCTGAGGCTTTTTATCTTAGTTTGAGACTCGGGGTATCTAGAAATTGCGACATTCCCTCATTTTATTGGGTCATTCAGAAAGATTTTTTTTTTATTTTTTCACACCAACTTTACACTAAAGCAGCACAATCATTATATGTTTGTACAGCTCAAGTTTGTAGCAAGGCTTGTTTGTGAAAAAGTTCAATTCATTCTACGCAGTTTTTAAGTTTATACTCTTTCAAATATGGAAAGTGAAAAACAATATTTTCGGCCAATTTGCTTTTTTTAAGAGAAGGTAAAAGTGCTGTATTAGCAAAGAAAAATATCCGATGTGTATGGAAAAGATGTATTGTTAGAATGCCAGTCCTAAAACTGATTTGCAAAATTTCGATCCGGCAATTTGGATGTCAAAGATAAATGCACCACGTTCTGGAAGGCCATTTGAAGCTGATGAAGACTCAATAAACGCATTAACTGGTGCAAACCGGCGAACAACAACTCGTGAGATTGCCTGTAGATTAAATTATCGAATTCCACCGTCCCTCCTAAGAAGTGCCTAAGTTCAATTTCAAAGCTTGATAAATGAGTTCCTCATATTCTGGAAAAACGAAATTACTTTCCGAACAACCCATAAAAGTTCATTGTATATCTAGAAATAGAAATTTTGAAGTTGTGTCAGATTAATAATAGTATTTTTCGAAGTTAGATATTAAGACAGGGGCGTAACCAAGGGGGGGGTTGTTAGGGGGGTCATAACCCCCCATGAGGATTTTTTTGCCATACAAGATGTATAGTCTCCCTTATCACACACCCGTATACAAATATGTGAGTTGCAGAAGTCGTAACCCCCCCCATGAAAAATTTCTGGCTACGCCACTCTTAAGATATTTCATAACACTTAAAATAATTTTTAGTTGCGAATAGTTTCTCTGATGTATTGTGTTTCTTTTTGGCAAATTTTGAAGTTGGATTCATTTACATTGTTCAACTCAAACGCTTGGATAGCACGCTGAAGTTAGAAGTAATTTAATGTGGAGAGTTATGCACTATGTCTGCTTTGATTACGTGCGTGTTTTGTGCTGAAAATTTATTTCTTTGGCTGTTTGATTTTAGGAACTTAGTAACCGTCTGTAATCTCCTACGTAACCGAACAGAGGAGAATCTCTCGCTCGTCTCCCACTTCTGCATCTGCTCCTTTCCTTTCCTTCATTCTTGGGTATGGCATTGGTTGGTTGATTGCATGATAGTAGCTTCATTTAAATAAATGAATTGCGAATCTTTAAAGCGATTATACCGTTGGATAGAGATGATTTACGAAACGGGATCTCCTGTTTCTCGTTCTATCAACTAACCCCTAAACTGTTCAGCAATTCATCCTGAGAGAGATTTTGTTGGAATTTTTAAGTTGCCATTCCATGGCTGCCGATAACAGCTTTTCCCCAGAAGCCGATAACAGCTTTCCAGAATTATTTTTGTAACTTATTTCCTTCTAATTTCCTGGTTTCCACCAAAAAGCTCTCGTTTTTTTTTTAACCAATTTTCGAATAACCTTAAATTTATTAAACTTGGGGGAATTTTTTTCGTTTATTAAATGCATAGTAGGGCTTGGCAGCCAGAAGCAGACGTGATTGTGGTCTGTACCTTTATCTGGAATTTTGTATTTTTTTAGGGATTAGGTATATGTATGTAAAGAATGGCCTTACGCCATCCTTTGTTGAAATGATCGACACCACACCAGGCTTCTAGGTTGAATAGTTTATTTCAAATTTCGGACAGAGGGCAGGAGTCAGGCCGGCGACCTTTTTAGTTCCGTGGCTATCTTTTCTCTTTGCATTGTGATCTCGAAAAGCTCTTAAAAAGATTAAAGCTCCAAGCTAAGGCTCCCGAAATTTCCGTGCTCTTTTATAAATACTCCCCTAGTTACTACACCTGCTGGCAGGGCGCAGCACGATCGCGAAGGCGTTACTCTCAAACGTAATTAGTTAACTAGATTGTCAATCAAGCCATGAGAAATATTTGCTTACTTAGGAGTTCCAAAAGCGCGCAGCAACGAAACCGCAGAAAACTGCAAATACTGCTAAATCAACAATTTTACTCCTTATGGAACTTCAAAAATCGTCTCTGAGCGTAATATTTGTATGGCCGAGAAACAAACTTTACAGTAAAAGTAACAGAGAAAGAAGGTTTTTTTCAGATAACATTAAATTAAATTAGTAAAGTTTATTTTATTATTACATATATAGTTATTAATTTCAATTCTGCTACCAGCAAGATTAATTATAAATTTTTAAAATTCCTTTTGTATTATAATTGTGTAAAAAAATTCTCTTTTTTTTTTTCTACAAATTGATAGAGATCTAGAGTATTAGTATGCTTGTGGAGAAGTAGTGGATTTCTTTCCAAGAATGTTAATAGGTTATGTCGAGACTGATTAAAACAGAACGTTTGACGCTGTCCTTTTTAATGGTCTAAAAATTGATCTTGTTTCATTAACCCTAATATATTGCTAATGACATGGAGCTGTCCTTCTCGTTGCCTAATGAGTTGCACTCACAACAGAGGGAGATATATGCGCAACCTTGGAGTTAAATAACTCGGATAGGTAGGCGGCAGACAATGCAAATGACCAACGTCCTCAGACAAACACAGACCCGACATGGGGGGAAATATTCAAATATTCTTTCGGCAGGCAAACACACCGCTGGCGCCTTTCTAAGAATAAGGGCGAAACTTTCATTTGGAATTCACGTTCATATCTAACATTGCGGAACGGAATTAAATTTCTCTGTAATTGTCATTGCCGCCTTTGGGGTGCATTTTAAATTTTTTAATGGGTTGTTTTGTTGTTCAAAGCTTTGGGTATTGGGTCTAATTGCACCCAGCGCCGATCGGACTTTGTAGAATTTTTTTTTTTTTTTTTTTTTTTTTTTTAACCTTCCGTAAGCGACTGAATTCTTTTGTTGGGCCGTTCAGAGTGTATAGACGTGGCGCCTTGTAAAATAATGAAATGAAAATGCTTTGTCGTTTCACGGGGGAAAGAATTTTTTAACAGAATAAAGGATATCAGACGGCCTTTTAAATAGGGGATACGTTCCATTTATTTATTTCCATACGCTAGGAGAATTTTTATGTGCTTGTGAATAATAAGCGTAAATGAGAATAATAGCTTCAGGGGCAATTTCAGTCCACGGCAAAGCCTACTTTAGAAAAGCTTAGAATAGGCTAGATTAGCCAGAAAGAAAAATAAGAGAATAAGAAGGCTGCTGTGCGGCACAGCCAACTGTCGTCAAAAAAGGGTCTCCATATCTGTGGCACGCGATGAACGTTTCGATCGTCCGCCCTCTTGCTGGCAGTGAAGTCGAGCGATGGCAACGTCTGCCCCTTTTTTTCAGCATTGGGAAAGGGTTGCGCCTCAAAGGGTTAATGGCAGGAGGAAGATAGCGACAGAAACTAATAAAGCCGACGAATGGATTATGACGTGATTTTAAAATGTAGTACTCCAGAGCGTATTTAAAATATGCAAATGTTTCAAATTTTCTTTCTTGTTTTGTTGACTTCGCCGTGGCATCGAACGTGAGCCGAGTGCTGCCCACACCTCTCTCCCCATTAGCATGACAAGCAAGCGCCGCTTTTTGATATCCTCCACCGGCCCTGTTTCAACAATGAGGTGACTTCTTGAAACAAAGGAAGACGCGGGCTGTGTTAATTCAATTCAGCGAACCGATCTGCTTTTCTGTGTGTCTCGTCTGTCTCTTAAGGAAGCGGGTTTGACCCCTCTCTCTCTTGTGTTCCTTGATTTGCGTTCAATCGAATTCTGCCTGCCGTTATCTTGATGGTGTGCTATGGATAAGCGCTCGTCCAGATAGGAAGAGATACGTCGTTTGTCGGTGCCGGAACTACAACGAACGACAGTTGCATGCCGATTTCTGGTTTTAACCCTTTGAGTCTGAGGGATGTCGATTGGAATCATAGATCCTTCCGATGAGACTACCTCTCTGCGACAGGTCCCCACTTATGCCTGACTGCTTTGGGTTCTCGTAATGTCTATCAATATGAAAAACCCGATTTTGACATTTAAAGTCTTAAATTCAAATTTGGATTAGGGAATGCAATCCCGATCCTGCGGGATCCCGCACAAATATTTGCGGGACTAGTCCCGCGGGATTACGATCCTAATCCCGCGGGATTAATACCGAGAAATAAATTATTTTTTATTAAAAATTCACGCCGCTTTCTCAACCAATAGACCGACAATTTTTGAATATTCATGTCTTTCATCTAACAATAAACTAATCCATAATTACAAATTTTAATTTAAAGTTTTATTTTTTTAAATTATCTTCCAATGGGAGTCTGGATCAAACATCTAAATCTAAACACCATAATCTAAATTTTTCGAAAACTTCCCAAGTCAACTGAAATATTTCATACTCATTTATCTCTGAGTGAACAATTATGAATTAATTATAAAAAGTTTTCATTTTAGTTATTAATTTTTACTTCCTTGTACGTAGTATAAGGAAGTAATGTGATCCCGAAAAATTTTGGGGGCCAAATTTCGACTAAAAAACCGATTTTGACTACCTCTAAATTTAATTTTAAGAATTTTTTCGATGCATCTCATCGTAGGCTAGCATGCACGATCATATAAACGCGTCTGCAACTCATTTTGACCAGCGGCGAGTCTACTGTGGCCAGTTTTTCCATGCCGTCTGCACGTACGTACGTACGTACGTATGTATGTAACTCGCATATCTCAAAAACTATTGGTCGTAGAATATTGAGATTTGATATTTAGTATTGCTCTATGATCTAGTTGTGCACCTCCCGTTTTGGTCGCAATCGAATGGATAGTTTATGTACAGGACCGCCCAAAGATTCGAAATACATTACGCTCTATGGGCCGAAATTCATTAAACTCGCATATCTCAAAAACGACTAGGCGTAGAATGTCGAAACTTCATATTTTGGATTGTTGTAACATCTAGTTCTGCACCTCCCCTTTTGGTTCCATTCGACTGGATTGTTTATCTACAGAACCTTCCAAAAGATTCGAAATACATTACGCTCTATAGAGCGAAATTCATTAAACTCGCATACCTCAAAAACTATTGGTCGTAGAATGTTGAAACTTTACACTTAGGATTGCTGTCACATCTAGTTGTGCACCTCCCCTTTCGGTTCCATTTGACAGGATAGTTTATCTACAGGACCGCCCAAAAGATTCGAAATACATTACCCTCTATGGTCCGATATTCATTAAACTCGCATATCTCAGAAACTATTAGGCGTAGAATGTCGAAACTTAGAATTGCTGTCACATCTACTTGTGCCGCTCCCATTTCGGTTCGATTCGACTGCATATTGTATCTACAGGGCGGCTCAAAAGATTCTAAATACATTACGCTCTATGGGCCGAAATTCATTACAGCATATTTTAGTGGTATTGGGCTATTTCAAACTACTCAGATGTGATATATGCTGTTAAGAGTTACAAAATGAATTTCTCCATCAAAAAAGTGTCTTTATCATTTATAGTTCTACTTCAGGAACACTCAAAATATTTCCAATACATTACGGTCAATGGCAATTTTAGTGGCATTCATCCATTTCAAGCACAATACCACATAAGTTAGGTAATGGTCCGACCACGGTCACGTACCTCCCTCAAGAACTACGCCAAAAGTCGCCAAGCTTGGCGACTTTTGGTGTACGTGTGTGCGTATTTAACTCTCAAATTTCAACAACTATTATGAAATTTCATATATAAGATTGTTGTAACATCTAGTTGTGCATCTCGATTTTTGGTTCCAATCTACTAGAGAGTTTATTTACAGGTCCACCGAAAAGAATTTCAGTACTTTAATGTCTATAGACATCTTCAATATACTACAACTGTAGACAGTCATTGTTTGGTCCATGCCCAAAATCTTGCCGTCTGTCGTCGACCTTGGCGAGTTTTTCCGAAATATCGCCAAATTTGGTGATAATCTGTCATTGTTTGGTCCATGCTTAAAATCTCGCCATATGCCGTCGACATTGACGAGTTCGCCAAAAATTATTTCGTTATTTCTATAGTAACTCTAAAACTTTAACCCGTAGAATTTTGAACTTTTGTATTTAAAACTATTGTAATATCTAACTGTTTTCAGTATCTTTTTTGACAGCAATCGACTGGAAATTTATTTACAGGGTGAGCCAAATGACTTTAAACACATTGAGGTGTATGGATGCATTCAATTCATTGAAAGTCTGTGGTCAATGACTACTTTGGCTATCCCCAAAATCTCGCAAACTATCTCAAGCTTGTCGGCTTTTGGTGAAATATCGCCAAATAAAGTGTCAGAAGGAAATCTTTCAAACTGAACTCAGCTTGGCGATATCGAAATATTTGGCTAGAAATCGCTTATCCTTACTATTACTGATATTTTATCTCTTTCAAAGAAATAAGTTTACAGGAAGGGCGTGGAAAATATTTTTGATTTAATAGACGTGTAAGGAAGTCGTGTTGTACACATCAGATTTTTTTAATTCACAGTTTTAAACTAAAATCAAATCTAGACTAGGAAATCATTCATTGGATTTGTTCGATATTGTACGTTCTTTTTTCAGCAACTAAGAAAATAACGTTAGTATGTGAATGCATTTTTCTGTAAATTCCTCAATTTTAGAAACTAACATAACTAATACTAATATAGTAAGGCATAACTTACTGTATTATTCTGAAAATGATTATAATTTTCATATTTCTGTAAGTTATTGTATGAATTATCTAATAAGATTAATTATTATTATTAAGTTAGTTAAGGCAAGTTAAGCTTCATAGTGCTTAAAATCTTACTTTTTTTACTTTTCTCTGTTGAAATGAAGCCCTACCTCAATGAAATGTCAATCTCGCGGGATTGCGGGATCAATAAATCTCAATCCCGAAATCCCGCTAGACGAAAAACAGTGCGGGATTGCATTCCCTAATTTGGATGTTTGTAATGGGTGGAATGAGATTAGCAAACCTTCGACTTTGATTTTCCAGCGGCTTTTTTTACGTTTTGAATTGATTAAGGATTATTAAAACCAGCTCCGAAAAACCTATTGCCGGATATACCCGGGCATGTGAAATTTTCAGCCAGGCATATTTTTTTTCCGATCGGGCATGTAAAAAAAAATCGACTGAGTTTCATAATTACTTAACAGAATTATATGTACATATTTTCAAATGCCGTCGATTTTACAAAATTTTGTATATGGGAAAAATAAATTTCCTTTTTTATTTCAGTGATTTTATCAATGTGCTACCGTCAATCTTAGTATCTCAACTGTAGTGTAAACAGAATACGGTAGGAAAAGATAAAAATAACCCATATCATATAGCCACAAGGATTAAAATATATCCATCCCTTAATTGAGCTTAGGGATGGACGCGATACAATATTTTGCGAGAAGAGACAGAGATCTGCAGCTTTTTTGCGAGACGAGACAGAGCTTTTAGGCTGTTTTGCGAGACGCCGATTTTCTGTCTCGCGCCCATCCCCAATTGAGCTGATGTTCTCTGCAGTGTGACCAGATTGAGTAGATTTCTATTTTTTGAGTAGATTTTAGGAGAAATTTTGAGAGCCAGTAGAAAATTAGGTCGATTGCATTTTTGAATACAGTAAATGTACTCAAAAATGCAACCTACTTGCATTATCTCCTGGACCTCAAAATTTCACTTAAAATCTACTGAAAAAGTAAAAATCTACTCAATCTGGTCACACTGTTTCTCTGTCACCCATCGCTTTAGCTTGTGAGCTTGGATTTAGTTCTACAAATAGAATTAAAACATGTCTTTTCTCTGGATTATCGACTGACTCAGTAAATGGTTTGATGAGAATCAGCATGGATGGCTCTGAAATTGGCGACTTTGATCCTGCATTAGGGATTGATCATTGCCAATCTTCAGCGAAAGTTTTCAGACATTAATGGCCTGGCCATGTTCTTCATATACCTTAGGTGTCTATACTGTGATTCGGTTTATGGTTGCAACGTTTCCTTTCAATTCAAATAGTCTGAATAATGCAAATTTTACAGAGCAATAAAATGTAATATTTTTCGGGCCTACAATTTTTGGTTCGGGCATGCATTAATTTAGTTTATATGTCCAAGTGGGCATTTGGAGATTTTTCTGCCCCTGATTAAAACTGATGTTTCTAGTACCCGTTTTCTGAGTTGATTACAGTAGGAAGACAGTAATAGAATCTGCGCAGAAAGAATGTGCAGTTGTCTATCACTCGGATGATGTCACTGAAACGTTACGTCGAAATGCTCTATAACACTCACATCATACATTCGACTGTCGTTTTAAGGGGTTCTAACGCTTATTCGCGTTTCATCTTTAAGACCTTATTACACGGACACAATTTAGAGCAATTTTGGTTGCAGAAACCAGTTGCTGCAATTCATTTCCGCAAGTCATGGAGCCCAGATGTGGTAAACAAAAACCCTGCTGTGTTCACAAACGTCAAAGATTCACCGAATTAGCGGTTGCTAGAGCATGTAATTATAAATATCATATCGTTGGTTGCTTATGCATCGTGTATCTTCGGATCGGATAGATATTTATTTTTCTTTCCTTCCACCAAATCAATTTCCATGTCGATATTCCATTTTACGGACATTTTGTTTTCGCACAGGCTCATGCCTTTCACTACGAACGGCATCGCTGACGCTGACTCTTCCGCCATCTTGTGTTGTGACGTAGAAATGGGAAGCACTACGATTGGCTGGATTGCCAGCAACTTGCAATTTTTTCGCCTCTGAACGAAAAAGTTGGAGTTGACTGTTCCCTAGGTGACCCAGGAAAATTTCCAGGAAAGAGGTTTCTGCAACTGGTTGCAGCAACCAAATCGCACGAAAATTCCTTCGTGTATTAAGGCCTATAAGAAGTTGACCAGACCGTTAGATCGACAGCCACGGAGTAGGCCAAACGTAATCGTAATGTAATAAATGGATGAGCACCGATCAGTTTACGCTAAATTAACGTGTTCATTTCTTGAGTTGAGTCTCTTATTATTTCGATTAGTTTTTTTTTCTCACTCTGCCTAAGCCTCAGCATCGGTGCAGACATCGCGTGATATCTATGATTAAAATCTAAGTCTTTGTATGGCTAAAAATTACATTAAAAGTTACAATTGACAGCTAGTGACGTGCCAATCAGACTGCCTGGCTGCGGAGACCGTGTCTCATCCAACCCGATCTAATTCATGTAGTCGGCCGGAACCAGACATTGCAGATCCATGCTTCCTTTTAGAATAGAATTGACCGTGTGAGTTCGCGTAGCCATTGCCAGTAGCGCTGTTTCTGCTGAATGTAGGTGAAATATCGCTTCATCAAGAACAGTTCGGATTTGCCTAATCTCCGCGTTGACCCACCAAAAGATAACGATACATACACAGAGACAACGAGTGCAACTCAACTCGAATGGGGAGTATGTCGGAATTCACACGCGCTGGCCCGAACCCGAATTCAGCGCTTGCGAAGCGTGTTGGATTAGCATCGGGCTTCTTTCTATGTTTTATTGTTGGTGGGCGATCTCGCGGCGAATAACAAGCGAGAAACATAATGCAGCGTCCGTTAATGAGCTGCATACGTTAGCGCGAACGCGACGCTCGGAAATTATTCGGCATACTTTGCACCTCGTGTGAGCAGAATTTGCTAATGAGATTATAAAAGACCGTCGAAAGTAGTGTATTCATTGCACGAGTAGCTCTCGTGAAACGGAATACACGAATAGTTATTATAATAGTAAAAATCTGGAGTGACTCTCCACTCGGCTTTCGATCTTTACCAAGCGTTTAAATAAGTTTGATATCGGTATCGGATGCAATGTTCATTTGAGTGTATTGGCCGTAATGTAGTGGCTACAACGATACTTTTTTGTAGCCCCGTAAAAAATCTGTAACACCTGCACGCACCGAAATCTACACAATATGTAAGAAAGTAACCTACAGTATGCGTACCTAGTTTTACAGGGTGTCTACCAAATTTCTGAAAGTCAATTTCCGGACTTTTTCCTGACTTTTGGGAGGTCCCGGGAAAAAAATTCCTGACCAGTGCATTTTACTTTGGGAAATTGCACAATGACCCCTCCCTTGTCTTTATATTTGCATATTTGTAAAACTTCTTGAAATCAATTTTAACTGAAGTATACAGGATTAAGCTTTCATCCATTGAGAAACAGAAGTAGTCGCACTTTCTGATAGAATTAACTAACTGTTCTAGGAAATAGGGTCCTAAGCCGTAAGTTACCAAGTAAGCTAATTTGTCTTTTACCCTCCCGTCACGATGGATGAGCCCCCATTTTTCCCTCCTTATACAAACACATCGTTAGATGCTTTCGCGGTTCGAAAAATGTGTTACAGTTGCTTTTGGTTTCCAGTCTGACAATTAGAGAGAAAGCGTAAAAAAAAGGACACTAAACAGAAAAAAAATGATTCTTTTATTGAATTTTCCGGACCCATTATCCAATTTCCCGGTTTCTTCCAGACTTCCCGGACCCATTTTCCAATTTCCCGGCTTTTTCCAGACTTTCCGGATTTTCCGGAGCGGTAGACACCCTGTTTTAGTGCATCTTCAAGAATTTGGGTCTTTGGGCCGTAATGTATGAACACTCTCTCTCTTTTTGTTTTTGTAACTCCTTACAAAAACTAGAAGCCGTACACACCAAAATCTATACAGGTTGTATGGCGATCACTAGAGTGTGCAATCCCGATCCCACGGAAAAGGGATCCCGCACAAATGTTTGCTGGACTATTTCCGCGGGATTGAAACGGAGAAATAAATTCGTTTTATTGCAATTTTACGCCAATTTCTCAGTCATCTGTTGACCGAAAATTGTTGCATAGGAATGTATTTTATCTCACAACACATGAATCAATAATTACAAATTTTAATTTAAAGATTTGATTTTTCTAATTATTCTCCAATGGAAGTCTGCATGTATTGTAATCTGAATTTTTCGCTAACTTCCCAATGTCAAAGTGAACAGAAATATTTCACATACTAATTTTTCTCTTTGCAAACAATCACGAATCAATTATTAAAAAAAAATAATTTTAGGTTTTATTTTTAATTTATGCATTTAATCAATTTTTACAGAGCATTTAATCATTTTTTTTTTCATGCATAACTCTTTTACTAAAATTTATCAAGACTAGGAAGGCGAGTGACTCTTTACACACACATATAGGCGCACCCACGGGGGGGGGGGCTATGGGGGCTGAAGCCCCCCCTAAATCTGGGAAATTAGAAGTGAAAAGTATTGAAAATTAGAAATTGTCACTCATGAGTTAAATGTTTTCTTTTTAAAAATTGTCTTAATTATTTCTAAAATACTTTTTACCCCCAAAATATGTTAGTTTTTAAATTAAAACTTACAATTAGAGCATGAAACACGGTTAAACTTGGTTACAACATCACTGAAAAGATCATATAATTATTTGATTCTAAAATGAGTTACATTGCTCGTGGGGTTATGTTCTGTAGGCAAGTCGACTAGCACAGAATATTTTGACGTTATAAGAAAATTATAACTATAATTGAGGTAACTATAACCGAGTTCAGCAGTATTTGTAGCCAGCCCCCCCTAAACTAAAATCCTGGGTGCGCCACTGCACACACATACACATTGGCTTTTTCACTTTCTTCTTTAGCAACTAAGAACTAACTATATTGTTTTGAATATCATATCTATAATTTTCATATTTCTGCAAGTTATTGTATTAATTATTTAATAACATTAGTTATATTATTAAAGTTAAACTTCACGGTGCTTAAAATCTTACTTTTTCCCATTTTCCGCTGTTGAAATGAATTCTTAGCTGAATGAAATACCAAAATTCTTTTTTTTTTGTAGCCCTGTGAAGAAACTATCAGCTTTACGCACACCGAAAATCTATGCTGGTCATGTGAACGTGGCCTATAATACACTACCTGCGGCCAAATCAATGCACTGTTTAGACACTACCGCAAATCTAAAAATTTCCGTCCATAGGCCTTAATACAAAATCTTTTTTGTAGCTCTGTAAAAAACCAAAGGCCTGTACAACGAAAATCAATACCAATCGTTCGAAGGTGGTCTATAGTGTATGTACCAAATTTGAGATCAATCGAATATATCATTTATTGTTTTGTGCTTTGTTTTCTCATTATTTTGAAATCATTTAATTAAAAAATCAGTCTTTTTCGGGATTGTTTCCATGAAATAAGTACCAGATTTACTGCAATTAAAGTTGATGTAAATAACAATGTAATTGATGTCAAGAGTTAGATAAATATCTTACAAAATCAGTTATTGAAAGAATCATCTCCATTTAGCTGTTGGAAAATAATCAATGAAACAAATTTCCTTACTTTATCAAAATTAGGAGGGGGGCGGACTTTTTTTTCACCAGCCAGCAGTAGTACAGCAAGTAGACTATTCTTTTAAGCAGGGTCAGTTTATGAAAGAAAATAAAGGTTATTGAATTCTAACAAAAGTTCATTTCAATTTGTGTTTTTACACCATAATTTTTTATTTACCAATCTTAAAAAATAATAGAAGTGCTTATTTTTTCCCATTTTTCTCTCTATACATGATAAAAATATATTCTAAAAAGTATTGACAGCAAAATATTTTCACAAAACTTTGTTTGTTCTCAATTTTTGTTATTGCAGTTTTTAGAATTTATTAATTTATTTTGTTCGTTTATTCTATTTCTCAGTGTATGATTTTAATGAGTTTAGGCCGATTCACTGCCTCATATTTGTATTAGGTTGTAACAAAAGTTTCCCGCCACCGCAAACATCGTCAGAACACAGTTCGCATTGGCGTATTTGCTCCTATTTTGTCGAACTATTTTTGACATTTGAAAGAAAGAGGCTTACTTTATAACACTGTGTTGTGAAATCTCTGAAAAATATAGTTATCATTAAGTACAAGGTGTCTCCAAATGGAATTATAGCTCTAGAGGATTAGAACCATCATTAACTTCCAGTTGTGTTGCAAAAAGTCAGCTCTAGAATATCAACAAATTATGAGTACAGCCTTAAGTACTATTGTTGTATAATGTGACACTGTGCAGGTTTGGTACCGAAAGTTCAAATACAGTTATCTAAGGTGTTAGAAGTTAGTTTTTCAGGCATATATGGCGGAAAACTTTCGTTACAACCTGATAATATCCGGCTACTGCCATTTATCCGGCATATTGGCCGGATGCAGTATGTTGGCCGTATATCCATCGCATCCCTATTTTATATATCTTTATTTGTATTTCTTATTGTTTTCATCTTTAAATTCATGACTGTCTCATTTATTCCCCTCTCTCTTTATCTTCTAGGTAAGTGCCGTTTGAGTTACCCTCCCGTTATAAGCCATTATGTGCTCGCTATTTGCTTTTTTTCAGAAGGACGAGGCATGCGGGTAAGGCCACTTAACAGCTATCTCTGCTTTTCCAATATTACTTTTGTGGTTTCTATTCCAGACACGAAACGAAACGATTCACAAAGGGAGAAAACGTGTCACTTAAATGGGTAACAGACGCATGTAAAAGCTGTCATCAGACTTTGATGTAGTCATTTTCGAAACGATCGCCCTTTTTCTTTTTTACCTTGCTGTGGGGTATAGTTGTTTTAAACCTTGGAGCGGCGCTGTGGTTTTAAAAAAACGGCTGTTTTATGTAATTGCACACGGAGTCCAAGGGCGAAACGTTTCTGATATATCCTTTGTTGTACGTGTCTCTCTCTTGCAAATCACTGCATTGGGCCTTTTTGAAATGAATTTATATCCGATCGTTACTTTAGATATAATGCGCCGCGGTAACCGTTTTTGGATATTGACTGAAGTACGTTTAGAGTGCGCAGAGGTTGCTCTGCGTCCTTAAGATTACAGCTGTATATCAAACCATATGTAGTGGTAACTGTTTAACGGGTATTCTCTTTAACTGATGGCCGAGTGGGTAAGGCGAGTGAACAGGGCAGACGGCCAAAGTCTGAAGGTCCCGCGTTCCGACCTACCGCTCAGCTGTGGATCTAACGGTTTGGAGTTTTGATCGGTTTCTTCCAGATGTAACGTGAATACGCGTTAGGGGCCCCTGAAACTTCCTCCGACCAAGACACTCCCCCCCCCCCCCCAGACAGCACAGCAAACTTGATTTATCAAGTCAATAAACTTGAATTCAGCTTGAAAATTTAGAGAGTGTAAGCTTAATGCAAGTTTGAATCAAGTGTTTCACGTTTACACTTGCCCAACTTGCATTAAGCTTGACATAGCAAGCTTGAATTAAGCTTGACATAGCAAGCTTAATTCAAACTTAAAAAAAATTCCTAAATACACGGGGCGCCGGTCGGCGAACTCACCCCATATATTTTACTTTTCCACGTATTTTCCCCTCTACGCTGAAACCTCAAGTTATTTTAATCTGTTTCCGTCTAGCATCCGCGACTGGGATCGATGTCGGGACATGGGAAGCCAGAGTCCTAACCACCATACCAATCTCACTCAAGGTGACATGACTAAAATCTGAAGTGATTGTTACGGTTGTCACGCCGTTTTTTGGCGAGATTGATCAGTATTGGCCGATGCCGATCTATTTCTTTTATTTTTTCATGGGATGAATCAAAATTAAAATAATGTTAGGTGTGATTTATAGACTCTACTAATAGGGAAATAAGCATAATATAAACTTAAAAGCAGCACACGTTTTAAAACTTTCAATATCGCCGCACTCATGTTGGACAATATTGGCCAAAATCGAGACAAACGACTGATTTTGAAATCAATTTTGTAGTATATTTGTATTTTATTTTGAAGAATTTCAATATTTGGAAAAATAGAATCTTTTTAGTTCTATGGTCGAGTACATTTATGACTGATGATAAAGTAATTGTTTTGTGGATGTGGCTTTCCAAATCAAGTTGTATTCAAGCTTGACAGTTCAAGTGACTTAAATTCGGCGAGAAAATATTTACTGACTCATTTTTTTGTAGTCTCCAAGCTTGTTGCAAGCTTAAATGAATTGAACTGTCAAGCTTGTATTAATACGTCAAATTCAAAGAAATGTCAAGCTTGATTTAAGCTTATGTGCTGTCCGCCCCTCAATAGGCAGATATACACCGTGTAGGCTTGTCATAACGCTAAGCAAACTCTTAACTAGTTAACGTAACTTTATTTATAACTCTAACTTAACATAATAACGGGTATTCTTTGACGAATATCTGCTAGTAATAACTTTTACTTTAATTACATTTGAATATGTAATTACTTTGAATATTTACTTTTGAATAAGTAACGAATAACAGCTTCTAAAGCATCTGCAGCCGTTACTACGTGCAATATCAGTTGGTACTGGTTCTTGTGTCCAGTGGCGTTCCCAGTATTTTAGTTTAGGGGGGGGGGGTGAGACTACATTACTGCTGAACTCTGACCTCGATTACAGTAATCGCTCTCTTATAACGTCAAAATATTCTGTATCACTTGCCCACTACCAACGTAACTCGTTATAGACTCATAGATAAGCAAGTATCTAACCTTTTCAATGAGTTTAACTGTATTTGATACAATAAATGAGATATTTATTTAAAAACCAACTTTTTTTTGGAGGGGGGGGGGGGATAAAAATGTTTTAGAAATAATTTGAAGACAATTTTTAGAAATAAACTGCTTTAATCCATTAGAAACAGTTTTCAATTTTTAAAGCTTTCCAGATCTAACGCTCCAGCTTTAGAGTAGGCTTTAGGCCCCAGGGATGTGATTCTTCAGACTTTTGTCCGATTCTTCAGACTTTTTCAATTTTTCTGATTTTTTTAACTTTTCCATTGGCAAAATTGCATATTAGACTTAATATCAGTAGCAATTACAATATTTATTAAACTTTAAATTCATAAGTATTATTGCTCAAATGTTGTTCGCACATTCTTTCAGACTTTTTCCTTTTTTGTCAATCTCATCCCTGTAGCCTCCATAGCCCCCTCCGTGGGTGCGCCTACGATTGGTACCAGTCACTGTTTCGGCAAAACATCGCACCAACCGACTTTTGACAAAAACATTGGCAAATCGGGTTCCAAAAATATTTTCATACGTGAACCCAGGTTGGCGATATTTCCTGCGTTTGGCGAGAAAAGGCGAAACCTTAATGGTGGGCCGTAATAGCGCGTTGAACTCGTAACCAGAAGGTTGCGGGTTCGATTCCGACGTACCCACGAGATTCTGCATGCAGTGTAAGCGCACGTTTAATTGGTGGTTCCCAAAATCCTCTCAGCGGTCACTAGTAGTTTCCGAGGAGCGCCAGTATTCAGAAGTCCCTCTCAACCTTCTGATGAGGATCCGAATTGTTTAAAGAGAGAGAAAAAAATTAATTCTAGTTTTTTTTCCCGTGAGTTTTCCAATCATGAAATGAAATTAAAACTTTTTCAGAAACTTCGACTTACAGGTAAATACTTGGGAGTTATAATAGAAAATATTGAATTGTTACATTGGGACTTCGTGAAAACTTCGAGATAAACGAATCTTCGACTTATAAGATTTCGAGTGAACGTGAATTCACTGTATTATCTTTCTTGATATTGGCAATCATCTTAATCGTAATCCTAGTCCGTTCATTGAGTCGATAACAGATAGCTGTGTGACATACAGCGTGCGATGTCACAGCTGTATTTGTAATCGATTACGAGAATGGATACGGATTAATATTGTATAATGCATTGCCTTAGCTCCATGCGAAGTGAAACGTCTGAAAGTTTAGCAACAAATCTCGAAATGCAATGAACGAAAAGTCGCTAAACTTACGACAAAATCCCTTGAATTGGCAATGGTGTACTGGTGGTGCGGTGCGACATTCGAATTAATTCTACTAGTGATTACTATTATTCGGAAAAAGCAATAATCGATTCATTGAATAATGGTGAATATTGGGTCCTTTTTTGTTCGAGATTTCAAATACTCTGTGCTGAGCGTTCGAATGATTTTTTTCAAAAATCAGTTACATAGAGCGAATTTAACAATTAATTCGTTGCATTAATTGTACGTAGCTCGCATAGACAGAAGAGCGGAAGACATTACATCAAGAACTTCGCCACCGTTGCGCGCAACGCGCCTTGCCGCAATCGCGTTCCGGCCGGCCTGTTCCCGAGAAAACATAAATGTCCTCTCTCTCTCTCTACACGGCCGGCGTTTATGCGGACATAGATAGGAAAACGCCGGTCGCAAAAGACATCATTCTTTTTTCCGGGGCTGACCAAACACACCCGCGCAATCGGGTGTCTGGGGTGCGGGACACAGCCTTGGCCGGCTGACACACAGCGGGCGAGCGAGTGGACCAAGACGAAAGGGAAGGAAGCGCGAGCGCCGTTGGACGCAACGTCTTGCGTCCGCACCGGGTCGTTGGGTTACGACCGCATGGCAACGCAACACCGACTCCCAAAGCGAACTGGGTGAGGAAGTCTTGCGTAGGGACGCAAGAGATTGATTGAATCTGTCATCGCGAGAGGCACAATGGCATTCATTTTCCTAGGCACAGTCAGTTTCTGTGTTTTTTTAAATGCTTTTTTATGTCGGGTGTTCATAAAAATCAAAATGCAGTGGCTAAATGCGCGGTGACCGCGCTGGGAGTTAAGAGACCTGAAAATTGAGTCTCGCCCCGGCCCAAGCACTATACAATTTTTGAATTTGGAGGCCCGGCCCGCTCTCAAAACACGTTTCAAAAAAGTATCGAGGCCTGCACGCAGGGCCTGATTAACACTTTCTGATACTATAAGCCCGCTATCATTTCGAGACCCCCCCTCCCACCTATTCCTATCCCATTCCACAAGTATAAATAATAAATATTGTAGTTTTGAGGCTTCTAGACTTTTTTTACTATAGGCCCGGGCCTTATGGGCCTATTCAGTAATCAGGCTCTGCCTGTACGGGCCCATAATTGTGAAGTAAAAATTCGAACAGGGTGGTGACAGATCAGGGAAATCATGGAAAAATCAGGGTACTTTATCCGTCGAGAAAAATCATGGAAATATAAGGGAATTTCGTAAAAATATCCAAAAATCAAAGAATTTTCGTTTTCGCCATTTTCAAATAGGCTTTTATCTGAATTTTCTTAAATTTTATACGAAAAAACCAGACATACGAATCTATAGACATAGGCGTAACTTACTACGGGCAAGAGGGTGCAATTGCCCCGCTAAAATTTAAGAAAATTCAGATAAAACCTATTTGAAAATGGTATTTTCTACAATAGGTATCATTTTGCCCCCCCCCCCCCAATCTTACATGCTTAGACATGTGAATCAATCAGATATATGAATGCGAATATGAAACACTCTGTTTGGGTCAAAACTTCTGCATCTGGACGATCCAGTAACAAATCGTATTGAAAAGTATTCGATTCATGACCCCTAATGGTCGATCTGCGATTGCCCTTTACACCAAGAGGGTGAAATTTTGTAGTCATTGTGATCCCTGTCCCCTTATTCCACTCTGGAGTTTTACAGCCACAGTAATTTTGATCAATGTCGGGTTAACGACGATCAGGGAACTTTGTTTCTTAATTTCTGTAGTCACCCTGTCGAAAAATAGAGAAATTTTGAATATAACGACGGCCGAAAAATCGATAAGTAAATATTTTTAAGGCATTTTATATTAAGCAAAGTCATTAGTATTAAATTAATACTAATATGCAAAGAACTTTAAAATTCTACGTTTGCGTTGTGTTTATTATCGGATCCCCTCGTCAGGTAAAGTCTAGCGCCACTACTGGTCAATGTTGTACAGAAAGACGGTTATGATATTCTTTTCTAAGAGCAACGGAACTTGAAAACTATCCCACGCCGAGGTCTTTCAAAGTAAACAGAATAACAGCCCCGCGATTTCCCAATTTATTGCCTAGAGAAACAAATTTCTAAAAAACGCTTTTTTATACAGGTTGCAAGAATGCGAAAAAGAAATAAAAAAAGTCCACTAACAGATTTATTTATCCCTTATTCGGCCCGTGGAATTCTCTTCTCTGAATAACCAAAACTGACGGTCCGTTTTTCAAATTAAAATTCACCAAGAACAAGCCTGATTTCAACAGAATTCTCAAAGGTGACGAGAATCGTTTATTTTGCGGCACGTAATTTCCCGAGTAACATGTCCGTTGTTTGTGAAATCGGTGTGAGAATTCTTTTCATCAGTACGGGCATGTGTTGAAAACTTGGAGTGTGGGATGAAAGTGCGTATCGGTAAAGAACAGCTGGATCGATAGCCCAAATGGTTCGACGCTGTAAAAGTACAGGAAAAAATGAACGAAATTTCCGAACTAACGAAGGGGAAGGGGAAAGCCCGTCGTTCGGTGTACAGTGTACACACTAGAGATGAATTCAGGCCAGGGGCGCACAGAAGATTTTTGGCTGGGGAGGGCCCAACTTTTACGATGGGGGGGTCCAACTTTTAGGGATGTTCCAGATTGTCAAAAATCAGTGATGAAAGAGCTCGTTTTCATTAGATGGAATTCATCCAAACTCGTCCCATCCAGTTCCCCAAGAATACACTGACACAGTACAATAGGAAGGAAAGTAATAGTTGTTCAGTTTTGAGAACAAGATGGTGTTTTATGTTCGCTTTCAGTTTGTTTTTGAAAGTCGAGGAAAACGAGAAAAAAAAATTTCTTTTTTTATTTAATAGAACTGAAACTATTGCTACCTTTTTTTGGAATTATTTTATTTACTATAGATACTGATACAGGATAATAATCAATCGAAAAAAAAAATATCAAAGCCGAAGGGGGGGGCTGGACCCCCCCCCCCTTGTGTGCGCCACTGATTCAGGCGCATTTTTTAAAGCCCGTGCCCGAGGACTTATTATTCGAGCCCACTCGAGCCCGAGCGAAATTAATTCAGTCAGAGCCCGAGCCCGAAATTTCAGCTAATGGATACTAATAGAAGTCAACTACTTCTATTAGTATTATTAGTTCAGCTAATAGAAGTCAATCATTCAACGGGAGAATATCAGAAATTTTGCAAATTAAAGACGAATACAATTTTGTGCAGATTAAAGACAAAAAGCAATAATGCACTTTCTAATTCTTTAAAGTCAGGTTTATCGAATAATAATAATTAGTTTATTTCTCCCATGAATCCCTTTTTAAAATCTGTTTACAAGGTGTGTGTTCAATAAAGGGGACATTTCTGGCCAGCCCGAACCCGGAACGCAATCGTGAATTATTAGAGCCCGAGCCCCGGACCCCTCTCAGCTCTAGTACACACGGATGTGTTCCCAGATACCATATACTTCCGAATGCATTATCTGCCAATGTAGGTGTTTGTGGCGTGTAGGCCGATCGGGTGAGCCTCCCAACAACCGATGTTTTGCCGACCTTCGCTTGGTTCAGTCCTCTCTCTGGAGCAAGCAGGCATATTACATCCACTCCGTTCAAGGTTAAGATGCACTCTTTAGCGCCCATCTCCGACCTCCCGCCCTTCTCTTTTTCGCTCCTGCAGATTCGGTTTTCCCTTTCTTCTCTCTCTCTCTCTCTCTCTTAACCCTTTTTTAACGCGCAGTGTTCCCGCTCTGGGAACACCCAACTCGGACGTTTTGACTGTTGACAGCCAGGAAGAATAGATTGGATTTCTATAAAAAGAGTTGCGGGTGACACAGCTCCAACGAGAATCCTATACTTTTTATAGCACGTCATTTCCCGTCAAAAAATGGTCGCGATTATTTTTAACGGCACTGACATCTGCTGAAAAATGGAAAAGAATGCGAGAATAGCTGGATAGAATGCCCAATGCTGAAAAAGGGCAGCCGTTGCAATCACTCGACTTAACGACCAGCAAGATGGCGGACGATCGAAACGTTCATCGCGTGCCACAGATCGAGAGACCCTTTTTTGACGCAGCTGGCTGTGCTCCGCATGTTGCTGGTAGTTAAGTCGAGCGATGACAACGGCTGCCCTTTTTTCAGCATTGAGAAAGGGTTGCTCCTCAAAGGGTTAACACGCGCAGCCATTTTCATGTAGAACCGCTTTATATAGTGGCATAAGCCGAAGAAGTACACCCGTTGCCATCTCTCAATTTTACTACCAGCAAGGTGACTTCCGATGGAATCTCCCTATCTCGTACTACAGAGCTCGAGTCCTCTTTGTTTTGACACAGCCAACTGCGCAGCCGCACAATCTCTGTAGCACGCGACGGGCGATTCGATCGAGCGCCCTCTTGCTGGTAGTTAACTCGAGAGGTGGCAGCGGGTGTTACTTTTTCGGATTTGGGAGCATTTAACCCTATTTTTTTGCGACTGGCACTTGAAAGCGTTGGGGGGGTAGAAGGGTTTAAGGGACGCGCGTTAAAGGCATAAGCGTAGAGTTTTCAAAATTATTGGGGGGGGCGGGCCCCACAACCACATATATTCACGTCAGTGGCGTATATACATGTATGCGAGTTGCAAAAGTCGTAACACCCCCCCCCCCCTTCCCCTATGAAAAATATCTGGCTAGGCCACTGATTCACGTACATATAACTTAGTTGCCAGCTACTACGGAATATAATTAACCACTTTTTCTACATGATTTTTTGGCTTAAAATATAGCAACATTTTTGTGCTGCGTCCCGAGGTGGTGTGCGTCGAGTCATTAAAAAAAAAATATACTGTTTACAAAAGTGGTTAGTTTTATATTCCGTAGTAGTTGGCAACTATCACTTACTATAGATAAGTGTAAACTTATTAGAGGGACTCGAACTCTATGGGCCCATAGAATTCTACACCAATGTAAGGTAAACATCCATGTTAGTATCTTCCTACCGTGTTATAAGTTAAAAATGGAAGCAAAGTAAAAAATCCAAAGGAGGAAAAAAAAAAAAAACATTTTCGATGAGATAGTGCATTTTAGACACATCTGAACTTATTTCATTTCAAACTTTACATTGCATAATCTGATTTTAATGAACCTGAGTTCTGGCGAGGGCAGCTTATGGTAACATTGTGTGTTACGTGGCGTCACAATGAATACTAAATCATGATTGAAATCAAAAGAAGAAAATTTCTAAAAGTACCAAGTAAAGGTTTTTTATAACACGTTTGTAAATAGCGTGAAATACTGTTTTTTTTTGTGTTAGTATAAATGAGTTTTCTGTATTGAGTGATAAATTATTGGGTGGGCTCAGCCCTATTCACAATTTATTGGGGGGGCTCGAACCCACGGGCCCATATAACTCTACGCCTATGGTTAAAGGGTAAAAAAAAGGGGGGGGAGAATATGTCTCTCTGTATGGCGCATTTTTCTCTTTCATTCATAATGGGAAGCGAATATGCGCCGATTACTTCGGATAAATAGTTTCGAAGTTTCTTCTCCCTTTCCATTGGATGGACCACGCTCATTTCCTGTTCATTAAACTGGAAGTGATATTGGCCTGTGGGGATTTCAAGCTAGAGAGAAAATTAGTTTTACTTCTAAACGTTAATGATATAGTTGCATTTTTATAAAATTAGCTCAAAAATATATTAACGAAAACGAACTCGACGAACAAATAAAAGTTCGAAATAAATTACCCCCCCCCCCAAAAAAAAAAAAAAAAAACTTAATGTTCAGAATTCGGAATTTGTTATAAACAGGTACAAGAAGAAGAAAAATTTTCTTACTGGGCTTTCAGTTTCTTATGGGGGAAAAAGATATTGTTTTCTTGGCAAAAGTTAATTTACTATACTTTATTAAAGTGGATATAGAAATAATCTAAGCTAAAGAAAAAAACACCACTGTAAATAGGTAATCTTTTGGGAATGTTAATAATTGAAAAATTTTTCGGAAAGTAAATGTATTATGCGTTATGAACATTTAATATGTTAATTGACCAGAAATAGTACGTTATAAACAATTTATAGTTTATTTATAGAAATGAATCTATTTTTACTGCATGCGATAAAAGCCTTTATATGCGAATGTATGAAGAGTTTTTCATACGAAGTCACGGATGAGTGATTCTCAAAAAATGTTAGCATTTACCAGTTTTAATATGCGTTAAGAAAATTTCTTTTCCTGAAACTTTTAATTGTTATTGTCTCGAAAAATATTTCATTTAACAAACCTCGTACACTTTTCACACTGAAGGACATAAAGGATTTTTTTAGCTTAACCCTTTAACGCGCAGTGTTCCCGCTCTGAGAACACCCAACTCTGACGTTTTGACTGTTGCCAGTCACGAAGAATAGATCTGATTTCTTAAAAAATAGTGGCGGGTGGCATGGCTCCACGAGAATCCTTTACTTAGCACGTCCTTTCCCGTCAAAAAATGGTCACGATTCTATTTAAACAGCACTGACATCTGCTGAAAATTGGAAGAATGCGAGAACAGATGGATAGATTGCCCACTGCTGGAAAAAGGGCAACCGTTGCCATCGCTCAACTTAACGTTCATCGCGTGCTGTCGGCCAGCTGTCGTGCCACAGCCAGCTGTCGTCAATAAAGGGTCTCTAGATCTGTGGCACGCGATGAACGTTTCGATCGTCTGCCATCTTGCTGGTAGTTAAGTCGAGCGATGGCAACGGCTGCCCTTTTTTCAGCATTGGGAAAGAGTTGCGCCTCAAAGGGTTAAAAAAGATGACAGTTCTCCACTCTTTTTGGACATAAAATTTTAAATGAAAGAAAAATCGAACGTTTCAGTTTTTACGCGTTATTTAGCATTTCTATTTCAAACGGTCAGTTTAAATGGGATTTAAAGCAGTAAAATATGTTTGCTTTTCAGCGAAGATGGCTTATATACAGGGTGTTCCCCGAAAATTGGAACTCGGTTTAGTTCTTTGTCCGTTAGTGATAAGATTGGCAGTATAAATTGAAATTTTTTTTCAAAAAAACGTAGGAAAACGACTATATTAAGAAAACGGAATTTTTTTTTTTTTTTTTTTCCCAAAATGTAACTTTTTAAATTTGTATACGATCTCCGTATGAAAAAATTCACGGTAAAATGTATCCCATGTAATAATGAGATGATGTACAAATTTTGAGAATGATATCGTAGTCAGAGTTATATATCAAGATAAATACATGCTGACTTAAACCATTTTTCAATGGATCTCGTCTCGAAGAGAATAAATCACATCCAGTGATCATGTTTCAAAGATTGTTCCTAAATTACTGAAGAAATTTTTTCTTACGCCAGCAGTGGAACATTTACATTCAAATTCATGTATAATTATCTTTGTCGAGATATATTTCTGTGAGTTTTTATGATAAGCTAAAATTCAGTACATTCACATCGTTCGTGTGCAGGGCTTTATTTACTAATGGGGGGATTTTTTCGTACGTGGAATCGTACAGAAATTTTAAAATGAAAACTAAAAAAGTACTGGGATGATTTTTTTTTATAACATAGACCTTTACCTGAACATTTTTTCAAATTTATCCATTAGAGATAAATCTGCAATATAAAGAATTAAAGACTGTTACAATCTTGTAGAGACACCCTGTAAAATAGGTATTGCAATCCGGAAAACCGGATCCAGTACCAATTTACCGGATCCGCTGTTTTGTTTTGATTACAAATAAATTTTTCCTGGTATATTATATCTGATAATAATAATTATAATGATATCTATATAAAAAAAAATTAGACTTTTGTCTGTACATTTCTTGGAATTCAAAAATTTTGCGATTTCTATCCGTTTCAAGCACCCGGGAATCCGATGCGACCCTCAAAAAAAAGTTTGTCTGTCTGTCCTTCTGTCATTCTGTCCGTGACGCTTTTTTGTTTAAGCATCACGTAAAAACGACTGAAGCGAATGATATGAAATTTGGTGTCATGATAGGTGGTCACTCAACTTAAAACATAGGCGTCGAATTTTTAAAAAATCTTGATTAGATTTTCAGATTTTGCGAAAATCGTTTCAAACTGCGTAAATTTGTGTTCAAGCATCACGCAAAAACGACTGAAGCGAATGATATGAAATTGGGTGTCATGATAGGTGGTCACTCAACTTAAAACATAGGCGTCCAATTTTAAAAAAATCCTGATTGGATTTTGAGATTTTGCGAAAATCCTTTCAAACTGCGTAAATTTGTGTTCAAGCATCACGTAAAAACGACTGAAGTGAATGATATGAAATTGGGTGTCATGATAGGTGGTCACTCAACTTAAAACACAGGCGTCGAATTTTTAAAAAATCTTGATTAGATTTTCAGATTTTGCGAAAATCGTTTCAAACTGCGTAAATTTGTGTTCAAGCATCACGCAAAAACGACTGAAGCGAATGATGTGAAATTGGGTGTCATGATAGGTGCTCACTCAACTTAAAACATAGGCATCGAATTTTTAAAGAATCTTGATTGGATTTTGAGATTTTGCGAAAATCCTTTCAAACTGCGTAAATTTGTGTTCAAGCATCACGTAAAAACGCTTGAAGCGAATGAAATGAAATTGGGTGTCATGATAGGTGCTCACTCAACTTAAAACATATTCGTCGAATTTAAAAAAAAATCGTGACAAGATTTTGAGATTTTGCGAAAATCATTTCAAACTGCGTAAATTTGTGTTCGCACATGACGTAATAACTGCAAAGGTGAAAAAATGATATTTGGTGAAATCATAGGTGGTCACTCACTTTAAACTATTAGCATCTAATTAAAAAAATCGATCAGATTTCGAGATTTTGCGAAAATCGTTTAAAACAGAGTGAATCTTTGTTCCCGCATTACGTAATGGCGACTAAAGCGAATGATATGAAATTTGGTCACACGATAGATGGTTGCTCAACATAAACTATAGGAGTCCAATTTTTCAAACATTTTTATTAGATTTTTGAGATTTTGTGAAAATTCTCTCAAAATACGTTTATAATTCTTCAAACATCACGTAATAACGACTAATACGAATGTTACTAAATTGAGTGATATGATAGGTAGTTGCTAATCTTAATTTATAGGCGTTGAATTTTAAAAATATTTTGCTTACATTTTGAGATTTTTCGAAAATCGTTTTAAAATGCTGAAAATTTGTTCCAGCATCACGAAATAAAGACTGCAGGGAATGAAACGAATTTGGGTGACATGATAGATTGTCACTCAACTTAAATTCTAGGCTTCAAATTTTTCAAAAATATTGATTAGATTTTGAGATTTTGCGACAATCATTTCAATATGCGTAAATATTCGTTCGCGCATCACATAATTACGACTAAAGCGAATGAAATGATATTACTTAGTTACTCTCTAACCTGTAATATTTTAACAATACATGAAAATTATAACTTCGCTTTCTTTACTTTGGCAACATACTGCATCCATTCTGTGTACTCCTGACGAAAGTTCTTGCTTTTTAGAAATGTCATTCACTAACCCGTCGAGGACGGGTACTTCAGCTAGTAATATATAATAACCTAGATCTAGTCTTATATTATATAATATAAAGATTAAAATTTAACTAGTTATTCTAGATACTAGATTTTCAATGATCATTTTATTTGTAATTGTTGCGTAATTGTATAATAGAGGTGATAATAAGTTGGTTTCCTTTAACCCTTTAAGGCGCAGTGATCCCGCTCTGGGATCACCAAACTTTGGGATCAAAACTCTCACCAAACATTTTGACTGTTGCCAGTCACGAAGAATAGATTGTATTTCTATAAAAATAGTGGCGGGTGACATAGCTCCACCAGGATCCTTTACTTTTGAGCACGTCCTTTCCCGTCAAAAAGTGGTCACGATTATTTTTAACAGCACTGGCATTTGTTGAAAAATGGAAGAACGCGAGAACAGCTGGATAGATGGCCCAATGTTGAAAAAAGGGCAGCCGTTGCCATCGCTCGACTTAACTACCAGCAAAATGGTGGACGATCAGCTGGCTGCTGTCGTCAAAAAAAGGGTCTCTAGATCTGTGGCACGCGATGAACGTTTCGATCGTCCGCCATCTTGCTGCTCGTTAAGTCGAGCTATGGCAACGGCTGCCCTTTTTTTAGCATTGGGAAAGGGTTGCGCCTCAAAGGATTAAGAAATAAAAGGTCTTTATAAACTTTACACTCACTTAATTTTTTTTTTTTTTTTTAAACAATTACATACCTGCCAACTTTTACGGATTATCCGTAAAATATACGGATTTTAGTGTTAATTTACTGATGTACGGATATGACGAGTCATTTTACGGATTGTTTGGCGATTTTCGAAGTTCTCAATTTTTTTCAGTGCAATCTTTTTCCATCCGTCCAGAGAATATATACTTTCCCTTCAACACTCGTTTATTTAAATGTCCAATGCCGTAAGAATAAAAATTGATTCCTATTTTGATTTTAAATGTAATTTTTTACCTCCCCTCCCCCTCATCTCTCGAAGAAACCAATAAAGGGGAAAAAAGCAGCATTGAATAGGGCAGGATCTTTTTCCATCCCTCTTGAGAGTAAATATTTTTCCTTTAGTACTCTTTCATTTAAAGCTCCAATTCTGTAAGAATAAAAAGTTATTCCTATTTTAAATTTAAATTTTTAACCCCCCCCCCCCACCGGAAATCAGTCAGGAAGGAAAAAAAAACTTAATTAAGTAAAGCAGGTTACCTAAAATGTAAATGAAAATGATATTAAAAATTAAATTTCATTTATGTCAAAAAGAGCATTTTGACAATAAATAAACTTAGTTTAACAAGTGGTAACAAGAGCACTAGTTATTAACAAAAAATGAACTTAGTTTTACTGATGTGAGATGGGAATTTACTGAAATGAGCACAAGATTTTACTGATGTTAATTTTCCCAGGTTGGCAGGTATGCAATTAATTTTGGAACGAAAGAGAAGTCGTTCTGATGTGGCTAATCCGACCGGACTGATGGGGATTAGTCCCGGATCCGACGGGATTCAAATAGGTGCCGGATTGCAATCTCTAACCCTGTATACCTCCCGGAGTTTGTGGAAAATTGCTTTCTGGTAATAAAAGTTAGTAATCAACACGAGCCAAGGTCAAGATGCTGCTTCTCTCGTTTCTCGAGATCGCTCGCTTTGTTCTGTCGTTCGCACTTGTTGGTAAGATGGAAGAGCGTCTTAAATTGCTCAAGCTGTTCAACTCCTCGAGAAAGGAAAGCTTTTTACGGCAATATGCCACGCGGGTCACTTGGCTTTTCCTCGCTTGGAGATGTGTGTGTGTGTGTTTGGAGCTTGCACCGACCGCTGTTGATTTGTCGTTGACCCTTCCGACACTGAACCAAGCATTGGGGAAAAAAAAAAGGAAAGGGAAAATTCTTCTTGCGAGATTTTTTCCCAAGTCTTGAGAGATCCGCGTATTTTGTTGAAGGGCTCTTCTTGAACTGTTGTGGTTTTTTTGCCTGAACTTGGAGAGTTCAAGATGCCCCGTGGCTTTCGTTCGCTTGTTGTTAATCGAGTTTGTCACGGATATCAACAGCGTGTGGTGTGTTTTCACCACCCCCTTAACCCCCTCCCCCCTTTTAAAAAAAAGGTTTTTTTTTCCGCTGACATCACTAGTGTGGCATGCTTGGATCATCTTGATTTTCGCCCGCTTCCGTTTTAATTTTGTAGCTAGTGCTTTAGCTCGAGTGGTTGAAGCTCGAGAAAAAATGATCCTTGATGCTGTGGTGTAAATCATGGGTGATTTGAAGAAATGATTACCTCTCCTCTTTTTTGCTAATGCTGTAAGGAAATAAAGTGACCACTACCTCTCATACGCACTTTTTTTTATGCTGAGCCCTATCAGATAAATTCTGGCCCGATACAGGTACCGATACTGGCCCGATGCACACCCTGGCGCAACATCGAGTAAGCGGTGCCTAATACATCAAAATGATGTCCACTCGTAGCGACTATTATTATTTTTTTTTTTTGTTCCCCAGGGTGGGCACTTGCTCATCAAGCATTTGCCACTACTAATGCCTGAATTACTGGCCGTTTCATTTTGGGAGCAGCTTGTGGACGGCCAGCGTTACCTCCTATGTAGCGTCTGATAAGTTAACATCCATGCCTAAGCCGGAAACTGAACCCGGACCCAAGGCGTGATAGAATAGTTCTTTAGGCACTACACCACGTGGACGGCAATATTAATTTTAAGATATCTTTTAATTCTGAAATATTGCACAAAAACTCTACGTGTCAATCAATACAAATTGCTTATAACGATATTTTTAGTCCTTACAGAATAGCTATACACAGGTTTCATTTATGTTCGTATACAGTAATAGCTCGACTTACACGAACCCGAAGTTACGCGATTTTCAAATCATTGAGCCGTCAGGAGACTTTGTTAGAGTGGGTACCACATCAAAATAACTCCAGTTTGCGATTTTAATAGTATAATATGTTATCCTTCTAATATTATAAATGTCAATGTTTTTTATGTATGTTTATTATTCTTTCACTCTGAAACGATTTGGATGAAATTTCGAATAAAGCAGTTAAGAAGCTACTTTTTATTGAGTGGGGAAGGGGGAAAAAAAAAAAAAAAGAGCACTGTTCCTATAATAAACAACAAAACTATCTTTTATTTAAAAAAATACAATTGAGTTTTTATTTTACAGGGCAGTCGACAGATGGCGCAAACTTATAGAATACGCAGTTTTTAATAAATAAAATAATTTAATCGTCTGCTACGCCTGGATAAAGAATACAACTGAATAAGTTTTTTCCGTCTGACATGGATTTATAAGCGGGCTTTGGGCTAAGCATACAAATACATGTTACACTAACAAAAAATAAGTTTTTCAAACTTTCATTCAGTTCGAACTGCGCATTTTTCTGCGTATCTCCCCCCCCCCCATTTTATTTCTATTGTATTACATTCAGAAAAAGGATGTTAGAAATATCAATTTTAATTTTATTTCATCACACTCGTGAATAGTGATACACTTTACAAATTAATAGAATAAGGAAAGAAAATAGGAAAGACGCATGGATTATGATACGCTTTTAATATATAGCATATATTAGTGCATATTTAAAATCTGAAAGTGTTTCAGATTTTCTTACTTTTTTATTTTTTACTTTCCGTTTTTTTGGTAACGGACAATATCTAGAAGCTCCTCAGAGTTAATATAGGACGGAAATAATTTGTATGTTTTTACCATTAAACCATCATATTTTTGTAACCAGGGGCGGCCCAGCGAGGTAAGCATCGCATCGGGGCGCCGGCTTCGAAGGGGCTTCATTTCGAACTCAAAAACTAAGTAGAGCATAAAAGGGGGCGTCTTTTTACGTTAGCTGGGGGCCCTTGGGGATTCACTTACCCTAGGGCCGCCCTTGTTTGTAGCCATCTTAATTTTAAATTCCATCTAGAATCTGAGAGATTTCAGTGCCAAGGAAGCCGGTGAGGAACTGGATTCTCTTCGAACAAGATTTATAAAGATGGCGAACGAACTGGTCGCCGGAGGCGGCTAGTGCTATATATACTGTCGAAGATTTTATTAATCATATTTTTTCTAAATTATTGTTTTCTTTAGTCTCTGGCCGTAACAACAAATAGTTTGTATGCACATATTTATATGCGAAATCTTACCCCGACTTACGCGGATTCGAGTTATGCTGTTATCGCACGGTTTTCACCTATCGCTTAAGTTCGTGGTATTACTGAATGTACTATATTGGGCCACAAGCATAAGCGTAAAGTTTTCAAAATTATTGGGGGGGTTAGGGGGGTCATAACCACCCCCCATGAGGAATTTTTGCCACACAAAATGTATATTCTTCACTCCCTTATTATACACCGGTATACACATATGTGAGTTGCAGAAGTCGTAACCCCCCCCCCCCCATGAACAATTTCTGGCTACGCCACTGATTCACGTACATATAACTTACTCATAGCTGCCAACTACTACGGAATATAATTAACCCCTTTTTGTACATGATTTTTCGTCTTAAAATATAGCAAAATTTTTGTGCTGCGCGCGCGAGCTGGTTACTATTTTAAAAAAAAAAAGTAAAATATATACTGTTAACAAAAAGTGGTTAATTATTGTCCGTAGTAGTTGGCAGCTATGACTTACTGTATATAAGTGTCAATTATTGGAGGCGCTCGAGCTCTATGGGTCCATAGAATTCTGCACCTATGTAAGGTAAGTATCCATGTTAGTATCTTCCTACCATGTTATAAGTTAAAAATAGTAGCAAAGTAAAAAATCCAAAGGAGGAAAAAAAACATTTTCGATGAGATAGTGCATTTTAGACACATCTGATCTATTCTTCATTTCATACTTTACATTGCATAATCTGATTTTAATTAACCAGAGCCTGGCGAGGGCTGCTTATAGTAACATTGTTACGTGGCGTCACAATGAATACTAAATCATGATTGAAATCAAAAGAAGAAAATTTTTTAAAGTAAAGGTATTTTTTTTTTACGTTTGTAAATGGCATGAATACTTTTTTTAATGTTAGTATAAATTAGTTTTCTGTATTGAGTGGTAAATTATTGGGTGGGCTCAGCCCCTATTCACAATTTATTGGGGGGGGGGCTCGAGCCCCACGGGCCCATATAACTCTACGCCTATGGCCACAAGTTGGCTCTTCATTCGGCCACAAGAACATTATGCACGGCCACCTCTAGTTCCGTCTACCGCAGACAATGAGTGACGTTCTCTAATAGTTTCCAGAGGTGTCGGGCGGAAGTATCCGCCGTGTTAGTTGTTCAACACCGCATTCGTTTGGGCAATTTACTTCGTTGATCGCTGGAAATGCCGGTTGCGATGCGATTTTCCTCTCTCTCTGTCTCGTTAGTCTAATCTTGGAGGTCATCGCGATCTGTCCGATTCTAATGCCAAGTGACTAGGGGAGGGGGAATGTTAGGATTTGAATGCGTTACTACTGCAAGTAACGTGAATGAGTTGTTTGACCAGAGGCCCCGGGAACCGTATTATTCGAACAGGATTCTCACGCAGAAGTTCCTAGGTTTTGAAAAAACTTAAGACATTATATTAATAGGTGCGTCGGTTCAGGTTTTCCTTCTTTAGTCAGTGTTCGTTTTTTCTGGCTTAGGTCAGCAATGATGGTAGCAAAATGACAAAAGTGGGAAACTTCATGAATATATTTTGTCAGTGTATGTTTGGGGAGGGTGTGGAGGTTGGGTTAGCGGGAAGGTAGTGACCGTTTTATTTCTGGAAAAGTTGGTAAACTGTCTCTTTGTAAATTGCTTTGGAAAGTGCGGATAGTTACAGTTGCTGAAATAGTAAAACGTAAGTTATTGTTAAGCAGTCAGTTGTGTGAAAAATATGTACTGGAGCTTTTGAGGAATAGAAAAAGTAGCGATTGACAAATATTCTTTTTTTTTTTAATCATTACTTTTTTTCATTGTGTTTCCTGGTGTCGAATGCTATTTTTGAGCATAGTTAAGAAGTATGGTGCCCATTAAGGCAGAGATTTCTGTAAAGACAGTCTAGTAAGGGTCCGAAAGCTTGCAACGCTGACTACATGATAGGATACATAGGCGCACCCACGGAGGGGCTATGGGGGGCTCAAGCCCCCCCCCCCTAAAGGTGGAAAGTTAGAAGTGAAAAGCATTGAAAATTGTCCCCAATTAATTAATTTTTTCTTTTTTAAAATTGTCTTTAAATTATTTCTCAAGTACTTAAAAAAAAAAAAGTTAGTTTTTAAATAAATACGAACAGTTAGTGTACGAAGCACAGTTAAACTCGGTTTCAAGGATGCTGAAAAGATCAGACAATTATTTGAGTATAACGAGTTACATTGCCTGCGGGCATGTTGTTTGATGGGCAAGTCAAGTGGTACATAATATTTTGACGTTATAAGAGAGTTATAAATATAATCGAAGTCACTATAACCGAGTTCAGCAGAATTTGTTGTCCAGCCCCCCCCCCTAAACTAAAATCCTGGGTGCGCCACTGATAGGATATCTATATCTAGCACTATCCTTACAACAAATTTTTGTGCGCAAGTCTTGAAATGTCCTTTCACAGGGCACCAATTTTCTGAAATCGTTTATGGTACCCCATTTTGTCATTTTCACACATCAGCCCACACAAATCTCGAATCGCCTCTTACCGATAAATCAATAATACCAGAAAATAAATGCAGAAATGATTACCCATAAATCTGTCCATGGTTCACGATTTACCATGTCCGGTAGAGCGCGCCCAATGAAATCGTATTTACTGTCGGACCGAAATGGCGCAACCCCTTTGTCTTGCGCTGCTGAATATTTCCATCGAAATGTGCTGGTGCAATGGCGTCATTCCATCGCCCCCCGAGCTTGTGATACTATTTTGTCTCGCCTGCTTACAAAACACCGTCTCCATTTCAGTTCGGAAGTGGGTCACCCAAGAAAGCCGTTTTATAGTTTTTTAGGATCGCACCCCCTGCAATTTGTGTGCACCCAATTTGAAACGCTGCCCTGTCCGTTTACGCAAAGAACGTTTGTCATTTTTGGCCATACATGGCTTGTCCTTTTAACTCCCGGGTGTTTCGATTTCCTTCCTCGCCACTTAGCTCCGCAGACTGTTTTTGTTTTTATGATATAATCTGGGTTCATATTCAACGAGTGTGTGTCTGTTGCATAAGTTTGTGATGGACCGACACGTTCTGCTTTACATAGGTTAAGAAAGAGCCGCATATATATTGGCATCAGGCAAATAAGCTTTTGTTCTAGATGAATTTTGACAATGTCATGTGATATTTACACCGTCATTGTGTTGTTTGTTTATCGTCATTGGCGGATCAAAAGGGGGCATACCCCGACAGTGCAGCAAGCTTGATTTATCAAACTCGAATTAAGCTTGAAAATTTCAAGCGTGTAAGCTTAATGCAAGCTTGAATCAAGTGTTCTAGTTTACACTTGCCCAGCTTGCATCAAGCTTGACATTTCAAGCTTAAAAAATTTTTCTAAAAAAACATTTCTTAAGTACACGGGGCCAGGGGGGGGGGATATCGGGATATATACCCCCCCGAAATTTTTGGATTAATGATGAAATTCAGCCTATTTATACACATATAAGTTCATATTCCCCCCCCCCCCGAAAAATTTTCCAGGGTACGCTCCTGACGGGGCGCCCGTCGGCGAACTCGCCCCACATATTTTATTTTTCCACGCATTTTCCCCTCTATGCTGAAATTTCAAGTTAATTTAATCTGTTTCCATCAAGCGTCCGCGGCTGGGATAGAACTCGGGACCTAAGGGTTGGGAGGCCAGCGTCCTAACCGTTCCGCCAATCTGCCTCGCGCTGGCACGACTAAAGTTTGAAGTGACTGTCATGGTTGTCACGCCGTTTTCTGGCGAGATCGATCAGTGCCCGATGCCGATTTCTTTCTTTTATTTTTCCATGGGATGAATCAAAATTAAAATAATGTTATGTGTGATTTATAGACTCTACTAATAGGGAAATAAGCATAATATAAACTTAAAAGCAGCACACGTTTTAAAACTTTCAATATCGCGACACTCATGTTGGGCAATACTGGCCAAAATCGAGACAAACGACTGATTTTGAAATCAATTTCGTAGTATAATTGTATTTTATTTTGAAGAATTTCCATATTTGGAAATATAGAATCTTTTTTTTTTAATTCTATGGTCAAGTACATTTATGACTGATGATAAATTATTTGTTATGTGGATGTGGCTTTCCAAATCAAGCAGTCATCAAGTTGTATTCAAGCTTGACAGTTCAAATGACTTCTCCAAGCTTGCTGCAAGCTTAAAATGAATTGAACTGTCAAGCTTGTATTAATACGTCAAATTCAAAGAAATGTCAAGCTTGATTTTAGCTTATGTGCTGTCTGGGTAGAGACACGCCCCCACCCCCGCCCTGCAGACGAATTAAGTTTACACTATACAAGATCCGCTTATTTTCTAAGTTTAAAAGAATCTACATGAAGAGGGAGACAAAAAATTAAGCCCTCCCCCCCCATGCAGAATTGTTTTTCTGGGTCTTCCACTAATTATCGTCCTTTAATTGTACGAAGTAAAAGGAAGTATTGTGATCGCTGGCATTTTTGGTTGTAAGATTGTGACAAGAAAGACCGATTTCGTCTGTCTTTAAATTTACCTCGAAGAGTTTTTGCTTGATGTCTCAACGTACGCATGTACAATTCATTTTGACCAACCGTACGTCTATGACTCCTGGAATATTTCAGAGACCTTACTTTTGTCTAGGTCCCTATCCATAATTTTGCCAAACTCTCCGACTTTGGCAAAATGTCGCCAAATTTGGCTTAAAAATATTTCCAAACTGAAGTGAGCTTGTTACTGTCTCTTATATATATTGGCCTGGAAATCGACAAACTTAGTATTATTATTGAACTATCCTATCTCAATTTCAAATTGAATAAGTTTGAATGAAGTCCATAAAAAAAATATATGCAATTTTTTAAGCCAAAGTGTACTTTGGCTATCTGCCGAATGGAGGGATGCCTTGGTTGGCGGACTTTCTGGATTCCCCCTCCCAGTGTTGCACACAGGATTTTAGTTGAGTGAGGGGGGGGCTGGGCTACAAATATAGCTAAACTCTGTTTTAGTGATATCTGTTATCTAACACAACTTTCTTATAACGTCGAAATATTCGGTACCAGTTAACTGACTCGTAGAACACAAGTCCGCTATCAATGAAACTCGTTATAGATTCATAAATATCGAATCTTTTCAGCGATGTTTTAACTGAGTTTAACTGTGGTTCATACACTAATTGTAAGTACTTATTTAAAAATTAATGTCTTTTTTGGTAAAAAATATTTTAGAAATAATTTGAAGACTATTTTTAAAATATAAACATTTTAATTAAGTGGCGATTTTCAATTTTTAAAGCTTTCCATTTCTAACACTCCACATTTAGAAGCAGGGGCGTAGCCAGAAATTTTTCATGGGGGGGGTGGGGTTACGACTACTACAACTCATATGTATGTGGATCAGATTAGTGACTGACTCCAATAAACTCGCTGGTTTTATTTAAAACGAGGACATTTCATGATCTTAAAATGCATTGCAAAAAGTTTGCACGCACACAAAATTTAGTTAACTACGTGAAAATATAAAGAGTGGGCTGTTCTATAGATTTTGAGTGTGTGTATAGCATAAGTGCTGTATTGGCCAAAAGGTCTTGTATTGATAATTAAAAAGTTTTTTTATTAGTTTGTTTATTTATTTGACTGTAATCAACATTCAGCTTCCTACATATATGTAATACGTGTGTGTGATAATGTAGTGAAGAATATACATTTTGTATGGCAAAAAATTCCTCATGGGGGGGTTATGACTCCGCCTAATCCCCCCCCTTGGCTACGCCTCTATTTTAGAAGAAATGCGGGAGGCTTAAGCCCCGATAGTCCCCTTCGTGGGTGCGCCTATGTCCCTTTCTGTGCTGCATCTTGCGCAGGATCTGTTCAGCGGCCTTTTTGTATCCAAATCAGGTGCTAAAAATCAGTTTAGGAATTTATTTACTTTTTTTTTTTTTTTTTTGCTTATATCAGGTTGTAACGAAAGTTTTCCGCCAGATTTGCTTGAGTCAGCTCATGCGGTACCGAGCGATTGATCTTATATGTCAAGTTTTATACAATACTTTGCCGCGACTAATAGACATGCTACTAAAAGTCTAATTCTTTTAGCTAGATCTCGAGTGATGAATATATTAATCTTCCACAAATTCCGTAGGCGGGCCTCATCAGCATCAGTACGCCGGCCAGAGCACTTCTCTGCTTATTAATTGTCCTAAGTCCTCGTTTTTGAACTTTCGGCTACCAAATCTTCACAATATCGTATGATACAACAGTAGTACCTTAAGCTGTACACATGATTCGGTGTCATGCTGTAGCTCACTTTTTGCGACAGAACTGAGAGTAAATGATGGTTCAATCTGGTAGCGTGATAGTTCCATTTCAGACACCTTATCATAATCATAAAGATGTTGTTTTACAGATTTCACAACACATGTGCTTCTAAAACAAGTCTTTTCTTTCAAATAACAAAAATCGTTTGACAAAAAATTGGCAAAGACACCAACGCGAACTGTTTGTGCAGACAATACTTCCAGTGGCGGAAAACTTTCGTTACAGCCTAATACTATGTGATATCATCCACAATTATTTCGCTGACGTGCTATAGTGCTTAATAGTTTTGCAAATTTCGTCCAAAAAAAAAAAAAAAAAAACCTCGAAACTTTGGCAAAAGTCATCAGTGGATCCCTATATATTTTATTTTATGAATCCCTGGGACTCATAAAATAACAACCCCTGATGAGTGAGCTCGGACCTTAGTAGGTCAGAGAGGATGACTCTCGGATTGTTCCGGCCTTAATCGGACTGCAGATTGCAGTTAAAAGCTCTCCCACCTAGCTCCCATTTCCCAACTGTCCCGAGATTTCTCTCTTCGAGTGAAGAACGGGTCTTCTTTCTGTTTTTTTTTTTTTTTCTTTCCCGCCCTCCCTGTTGTCGACCTCTTGCTCCAGTAAACTTGGCCCCTTCGCCGATCGGAGATAACTGCTCCAGTGACTCCGGACCGTGACTCACCTACACTCCGATGACTCAGACTCGTGTTGTACACCCGAGAATAAAAATCGCCGATGCCCGATTGTCTTCTACCGTCTTGGACACACACACACGAAAGACAACAAACCCCCTTCTCTTTGTCACATACACACACAAACATGGAGTCGCCGAAAAAAAATAAATAAAAAATTGTTTTCTGCTCCAGTTATCGCTGGGGGCTTAATTGAATAGCCCAGAGTTAATTGGCTCCCGTTTCGCTCCGTTGTCGCTGGATGCAGACTTTTGTTGTTGTTGCCCAGCCCCCCTTTCCCATCTTTGTTTCTGGCCTGGCTGATTATTTTCGAGTGTTTTTTTTTTTTTTTTTTTCTTTCATTTTGGGGCCGGTGGGAGGGTTTGTTTGTTTACTTTGCATGCGAGTGCTGGAAGGGTTTTGGCTGTTTCGATTTTTCTGCGGTGTAGCGCTTTTTTTAGGGTCGTAATGGTGTGTGTGTGTGTCGATTTGGACGTAATCACCTTGTTCGTTTTGAGTCGATGGTTCGTGCGTACGGCTGCGTTCTTTTAGAAAGTCGGACGACTGTTGAACGATGCATCGTAAACTAGCATCAGTAAACACATCCATTATAAAAGCACTATTATTGTAAAGTGCTTGAAATGCACTATTATTGTAAAGTGCACTTTAAATGCACTATTATTGTCAAGTGCTGTATATAGTGTTTTGTGAAAGGTCGGCCAGCTTTTCACGCGATGGGCAATTTGAACGACCACCCTGCTCGTGGTAGTTAAATCGAACGATGGCAGTGGCAGCACTTTTTCAGGGTTGGCCAGGCTATCTAGTCGTTTTTATACCTATCGATGCATATTGTTTTCATCGCACCTTACAGCCGAATTCAGTACTCAAAAAAAAAAAAAAAACATTCTGGCATCCACTTTACTACTAATTGATAATTTTTATCAGAAATTCCGAGGCGTATTCGGAAAGTAAGTTCCGTTTTGAAAAAAAAAAAAAAAATAGTAAAAAAATTTGTTTCAAGCCAACTTTATTCTTAAATGAAAGAGCATGCCTTAAACTATTTTTCTACGTAGTTTCCACCAATGTTCAAACACTTGTCGTTGCGGGTTACCATCTTTTCTATACCTTCTTGATGTTGCTCCATGACAATGCTCGGCCTCATACTGCTGGCGACGCTCAAAAGATGATTCGGCAGTTTCGCTGGGAGCAGTTCGATCACCCGCCGTACAGGCGGGACGTCCTTGGCTTGGTGCCGTCCGACTACCACTCCTGGACATGAAGTGCGAGCTAGGTGGCAAGCTCTTTGAATCCGACGATGAGGTGAAAAATGCTGTGGAGTCGTGGTTATCGTCATTGGCGACGATTTGAAGAAGGTATGGAGTTTGTAGGAAGAAGATATGGAAAAGCTACGACGAGTGTTTGAACATTTGCAGAAACTATATAGAAAAATGGTTCAAGGTATGCTCTTTCATGTAAAAATAAAATTGGCTTGAAAAAAGTTTGTTTTACTATTTTTTTTTTTTTTTTCAAAACGGAATTTACTTTCCGAATACGCCTCGTACATTCTAAGAAGTAAGATTCTCGTGTAACTAGGTTCACTTTAAGCACATTCTGTATAAATCAGATTTATTCTTCCTAAATCAAAATGTCAGCGTTTTGTGTAGTTGAAGGGTTAGAAAGTTCCATGACCCATCTGCGTGTTTTCCTTGGCGCAATGTCAGCAAAAGCCTGGGTTTCATTCGCGCTTGCCATGTCGTCTGGAGGTGATTCTCCTCGGACGATAACACACATGCAGGTTTGCGAATTTCGAATTTGGGTACGTTGTGTAAAGTTCCGTCCCTGATTCCTAGAAGAAAGACTAATAAAGAAAGGCTAATCATGCCCAGTGCATCGATTATCAAAATACTTTCATTTTTACTTTCCGAACACTGTACCATGTAAGGAAAGTATTGTAATCATGAAACAAATTCGAATTCGAGATTTTGGTGTTTTTACACGTTTTGAGGGCTTCTGAATTCCATTTATGCTATTTTTACGAGATGTAGTTTTGTGTAGCTGTGTGTGTGTGTGTGTGTGTGGGTGTGGTGTGTGTTGTGTGTCGTTTGTGAGTGAACACGATAGCTCCTAAACGAGGCACTTCGATTGAGCTCAAATTGGGTATATATGTTATAAACCACCTGTCACAAGACCGGTATTGATTTGGGTGTGTATAGGACTTACAGTTTTTCTACAGGGCTACGACAAAGATTTCTTTTACATTATGGCCTATGGGAGGAAATTCTTGAAAGTGCGCTAGCGTTTAAAAGGCTCATTCAATTGAGCTTCAGTTTGGTAAATATGTTTGAATTATTCATCGATTAAAATTTATTAAAATGCTTGGTAATGATCTTAATTGTAAGTGTTCGGAAAGTCGAGTGGAGTCACTCCAGATTTTTTCTTTTTCTGTTATTGAATTTGGCAAGAATCAAGATTTAGGGCTAACGTCAAAAAGGTCTGCATCGCTATTAATGTAGTTTCATGTACCACTGTGCAAATGGTTCGTGTTTGTCTTACATAAACGAAACGCGCACTGATAAAGCCTGTTAATTACATGAACGATCGCTTTCAAACAAATGATTTTGAGATTAAATTCGTCAACTCTAAAGTTAGAAACATATTTTTTCCCCCTTTCTTTTAAGTTGATTGTAATTGGATAGCGAAAACAAAATTTGTGGGTGGTCTCCAGGTTACATTACCGCCCTACGCTGTGTGTATGATTGCATTGGTCTACCTTATAAAAATAATCACCTTGTTTATTCGCGTAATAGTCGCCTTTTTTTTTTTGCCAATTTTTCATGATGAAAGTTAAGGTGCGACTATTATGCTGGGAAATCCACGCTAAAACTACTGATATTTTAATAAAATTTCTAACTTAACAAATAATTCCAGATTATCTGCCGTGTATTAAATAATCTTTTCGTCATGCACACAAAAAGGGGTATTTTTCTTTTTATGGACATAAATGGAGGTCAAATACATGACTAAGACTATTACGCGAGTAAACATCGTATACTCGCGTGTCGAACTTTTTTCTGGCCCTTGAAACAAATAGCTAGTTTTAATAGCTATTACTACAAACTGTTGGTAGTTTCAAATTAAATTTAATTTGATTGGAAGCTCACAGGAGCTCAGCTCTTGTACTTTTTTCCCCCACTGCATTTTTAAGCATTGGATGGAAGCAAATATTTTACTTCACGGAAAAACATTCACATGTTTACCTGAGGTATATGGTTCATTTTAAAAATTCTGTGCTATTTGCTGTCCGTATGTAAAATTATTTTTTTTTTTAACAAGATATGAGAAAATTTAAATAATTTTTTTACAAGGATTAAGAAAATTTAAATGATTTTTCTTTTTATCGTGGTTTTCAGCTGACAGTTTCAAATGTAGAAACAATATATTCAAAAATATGCTATTTAATAATTTCTTTTTTAAAAAGAAATGAGTAGAGGAGATACAGAAATAAACCTGTCCGAATCACAGAACGTAAAACCTGTTACGCAGAATTACATCCCAAAATCTAAACTTTCTGCCCTGACATGCTTTAACGTCGTGAAAGAGTTTAACTTACATTATGAAAATGTTCTTATACGGTTTTAAGAAAAATACAAGATTTTTGATAATTAAATATGGCTGTCCTGTATGCATTGCTGACATGCCTGTTACCATACATTATTTTCTACTTTTTAAACACCAAAATTGAAATTTGAGAATAGCAACACCTGTTTACCACTAGAGTGTGGTCCAAGAAGAAATGTAAACAGACATAAAATTTTTTGGTATTTGACTAAAAAAGCAGAAACTGTTTGTGATGAGTATTTTTATTGCATGTCATGTCTGTTACCATTATTAGTTATACAAAAATATTTATTTGTTAATTCAATTGAATTCATTTAGATCATCAGATATTTTAGTGTAAATTTATGTGCTTTTTCATGTTCTTGTAGAATTATTTAGATTCATGAATTTTTATTCTTTGAAACGTCATGTTTCTTACCAAAATAAGTAACAAACAAAATTTCACATGAAATAAATGGAAAAGACTGTTTTATATCAACAGAAGGACTGTATACTTACATAATTTATCACTTTCCACTATAGTCTAAGAGCCAGCGACCGCCAGACCTTCGTCATAGTATAAAAGCTGAAGCTTTCTCTGCGCATACCCCCCGACAGAGGTAGGAACCATCGGCCACTATAAACTTTGGATGACCGTGGCTTTGGCAGGTAACAGGTGGCAAAGGTGTATAAAATTGCAGAATATTTTCGTCCTTTCATAAAGCTTGATTTTTTAATATGTTCTTCTTCGCAGTACTAGAAATCACTTTTATCCTTTGCCAGACACTTTTCCATCGTGGCAAACCCCCACCAGACAGCCTCAAAGTCATGGAAAACTGTTGTGTTCGTAAACTCCCGCGACGAAGTACGTCAAGCTGTCACAAAGTCCCAAGCACATATTATACTGCAACTTCTGAACTTTCTTACGATGCTGCAGCGCGCTCGTAATAGAATTACGTTTTCCGTGACTTTGAGGTTGTCTGGCGGAGGTTTGCCACGATGGAAAAGTGTCTGGCAAGGGATAAAGGGATTTCTAGTACTGCGAAGAGGAACCTATAAACAAATTAAGCTTTATGAAATGACGAAAATTTTCTGCAATTTTATACACCTTTACCACCCGTCACCTGCCAAAACTTTATAGTGGCCGATGGTTCCTACCTCTATTGGGGAATATGCGCGGAGAAAGTTTCAGCTTTTATACTATGACGAAGGTATGGCGGCCGCGGGCTCTTGCTCTATTATTTAGTGCTTGAACATAAGTGTACAAATTTGGAAGAAAATGTCCAGTAACAGACATGACCATTTTCATAAAGTCTGATCATGAAAAATCAATGAAAATTGAATTAAAAAAGAAACTTATGAATAATATTCATATAATGTGCAGAAACAAGGTATGTTTTATATTATGTGGGGGGGTGGTGGAATTGTTTCTTGAAATTGTATTTTTGCTTCAATGACCCATATATTGCGTGCATTTCTGAAATAAAATGAGAATCTCGTTATCAATATAAGTTCTGAAGAATATTATTACTTTCCGAACATGTACCATGTAAGGAAAGTATTGAAATCATGAAAAAATTCGACTTCGAGATTTTGGTGTTCTTACACGTTTTGAGGGCTTCTGAATCCATTTATGCTATTTTTACGAGATGTATGTGTGTGTGTGTGTGTATGTGTGTTTGTGTGTATGTGAGTGAACACGATAGCTCCTGAACGGAGCATTCGATTGAGCTCAAATTGGATATATAGGTCATAAACCACCGTCGCATGACCGGTATTGATTTTGGTGTGTATAGGACTTATAGTTTTTCTACAGGGCTACGACAAAGATTTCTTTTACATTATGGCCTATGGGGGGAATTTCTTGAAAGTGCGCTAGCGTTTAAACGATACATTCGATTGAGCTCAAATTCGGTATACATGTTATAAACCACCACCCTAAGACCGGTATTGATTTTGGTGTGTATAGGACTTATAGTTCTCCTAAAGGGCTACGACAAAACTTTCTTTTATGTTATGGCATAATGGCATATGGGGAGAAATTCTTGAAAGTGCGCAAGCGTTTAAACGGTGCATTCGATTGAGTTTCAATTTGGTATAAATGTTTGAATGATTCATCGATTAAAATTTATTTAAGTGCTTGGTCATGATCTTAATCGTAAGTGTTCGGAAAGTCGAGTGGAGTCACTCCAGATTTTTTATTGAGTTAGTTAGAGATCTGAATTTAGTTTCAGACTATATCTGTTGGTGAGTGGCGGTTAGGAGCACGACGTCACGCGAAGTAATGTCGCTTCTCGTTCACCGCTCCTGTTATTGGAGCGGGTCCAGCCATCTCTCAATGGACCGTTTTTCTTTTTTTATGGACTCCATTTAGACCTTGACATTCACGCCGAGATGACTTTCCAGGCTTCTCTCTCTCTCTCTCTCTTGCTTGCGTAACCCCTTCTTTCTTGTGACGTGTGCCGTCGTTCAATGTGATGGTATCCAAGCCGCACTCTTTTTTTTTTTTTTTTTTTTTTCCCAAGCTCCTGCACTACGCGACACATACTGCACCGTCGAGACGGCTTGCGTGTGTTGTGACACAGGACGCTTTTGGGATGTCTGAGAGAGAAACAAAAGAAATATTGCAGATTTGTATCGCTCAGTGTTGTCAAATGTTATTCAATAATAAATCACTGGATTGCGTTTGTAAAAGTCGCTGAGTTCTTTTAAGATTAAATTAATGTTTACCGATCTGAAACTCTTGCAAACGATTTATAAAGCCGCATTTTCCATCAGCATGAAAGATTTTAAAGAATATTAGAAAAGACGGTAATTCATGGCCAGGAATATCTGTTAACTCTTTGAGGCGCAACCCTTTCCCAATGCTCGAAAAAGGGCAGACTTTGCCATCGATTGAATTAACTACCAGCAAGATGGCGGACGATCGATACGTTTATCGCGTGCCACAGATCTAGAGGCCCTTTTCTGACGACAGCTGGCTGTGCTCGCGATGAACGTTTCGATCGTCCGCCCTCTTGCTGGTAGTTAATTCAATCGATGGCAACGGCTGCCCTTTTTTCAGCGTTGGGCAATCGATCCGGCTGTTCTCGCGTTCTTCCATTTTTCAGCAGATGTCAGTGCTGTTGAAAATAATCGTGACCATTTTTTAACGGGAAAGGACGTGCTAAAAAGTAGAGAATTCTCGTGGAGCTAGGTTACCCGCAACTATTTTTATAGAAATCCAATCTATTCTTCGTGACTGGCAACAGTCAAAACGTTAGAGTTGGGTGTTCCCAGAGCGGGATCACTGCGCCTTAAAGGGTTAAGAAATGGGGGAAATATTACAAAACTTTGGTTAAGGAACTAGAAATGGATTTCACTGAATAATACAGACTGGTTTCGTAGAAGAACCTATTCTGTTAGAACTCGACAGTATTAAAAGAGTAACTAAAAAATTAAAAACCGTAGAGCAAGTGGTTCCTGTGGAATACCAGCAGAACCGATCAAAAAATAGAACAACAAACAACTGTTCGGGAGGAAGATGCTTGAATGTAGAGGACGCAGGAAGACCGACAAAAATATGAAAATAACCGAGGCACTGCAGTAACAGCAACATTTAGTCGACTATATGGACGGATTTTAAAGCAGTTTATTGAAGAAGACAAGATTGAGTGAGTGAGGAAGAGATTATATGTAGAGCATTACGATCATGTATGGATAAAATATTCTGTCGTAAACAAATCATTGAGAAAGAAATATGGCAACGGGCAATCAAATTCATCTTCTGTGTATTGATCTTACGAAGGCATACGATAATGTTCCAATTATGGAATGCGTTCTAAATGAAATAAAATTTAAACAAAATATCATTAGAGCAGTTTAAGGCTTTACAGGCAATCAAAAACAAAGATTAAAGGATGCCAAAGGTTATCAAAAAGTTTTATAGTGGATAAAGGACTGACAAAGATGCATTTTTCCAACATTTTTTAAAATTTATGTTGAGGCACGAAAAATTCCGAAGGAAGACTGCAGGGGAATGGGACTGAAATGAAGGAATCAAAGAAATGATGAAAATAAAGAGAACAATTTTTGATGATCTCTCTGCAGGGAAAGCAATTAATATGGCATGGCCATGTTAATTGCTCGAGACTCCTCGAGCGCACAGCCAGCTGCGTCAAAAAAAGGGTCTCTAGATCTGTGGCACGCGATGAACGTTTCGATCGTCCGCCGTCTTGCTGGTCGTTAAGTCGAGCGATGGCAACGGCTGCCCTTTTTTCAGCATGGGGCAATCTATCCAGCTGTTCTCGCGTTCTTCCATTTTTTCAGCAGATGTCAGTGCTGATAAAATAATCGTGACATTTTTTTTACGGGAAATGACGTGCTAAAAAGTAAAGGATTCTCGTGGAGCTATGGCACCCGCAACTCTTTTTATAGACATCCAATCTATTCTTCTTGACTGGCAACAGTCCAAACGTCAGAGTTCGGTGTTCCCAGAGCGGGAACACTGCGCGTTAAAGGGTTAAAAAAGCATTGACAGACAGAGATCTGAATGAGGAACATGCCTGGGCAGGAAGAACTGGAATAATTCAATGTAGATTGATCGGAAGGCGTGGCACATGACGAAAAGAACCCAGTTAATAGATATTTTCCATTCACAGGCCAATTTTCAATTCAGTAATTTTTTTAATGTTACTTTGTGTGTATTGAAACTGTTTTGTAAATCTGAGCGTGTGGCCTATGGAGTGCCTTCAGGACTAATTAATGCGGATAAGTGGATAAAAATCGCTCATCGGAATGCGGATTTCTGGTGTGATTTGCGGGTGTTTCCGTTGAATAAGGGTAGAGATAAAAGCGCCACGGAAAAAAAGAAAAGAATAATCGGAAGTATTAAGTCCGACCCCGGTGTAATTGACCTTGTCCACTCCACTCTTTTTTTAATCCCCTTCCTGGCTGGGAGGTCCTTTACCTCTTATTTATTTAGTAAAGCTTGGATAACTTTTTTTCATTTTGTTATACATTGAAACAGACACCGAGAATGGTGGAAAAACACACTGTTGCCGCCGCATTGTCATCGAAAACCATTCGCGTAAAGAAAAAAGAAAAATTAAATACTTTCTGTTTTTTTCGGTTGTTTTTGGACTCGATACATAAACACACCGTTAGACTTTTTCAGAGAGATTGTTTCCGGCAGACGGTTTTCATCTGGTCTTTTCATGGAAACCGGACGGACGTCACGGAACGAGCTTACGCTGAATGAGGTAGACCGGCTAACATGGTGTGGTTCATGTTAGCTAAGTCTAATCGATCGTACGGAATTTTTTTACCGGATGGTGTAAAAATTCTGCCGTTACCACCAGGCCTTTCCTTTCAGCTAGATCTCCTTCCCAGTCAGTCTTGCTACAGATGTTCTTCGGAAGAAATCGCTAAGTTTTCCCTGGAGCATGGGTGTCCAATCTTTTGCATATCCTGTGGCAATTCTTTCCACGGACGAGTTTAGATGTACCATGCAAGTCAAAGCACCTTGTTTTATTTCCGCACGTTAACGGGTGAAGTTGGAAAATAGGAATACTGGCAGTGCTTTAGTTTAGAGGAAGGAAAGTAAAAAATGTGTGAACATCAGAGCCTGACTAAGACATTCAGAGGCCCTAGACCAAGTGCTATTTGGGGGCCCCTATACGGTCATACCTTGTTGATACATATTGTCACAAGGAACAAATTTTTGGTGTAAATAAGGAAGGGGGTCCGTCTGTTCAACACATTTTTAACTTAAAGTCCACAAAACTCGAAAGACCACAAAACTCAAATAGAAGTTTTGCTTCAGATGAGATCGCGCCCCTGAATGCTCCATTGTAAAATGTTTTGGACCTTAACATGACATTTCTGCCATCCCTGAATACAGTGTAAACAATCACTTTACCGCAGCGGAATGCATTGTAAAATCGCATCGATTTATTCATTGTCCTTCATCTTTTTGTGCTATTTTTTTTTAAGAGCTTCAAACTATTTTAATCCTTTTGGTGCCCCTAAAACTAGGGGGCCCTAGCCCGAAGCCTAGTTTGTCCTGTGCGGTAATCAGGGCCTGGTGAACATGAGACAGAAATTGTTGTTAATCTGAGGAAGACTATTCTAGAATTATTTTTACGGGCATTTAAAAGGGAATCGAAGATGGTTAGGTTCTTGATGACAAAGTATTTGCTGGCTGGCGCAAATCGCCATTTTTGATTGCAGGAAGCTTTCGACATTAGCTGCTTTCCTAATGCTTGGACTGGAAAGTTGAAAGAGGACATAAGTTGAGAGACTTGCTGGGACTGGAAATTTGAGAGAAGCATAAATATTGGATCTTTTGTAAAAAGTATGCATCAGGGGGAAAAAAGACCGACAGAACTTTGCAGACGTGGGGGTGGAGGTAGCGTTGCCAGGCGTCCGGATAAAGCCGGACATAGTTAGGCTTTTTGACTGCGTGTCTGGCCAAACTGAACGGTGTCTGGCTTTTGTTAGGATTTTTACTGGTGACTTTGGCCGATGAGTCATAAAGTGCTTGAACTGATTTGGCATTCGATGTTATTTATATTTCATTAGAATTGAACAAGATTCATGGTAATAATCAAAAAAGCTTGATTTTACATACAATTTTTTTGTTGTACCTATTAATACTGAGACAAAATCCTCAATATGGTAGGCTGTCCGGACTTTTTACCCAAATGTCCGGCCAAACTGGCTGGTCTGTCCGGCTATTGGGTTTGCCGACCTGGCAACCCTAGGTGGAGGGGAGTCCCTTTAACGCTCGGTGGTTGCTCCATGAAACTGCCAGCTAGTTAATGGCCCCGACGCTGAAGAAGAGCAGCCGTTGCCATCGCTGGATTAACTACCAGCAACTTGGCGGTCAATAGAATTGCAAAACGTTTACGCCTACACATCCAACTGTGTCGTTGTTGTTGGTTAAGGCAAAGCTACACGAGGGATAGCTAACCAAGGAGTGTGGAGTGTAAAAGGTTCTAACGCATATTCACGTTACATCCATAGAAAAGCGGCCAAAACTCCAGGCCGTGTGATCCGCAGCTGCATGAGAGGCCAGAACTCCGAACCTTCACACTTCTCTTAGTGTTCAGTGTCAGTTGGCCAGCCAGTTGTGGAGAAAAAAAAAAAAAAAAAAAAATCTGAGCTCTCTGGCGATTCGCCATTTTGCTGGTAGTAAAATCGAGCAATGGCAACGGCTGTACTTGTACTGCGCTGAGCAGTCTATCCAGTTTTTCTTCTCTATCGATGTGAGAAAGGCTTTCACATCAAAGGGTTAACCCTTTGAGGCGCAACCCTTTCCCAATGCTGAAAAAGGGCAGCCGTTGCCATCGCTCGACTTAACTACCAGCAAGATGGCGGACGATCGAAACGTTCATCGCGTGCCACAGATCTAGACTTTTTTTGCTGCCCTTTTCTCAACATTGGGCAATCTTTCCAGCTGTTCTCGCGTTCTTCCATTTTTCAGCAGATGCCAGTTCTGTTAAAAATAATCGTGACCAATTTTTTTACGGGAAATGAACGTGCTAAAAAGTAAAGGATTCTCGTGGAGCTATGTCATCCGCAACTATTTTTATAGAAATCAAATCCATTCTTCGTGACAGGCAACAGTCAAAACGTCAGAGTTTGGTGATCCCAGAGCGGGATCACTGCGCCTTAAAGGGTTAATACAAGTGGTAGATCTTCTTGGGCGACTTCACTCTGTCATCTGTCCACTCTAGCAGTGAGCGATTGAAAAACTCCCGACTGATTCCGTGCTTACGCCAGTGTCCGGCAGTTTTTTTCCGTACGGCTAGACGAGCGTGTTCGCTTGTGTGTGTGTGTGCGCCCTATCATCGTTTGCCCCCGAATGGAAATATGTTTTCAGCGGACGCAAATAGATTTTCTCCCACAGAGAAAGTTTTCGACGTGCTGATGATTTATTTCCCCGCAATGTGGACTCTGATGTATAAATTTAATAGAATATCAAGATAGTAAAATGTCCGCTGCATGGAAACAAAATCACCCCCCCCCTCCCCTTCCAATACCGCCACAAAAGACCACAGCCATTTATCTACACACAGGGCTATTTGGATCTAGAAAATTAAGGAACACCGGTTTTTTTTTTTTTTTTTTTTTTTTTCTTTGAGCAAATGACATGACTTCTTGCAAGTGGCCATACGCGTAGCTTTACTGAAAATTTTAAGGGAGCACATGAAAGATTTAGAGTAGGGAGACACATGTCGAATTTATTAGGAGATAAGACATTTCTTTTGAATTTCCTAACAAATGTGAAAATCAAGATTTTAAGACAAAGTTTTTGGGGCACGTGGCCCTCCCTTCACTAAGTCCCCCCCGACGCTACGCCTGTGCAAAAACTTATTTTTCATGGCCATTTTTATATTTGAATCCCCAGAGACGTAGAATTAAAACCTGATCCTTGTTTTATTGTTAGCTATTTTTATTTATTTATTCATTTGGTTTTCTGACTTGTTATAGATAATTATACTTGACATTTTTGAAAAGTTGGACTTAACTTTTTAGGTCAAATCTACCTTTAGGTAATCAATCTATCAAATCTATCTTTAGGTAATCTGCATGAGAACATGTTTTAACTTACTATTCCTCTAATTTGAAATAGAATTTGTTAGTAAAAATGTAATGTTATTGATTTAAGTTAATCAGTAGTAGTTTATGGTAATGAACAGTCGAGAGTATTCCTTAAATTGTTTTTAGTTAACGTAAATTATCAATTGTTTTAACAAATCTCATTTCAATAAAAGCATTAAAAAAACTACTCAAAAGCAAATATACATTTTTCGTTTCAAAATACTTTCAACGCTTTTGCGTGCATAAAAAATAATTATCATTTTCTTAACATTTTGCTGAGAGTAAAAAAAAAAAGAAAAGCAAAACGGCGGGGGGGGGGGGGGGGGAATGACGTTATTTTCGTTCTAATATCTCATCGTGCATTTCCCGTAATTTTTTAAGAAATCAAACAATCGCCTCTGCAATACATAAATGAGATTCTATTTCTAAAGCTTCTTCTTTTTCTCTTCGTCTATTTCAAAATTTTGATTGTTTTTATTACTTTTATTTGGCTGTGCAGTTAATCACCCATTGTGTTAGTTTCCTGCGTGTTAAACTAATAAAATTCTAGAAATGAAATACGAAAGAAATTGCACCTTTTCTTAAAATGAATCTGTTTTCCCTGAAATTAATTCAAAAGAAGAAAAAACAGGAAAGAGCTGCTAGAAATAAATTATTTTAGAAAGTTTTCTTTTCTTCTTCTTGAACGAATTATTTATTGGATGTGTTATACCCCAGGGGAAAATCTGTTATGCATTAAAATTTCATTGCATAAGTTTTCTTCCTTGGTGTGGAATTATTACAGGGCTTGCACTGTAATTTTGATGTACAATGCTACTTTTAAAGTTAGTACGCGCGTGCTATAGAACTACAGGGCGATCAGTTTAACCCTTTGAGGCGCAACCCTTTCCCAATTCTGAAAAAATCTGATGTGTCCAACACATGACTTCCTTGCACGTCCATTAGATCAAAAATATTTTCGACGCACTTCCTCTAAATTTATTTGTTTGAAAGAGATAAAATATCAATAATAGTAAGGTTTAGCGATTTCTAGCGAAATATTTCGATATCGCCAAGCTGAGTTCAATTTGGAAGATTTCCTTCGACACTTTATTTGGCGATGATTTCACCAAAAGCGACAAACTTGAGATAGTCAGCGAGATTTTGGGGATAGCCAAAGTAGTCATTGACCACAGACTTTCAATGAATGAATGCATCTATACACCTCAATGTATTCAAAGTCATTTGGCTCACCATGTAAATAAATTTTCCAGTCGATTGCTGTCAAAAAAGATATTGAAAACAGTTAGATATTACAATAGTTCTACATACAAAGTTAAAAAATCTACGGCTAAAGTTTTAGAGTTATACAAAATAGGAAATAATTTTTGGCGCCAAATTTGGCGATTATTTCGGCGAAAACTCGTCAATGTCAACGACATTTGGCGAGATTTTAAGCATGAACCAAACAATGACAGATTATCGCCCAAATTTGGCGATATTTAGCCAAAACTCGCCAAGAACGATGACAAATGGCGATACTTTGGGCATAGACCAATGACTGACTATCGCCAAATTTGGCGATATTTCGCCAAAACTCGCCAAGGTCGAGGACAGACGGCGAGATTTTGGGCATGTACCAAACAATGACTGTCTACAGTTGTATTATATTAAAGATGTCCATAGACATGAAGGTACTGAAATTCTTTTTGGTGGTCCTGTAAATAAACTCTCCAGTAGATTGGAACCAAGAATCGAGATGCACAAACTAGATGTTACAATCATTCTTATATATGAAATTTCATAATATGTTTTGAGATTTGAGAGTTAAATATGCACACACGCTACACCAAAAGTCGCCAAGCTTGGCGACTTTTGGCATAGTTCTTGAGGGAGGCACGTGACCGTGGTCGACCATTACCTAACTTATGTGGTAGGACGGTATTAGTGCTTGAAATGGATGAATGCCCCAAAATTGCTATTGACCGTAATGTATGGGAAATCTTTTGAGTGTTCCTGTAGCAGAGCTATAAATGATAAGACACTTTTTTTAATGGAGAAATTCATTTTCTAACTCTTTACAGCATATATCACTTCTGAGTCGTTTGAAATAGCCCAATACCTCTAAAAAACGCTTTGATGAATTTCGGCCCATAGAGCGTAATGTATTTCGAATCTTTTGGGGCGGTCCTGTGAGATAAACTATTCAGTCGAATGGAACCAAAAAGGGAGGTGCACAACTAGATGTTACACAATCCTAAATATAAAGTTTCAACATTCAACGCCTAACAGTTTTTGAGATTTGCGAGTTTAATGAATTTCGGCCCATTGAGTGTAATGTATTTCGAATGTTTTGGGGCAGTCCTGTAGATAAACTATCCAGTCGAATGGAACCAAAAGGGGAGGTGCACAACTAGATGTTACAACTATCCAAAATATGCAGTTTCGACATTCTACGCCTAATAGCTTTTGAGTTAGGCGAGTTTAATGAATTTCGGCCCATAGAGCGTAATGTATTTCGAATCTTTTGGGCGGTCCTGTACATAAACTATCCATTCGGTTGCCACCAAAAGGGGAGGTGCACAACTAGATCATAGAAACAATCGTAAATATCAAATCTCAACATTCTACGACCAATAGTTTTTGAGATATGCGAGTTACATACATACGTACGTACGTACGTACGTACGTACAGACGGCATGGAAAAACTGGCCACAGTAGACTCGCCACTGGTCAAAATGAGTTGCAGACGCGTTATATGATCGTGCATGCTAGCCTACGATGAGATGCATCGAAAAAAATTTTTTTAATTAAATTTAGAGGTAGTCAAAAATCGGTTTTTATGTCGAAATTTGGCCCCCAAAATTTTTCGGGATCACATTACTTCCTTATACTACGTACAAGGAAGTAAAAAGGGCAGCCGTTGCCATCGCTCGACTTAACTACCAGCAAGATGGCGGACGATCGAAACGTTCATCGCGTGCCACAGATCTAGAGACCCCTTTTTTGACGACAGCTGGCTGTGCCGGCACAGCCAGCCTTTTTTCAGCATTGAGAAAGGGTTGCGCCTCAGAGGGTGCACTTTTTCAGCGTTGTTAAAACTATCCAGTGGGGCTTCTGTGACGATGTGATAATATGCTTGCGTTTCAAAGGGCAAGTTTCAAACAAAGGCTGTGCGCGGGCACAGCCTTTGCAAAAAATCTGATGTGTCCAACACATGACTTCCTTGCACGTCCATTAGATCAAAAATATTTTCGACGCACTTCCTCTAAACTTATTTGTTTGAAAGAGATAAAATATCAATAATAGTAAGGTTTAGCGATTTCTAGACAAATATTTCGATATCGCCAAGCTGAGTTCAATTTGAAATATTTCCTTCTGACACTTTATTTGGCGATATTTCACCAAAAGCCGACAAACTTGAGATAGTCAGCGAGATTTTGGGGATAGCCAAAGTAGTCATTGACCACAGACTTTCAATGAATTGAATGAATCCATACACCTCAATGTATTTAAAGTCATTTGGCTCACCCTGTAAATAAATTCTCAGTCGATTGCTGTCAAAAAAGATATGGAAAACAGTTAGATATTACAATATTTCTAAATACAAAAGTTCAAAAATCTACGGGTTAAAGTTTTAGTGTTATACAAAATATGAAATAATTTTTGGCGCCAAATTTGGCGATATTTCGGCGAAACTCGTCAATGTCGACGAAATTTGGCGAGATTGTAAGCATGAACCAAACAATGACAGATTATCGCCAAATTTGGCGATATTTCGCCAAACCTCGCCAAGAACGATGACAAATGGCGATACTTTGGGCATGGACCAAATGACTGACTATCGCCAAATTTGGCGATATTTCGCCAAAACTCGCCAAGGTCGAGGACAGACGGCGAGTTTTTGGGCATGTACCAAACAATGACTGTCTACAGTTGTATTATATTGAAGATGTCCATAGACATTAAAGTACTAAAATTCTTTTCGGTGGTCCTGTATATAAACTCTCCAGTAGATTGGAACCAAAAATCGAGATACACAACTAGATGTTACAACATTCTTATATATGAAATTTCATAATAGTTTTTGAGATTTGAGAGTTAAATATGCACACACGTACACCAAAAGTCGCCAAGCTTGGCGACTTTTGGCATAGTTCTTGAGGGAGGCACGTGACCGTGTCGGACCATTACCTAACTTATGTGGTAGGACGGTATTGTGCTTGAAATGGATGAATGCCCCTAAAATTGCCATTGACCGTAATGTATTGGAAATCTTTTGAGTGTTCCTGTGGCAGAACTACAAATGATAAAGACACTTTTTTTAATGGAGAAATTCATTTTCTAACTCTTTACAGCATACATCACTTCTGAGTCGTTTGAAATAGCCCAATACCTCTAAAAAACGCTTTGATGAATTTCGGCCCATAGTGCGTAATGTATTTCGAATCTTTTGGGCGGTTCTGTAGATAAACTATCCAGTCGAATGGAATCGAAAGGGGAGGTGCACAACTAGATGTTACAGCAATCCTAAATATAAAGTTTCAACATTCTACGCCTAATAGTTTTTGAGATATGCGAGTTTAATGAGTTTCGGCCCATTGAGCGTAATGTATTTCGAATATTTTGGGCAGTCCTGTAGATAAACTATCCAGTCGAATGGAACCAAAAGGAGAGGTGCACAACTAGATGTTACAACTATCCAAAATATGAAGTTTCGACATTCTACGCCTAATAGCTTTTGAGTTAGGCGAGTTTAATGAATTTCGGCCCATAGAGCGTAATGTATTTCGAATCTTTTGGGCGGTCGTGTACATAAACTATCCATTCGATTGCCACCAAAAGGGGAGGTGCACAACTAGATCATAGAACAATCCTAAATATCAAATCTCAACATTCTACGACCAATAGTTTTTGAGATATGCGAGTTACATACATACGTACGTACGTACATACGTACGTACATACGTACGTACGTACGTACAGACGGCATGGAAAAACTGGCCACAGCAGACTCGCCGCTGGTCAAAATGAGTTGCAGACGCGTTAATATGATCGTGCATGCTAGCCTACGATAGGATGCATCGAAAAAAATTTTAAAATTAAATTTAGAGGTAGTCAAAATCGGTTTTTTTGTCGAAATTTGGCCCCCAAAATTTTTCGGGATCACATTACTTCCTTATACTACGTACAAGGAAGTAAAAAGGGTCTCTAGATGTGTGGCACGCGACGAACGTTTCGATCGTCCGCCATCTTGCTGGTAGTTAAGTCGAGCGATGGCAACGGCTGCCCTTTTTTCAGCATTGGGAAAGGGTTAATGTCCCCCTCCCCTCCCCTCCCCCCTGTTCACAGCCCACTTATCTCTAGTATTTGCATAAGCGGTTTTTTAAACGCGCTTAACGACTAGGTGTGCTACTTAAAAGCGCATCATGCGGGAAGCTAGTATCGTCTCGCCAGTGTTATGGCAGTCTTGTTAAAGAAAGATTTGTATTAAACACTTTAAATAAAAAAAAAAAAAAAAAAAAAAAAAACGCGTTTGTTCTCATGCTACGCCTAACAACTTGCATAACGAAGTGGCAAAGCCCTCGTTTCAAGCACAGAGTTATTTTGAGGAAATCCTTGTGTCGAAAGTGAATTTTTAGTATTGCATAAAACCAATTACGTTTGAAAAATTAACTTAAGCGTTTTTTCTTCTTCTTTAAGCTCATTTTTCCTAAGTTTAGCATGGAATTTTCCTGTCAATGATTAGATAATGTGTTATTCAATGTTAAGGGGGAAAGCATGTTCAAAAGTACTTAACTGATGTAGAAGGAAAAAAATGTAGTCAACTAGTGCCGTGCTTTGCCCATTAAAATCAGTATTTCTAACAAGAATATTATACTAACTGTAGTCACTATTAAACGATGTAATTTCGTTAGTTTTAAGTCATAAAATGTATTTGTCATGAAAGTCTTCCTTAAATTTTGTGGAATCCAGCACCGTAGCTTTGGCGATATTGAAAGAATATCAGTTGTAGTCCATATTCTGACGGTGATAATTTGCTTGGTTTATGAGGATGCCGCGCTGGCCGGAATTATTTTGGAGTTTTGAATTCAGGCCTTTTGTGTATAAATCTGCTGTAACAGTGGAAATTAATGCATGAGCTTTAACAAATGGCCCCAAAAATTGGAAATTTATAATAATTACCCCCCCTTTTTTTCCCCTCGAGCGTATAAATTTTGATAATCCGATGTAGATGAAATCAGACAACTGTCGGATTATCTAAAAATTCTGAATTATCAAGCTCTTTTGTTTTTGACACAAGCTTAAAATCGTGTTCTTTTGTTTGGACATATTGTAGCATAACTGAGATAAATACGCTGTAAAATACGTTAGGTAAGCTAAACAGCAAAAACAGAAGGGGAGGGAAACACAAGAACGGGCATGCTTGTTTACATTTGCACTGTACATTTGTTGTACTGTATTTATAGAAGCCCCCCTTATGGAAAACTATTAAAAATATCGGTAGATTCATGACTTTCAACATGGTAAAACATAGTAGTTAATTACTGTGTTTTACTATGAACTACACTCATGTCCATAAATTAAGGATAATTCAGAATCACACAGAAATTGATCTCTAAAATAAAAATTTCACCTGTGGAATGATCACACACATCTTGAAGAATATGCAAATTACAGGAAACCACCAGATGGCGTGGATGGTACGTCACAATGACGAGAGTGTAAGAGAGGGGTATATAATGAATGGTGGCAAAGAAGTAAAATTGTTCACAAGCGTTGTGAAAGCCTTTCAGTGCAAAAACCGCATAGTTATGGCACAAAGGAGGCATTTGGATGATGTTTTACGTGGCAGAATTATCGGACGACTGGAATGTGGACGTACCCAGCTGGAAGTATCCGAGGAACTTGGAATCGCCCAGAGTGTCATCTCCAGGCTTTGGCAACGATTCCAAGATGATGGTAATGTGAGTAGACGTTACAGCACAGGTCGCCCCCGAGTTACAACGCCGAATGAGGACCGCTATTTGGCAGTTACTGCCAAAAGAAACAGACGGAGTACAGCATCAGACCTGTCTCGTCAGCTCTCTTCAGCTACCGGTACGACAGTTTCAAGGCAGACCGTGTACAGACGCTTAGGGCACATTGGTCTATATGCTCGTAGGCCTGTCAGATGTGTTCCACTTACCGCAACTCACTGTCGCCTGCGATTAACCTGGAGTAGAGAGCATGCATTCTGGACACCGCAACAGTGGTCTTGTGTGATGTTTTCCGACGAGTCCAGGTTTAGTTTGGAATCTGATTCTCTCCGGACATTCATCTGGAGAGCGCCAGGTACCCGTTACCACCAAAAGAACACCACTGAAAGACACCGTTACGGTGGTGCAGGATGGCTCGTTTGGGGAGGAATTATTCTTGGTTCCAGAACTGACCTGCATGTTCAGAGTGTAACGATGACAGGCCACATCTATCGGGATGTCATTCTGGAACAACATGTACGTTTGTTTCGGGGCGCCATGGGTGCTGAATTTGTGTTTATGGATGACAACGCCCGTCCTCACCGTGCAAACATTGTAGACGAATGCCTTCAATCGGAGGATATCACCCGTATGCATTGGCCAGCATACTCACCGGACTTGAATCCAATAGAGCATGTGTGGGATATGCTTGGCCGACGAATTGCAGCTCGTCAACCCCCTCCCACCTGTCTACCGGAACTTCGGAGTGCATTGCTTGATGAGTGGTGTAATATTCCCCAAGATCAGATTGATCATTTGATACTCAGCATGCCTAGGCGTTGTCAGGCCTGTATTGCATCGTCCGGGAGACATACTCCGTATTAACCATCCTACTAACCATGTTATACTGTTTTTTGTAAATAGGTTCTTTTTTGAAATTTGGTCAAGGGAGTAAATTTTTATTAATTATGTCAAACATATAGCATCTTTTTTGCTCTTTACTTTTTGTTTAATAAATAGACTTTACAAATAAGTCAAATTTGTTTTGCTTCTTTCTCTTTCTTTGCCTGAACTTCATTATCCTTAATTTATGGACATGAGTGTAGTACTATGTTTTACTATGTTTAACATAGTAATTAAAAATCTAGGACTTTCAACATAGTAAAGCAAATCTTAGAAAGGCTGCCAAATGCGTTTCTCCCAGGGCCGCCGAAGCCCTTAGCACGCTCCTGCGGCCCCTCGTTCCGTGTCATTGTCATTGACCGCTAGTGAGAGAGGTGAAGTGTTTCATTAAATAAATGAATGGGGAAAAAAGTTTCTTTTTCTGTGCGGGGAAACGGGCTTGGTTTTTGTGCTCTCTTCAATTCAGACGACTTTTGAATTCAATTTGGAGTGTCATCAGAATAGAAAACGCGACAGCCCGAGAGAGAGAATGAAAAACGCGCTTCCGGGTGACCTTTCATCAGTCTCTCTGCTAAAAGAAGAATTCATTTATTTCTATTCTTTTGGGGTTTATTTGATTTACTTGTTGCCGTATTTATCTCTTTTGTGAAAGCGAAAGTTCATCGTGTTTTGTGCTGCCCGGAATGGATCACCGGCTAAAAATTTAAACTGTAAAAAATAAAAAGTGATTGTGGCATTTTTAGAGTTGCATGAATGGTTTCGAACTTGTTCCAATGGGTTTTTCTTTTCTTTTTCATATAAAAACACTTTTTCCGATGCGAGTGAAAATGGTTTGTCTGCTTTTGCCATTGTTGACAGACCGTATGCTGATCACGAAATTTATAATCGCTATGGAGGCTTTTAAGGGGATCTTATTTCCGGCAATTACTAGCTTTATGTATTTTTTTGTCGGAAATGGTTTTAATTTTCTTTTTTCTTTCAAGAAAGATGTGTGAAAAAGGGCAGGTTGCTTCAGGGCGTACCAAGAAAAAAAATTTTTTGGGGGGGGCGGACGAAACCATGAAAAAGGCTGAATTTTTCCAAAAAAAAAGACTTCTTCTTTATTATTTTGTTAACAAAATTTTACATTTCCAGGGTGGAGGGGGGCGGACTCCCTGGTTCACCCCCCAGAGTACGGCTTTGGGATGCTTGCCACCCATTCTCCCCAAAGAGCGAATTTCAAATTGTCCTTAAATAGATTGCTAGACATTCCTGTTTGTCAAATTCTAGTGCAAGAATTTTATGAACATATTTTCATTTATTTAGTTTTTCTTTGAGATAAAGAGGGATGTGTGAAAAGAACCCTTACCCTTCCATGGGTTCCGATTTCTGAGAAAATCCTTTCATGGTGAGCACCTACATTTAGGGCCTTGTGACCGCACATGCCAACTAGGCAGCGGCTTAGGATCCCAAAAATTATTGGAGATGCACTCAACATCGCATAGCCGAGCAAAAAGCGTTAGGTTAAGGTTCAAAGGAGCGCATGACGGAACGTTCATGGGCATGACGTCATTTGAATCACAACTTCTGAACATTAAAAATGAATAAACTTTTACTGTCTGTTTGCTCTTGGATGGCACTATGAAAGTTATTACGCAGTCGCTGGCGTTCAGATCGCAGATAGTCTGTCCACAGACCAAAAAACAGGAATCTCAGTCGTCGTGTCTGTGTAAGTTAAACATTTTGGAATAAAGGGGGTAGAAGGGTATTTGAACCCCCAAAATCCCCCTTATGCTAGCTACTGCCAACAATTATATGTACTCTTTTACTCAATGGCGCACAGAAGGGGCTGTGGACCTCGCCCAAAGGAGATCAACTATGCTTTGTTAAATCATGTAGTTGTTGACATTTCAGCGCGGCTAACAAATTGTTATGAGACTACCAAACTCTTACTTTTGGCAGTTAAGATAAGTAAGTAAAACATAATTTGATTAATTATCTTAACTTCCAAATATAAGTAGGTATAAGTAAACATAATTTACTTATACCTGCATAGGATTACCAATTGTGGTAATCTAGCCCCTGAATTACGAGTGGCAGCCCCGTATTTGTTTTAGCAACTCTCAACTCCGCTCGAGGAAAGGGAGAGGGGCCCGGAGGAAGGAGCGCAAACAGCTGGCGGTTCAAGCCAGGTCGCTGAAAATGAATGTTCTACTTTGAATGTGTTACGTAGTACAAAGTGTATTGTGTCCGTTTAGCAATAGGTTAATGAAAATATGTTGGTACTAAATATTGCCTGTTTAGTCCATCCTTAACGTCTCCGAACATCGTAAAGAACCCGACTTGTTACATGGGTGGCAGCGGTGGGATTCGAACCCACGCCTTGTTACAATATTGAAGTGCGGCAAGATTTTACAAAAGATAATCACGTGAGAGTAAAAAAAAAAAAAAATCCTCATTTTTTCTGGTGGTTGGTGTCACAGCTGTATGGTCAGGACCCCCCTACAAAAGAAAATATGTGCGCCACTGCTGTTATTGTAAGTGTCAACCATCAAAGTAATAACTGCATAGTAACTCCCCAAAAGTGATGGGCTTAGACTGCCTACATAGCAAAACTCATATGCCACACGAAAATAACATTTTCAGGTCCCCTTAATAAATGAATGTGCGGCTCATTTAATTTTGTGTACAATTTTTGTAGTATGAGTGATTGGTAACGTTGCCTGAAGGTTCGAGCGATTCTTCTAGAAAACGTTACCCCCTACCTGATCGGATCGAACGGGAACTGACCTGGACCCATGACTTTTTCACTCTTCCACCGTGAAGAGAAAAGTAAATAAAAACATTCATTTCAATTTCATTTCAGTAGTACCGTTACACCTTATCTGTTGAAGCTCTCTCCAAACCCTATCACTCTTTCATTAGCGAAATCAGTTTTCCTGTGGAATCGAAAATAGAATAGCCCACAAACAGTTCACGGTTATTACACGTGAGAGATTTTCTTTCCGCGATAAGACGTTATTATTTTTTTTCAAAACTTCGAAATAATTTTAAATTATTCTTTTCCTTCCCTCTCCGCATACAACACGATTCGCGCGAAAGTTCACGACGGTCGAGTCGAGTTGAGATGCGATCGATCCTGTCCGCTGATACGGTTCGCTGGATAGTTCTTTCTCCTTTCCTGTTTCAGGGTTTCTGATATTCTGGGCTGTGTTGTATATTTTTATGGATCTCTGGTGTGAGTCACATAAAGGAACGGTGGTTTCTCTCGATGCATTTAAAAATAATATAAATAAGGTGATCGCTAAAAAAAAAAAAAATCTGGAGAGACTCCACTCGACTTTCCGAACACTTACGATTAAGATCATTACCAAGCATTTGAATAAATTTTAATCGATGTATAATTCAAACATATATACCAATCTGAAGCTCAACCGAATGCGCCGCTTAAACACTAGCCCACTTTCAAGAATTTCTCCCCACAGGCCATCATGTAAAAGAAATCTTTGTCGTAGCCCTGCAGAAAAACTGTAAGTCCTATAAACATCAAAATCAGTGCCGGTCTTATGGTGGTGGTTTATAACACATATACCAAATTGGAGCTCAATCGAATGTACCTTTTAAACGCTAGCACACTTACAAGAATTTCCTCCCATAGGCCATAATGTAAAAGAAATCTTTGTCGCAGCCCTGTAGAAAAACTATATGTCCTATACACACCCAAATCAATACCGGTCTTGCGACGGTGGTTTGTAACATATACACCCAATTTGAGATCAATCGAATGTACCTTTTAGGAGCTATAGTCTTCAATCACATACACACACACATGCATACAAACATTTCGTAAAAGTAGCATCCATGAATTCAGAAGATCTCAAAACGTGTCAGTATACCAGAATCTCGAAATCGGATGTTTTCATGATTACAATACTTTCGTTACATGGTACATCTTCGAAAAGTAATAATTGCCGATATGTGGACTACTAGCGGCCGTTCCGTCCCAAGGATCGAGGGCATTTCAGATATTCAGAGGTATGGACAGGCTCCGATTATCGCAAATGTACTTTAGGCACGTGCCCTGGGCACATATCCAGAAATTGGCGGGGCACGAAATTTGAAAAGTGCTCTGGTCACAAAAGTGTTATAGTCAAGCCCTGGGTATGGGCTCGGGATTCTGTTGACGATAAAAAAGAACCAAGTTCTTTCTGTAGAAGATAGATTTATGTTGCGCATTTAAATGCATTAAGGGACAAAACGATTGTGAGCCCCCGTCCAGAATTTTTTCTAGATCCGTCACTGGTGTCGCTTACTGTGCGTGACGATTATAGGTAAAGAAACGCGAAATTTTCCAATGACATCGCCTACTTTTTCCGCCCAAAATTCTCAGCGCATGCGAAAAAAATAGTCGGTGTTAACCCTTTAACGCGCAGTGTTCCCGCTTTAGGAACACCGAACTCGGACGTTTTGACTGTTGCCAGTCACGAAGAATAGCTTCGATTTCTATAAAAAGAGTTGCGGGTGACAGAGCTCCACGAGAATCCTTTACTTTTTAGCACGTCCTTTCCCGTCAAAAAAATGGTCACGATTATTTTGAACATCACTGACATCGGCTGAAAAATGGAAGAATGCGAGAACAGCTGGATGGATTGTCTAGTGCTGGAAGCCAGCTGTCGTCAAAAAAAAGGGTCTCTAGATCTGTGGCACGCGATGAACTTTTGGATCGTCCGCCCTCTTGCTGGTAGTTAAGTCGATCGATGGCAACGGCTGCCCTTTTTTCAGCATTGGGAAAGGGTTGCGCCTCAAAGGGTTAAATGGGTCGATGGCGACGTCTGCACTTTGTCAGCGTTGTTAAGTCTATCCGGTGGATCTTCCCTCCCACAATGGCACGTGCGTTCCCTACCGTCTGCGAAGTCGAGAGGTGTACTAAGTGCGCCACTCGGGGAAAATGCTCGTGCCTATCTGCCGTTTCCAATCGTTTCGCCACTGAGCCAGATGCATAAAAAAGAGTGCGCGCCCTTCTCGTGTCATCTGGCGGTGCGACGTAACCTTGGCGGGCCCTTGCGTCGCTCTTGCCAAAGAGAGCTCTCTCTCTGCCAAGGTCAAGGGCACGCACGAGGAAGGAAAAACAAATAAGAACCCAGTTTTCTAATATAGGAACAAAAATATGGACGCGATCTCTCCCTCTGTTGTCGTTGGGTGAAATGACTCTTGCATCGTACAGGTATCCTTTTAGAACCGACTGAATAAAACGGTCCGGGTTTCGTACACGGCACCTCCATTTGAGCACACGAGCAGAAGCAGAGCCTGATTATGACTAACAGGGGCCTCGGGCATGGATGAATTTGGGGGTCCCCATTAGAGATGAGTTCGGGCTCATTTTTTGAAGCCCGAGCCCGAGGACCTTTAATCCGAGCACTGCCACCTAGATACAGAAAGCCTGAGCGCTGATGCTTCGACGTCATCATTAGGCCTTCGAATAATGACGTCACCACACTTTCATTCTCATAAATTAAAACTATTTCAGATTTCTGGTGAATGCTACAAATATTAAAAAGTATCTTAGGTGAAAGATAAAAATTAAAATACGTTCGTGACACAAAACAATTCATTGTGATTTACTCCCTTATTACATTATATAATTAGTTACAGATAAAAACTGCTCTTTTTTGTAATATTAATTTTTCTATGTCAATTCATTAAAATGTTGTTATGAGAGAGTAAATTCACCAGAAATTTCGAATAGTTTTACTTTATGAAACTTAATCTGTGATGACGTCACCTTTAGAAGGCCAGTTCTTGACGTAGAGGCTAGGTGACGTAGCAGCGGTTAGGCTTTCTATGTCGAGGAGGCAGTGGCCCGAGCCCCAGCAATATTATATAAGTCGGTGCCCGAGCCCGAAATTTCAGCTAAAGATAAAAAATCCAAATACTTCATTGATAGAATACAATGAAATTTGCTGTTTGTTCAAACTAAAGACAAATAGAGTTGCAAACTCTTAATGCACTTTCTAATTCTTTATATATCCATGTTTATCAAATAATGTCAGATCTCTTGAATAACTAATCAATATAAGCCGCCGTTCTCAAATATCCAAAGAGCTTTATGCACTTTCTAGGCGCCAGTGCCGCTATTTTTTTTTTTATAAGTACAATCAACTCCGGTTATAGTGAACCCGGATATAGAGAACCATCGGCTATAGTGAACGCAAACCATGAGTCCCGATTCACATGCAATCTCTATCCATCATGAAGACACTTGGGTTTTAGTGAACTTCGGATATAATGGACAAAATTGGAGGGGCCCCAGAGGTTCACTATAACGGGAGTTGACTGTACTTTTATTTTCCTCATGAATCACTTTTTAAAATCTGTTTCAAGGAGTATGTTCAATAAAGGAGAAATTTTTCACGAGCCCGAGCCCGAATGCAAATGTGAATTACAGAGCCCGAGCCCGGTTCGGGCTCGGGCTCGGGCTTTCGGGCTCGGGCTGAGCCCGTCTCATCTCTAGTCCCCATGTATGAAATTTGTCTTATTTTCCATAAAATGTTGATATAAAAAAGAATATTTCAGAACAACATTTGATATTCGGGGGGCCCTTTCGAGCCGGAGGCCCTGGGGAAAGTCCCAATTTGCCCAAGCGATAATAAGGTTCTGCACACGAACCCCAAAGGAAAAACTATAGAATAAACATATTAACAAATTAAATTTAAAAAAAAATGTTAAGTGCACTTGTAAGTTTTTGTGAATTTAAAACGTGGGTTTGACTCTCCCTCCCGCCACTATTATTCAATACGCTTATTATAGCTAACGTGCTCTGTAATGTTTGTTACTACAGCGCAGTCTTGAATCGATCGCACTTGTGAACGGAAAACCGCTCCCTCTGAACCGCTATTTGAGAACACAAGCGGAGAGAGTTGAGAAGATGTACGGCGCGGCTGATATCATTCCGTTCGCACATTTTGAGTGTGCGCGTGCGATTATTATTATATTTTTTTTTTTTTCGCTTCCGGATTTTCCGTTGGTTTGTTACGTTCGGTTAGTTAATCCATTTTTTTTCACTTTCTTATTGTTTTCTTTTTTTATCATTTATGACTACAATATTTTTTACAAAATAGTGTCAATAATTAAGATGGGAGTCAAATAAGTGTTTCGGAGGTAAAGCATTTTTCAACATTATACTTTTTTTTTTGGGGGGGGGGGAAATTAAAATAAAATGAATCGAGACAGCACGTTTGCTAAAACTTATCTTCGTGACGAAATGTAAGACCAAAAATTATTTATTTTCTTTCAGTTGCGTGCATTGTTTTCCTTTAACCGCTGGAAACTCAAATATGTATTTTAACTTGTAAGGTGCGTCGTATCTGCCTATTTCATTTTCGAAATTTGTTTTGTGAACCTCCTTTTAAATAACCCACGAGCCGCCGCCGCTGCACGTGCCGGAGAATTTCAAGCCCTGCCCCCGGACATCGAAATACTCGGAGTCGATGCGGTCCTTTCATGATTTGTAATTTACAATATATGGCCCTGTTCTGTGGCGTAGACTGAAAATTCGTAGTCGGCATGACCCGTCCATGAATCTTGGATTTTAAGGCCGGTTCCCTAATGGAGATCGTGAAGGAGGAGTCGGCATGGCCCGTTCTTGCTTGGAGAGGTTGTATGGTGATGCTGGGCGGTTAGGATAAAGCTTTTGTAGAACTTGAATAACCGCGATGGTAAACATTACGTATGCAATGACCTTGGATCGAAAATGAAAGACAAATCAGTATATATACTTCCAATGTAGTTTTATTGAAACATTATAAAGAATTATTTTAACGGTCGCTGATAGCATAGCGAAAACAAGAGTGAACCTTTTAGGCGGAGACAAAAGCGTAAAGTAAGTGAAAAAAGTGTGAGAAGACAGAAAGCCAACCTGGCGATAAAACTGATAGCTAGAAAGAATAGTCGCCAAATAAATCGCCAGATTGAAAAACTGAAACGATCGTCTAGCGTTAATGCCAGTTTACCGCAATTTTAAGGTGATTCGCCAAAGGGGGAATAGGTAAGGAGAACTAACTGGTAACCTAAAAAATAGTATTGAAACCCCGTGGGAACGGGATGAAAATAGAGGAACCTCGAACAGAAAAGCTCCTGCTAAATCTATTGCAAAAGTTAAGTTATTTAAGAAACAGAATAAAAATAGCGTTACGGGTAGAGATGGGATTTTTAAAATGGCAAAAAGTATTAAATTTTGAATAGGGGAAAGGAAATTAGAAGTAATTATAAATATGTGATGAACTGCATCACAGTTGGCTCGGTCTTTAGAGCTGTTGGATGACCAGTCCGACTTGGCATGTCTTATTATACGAACACTTTTAAGAGTTATTCTAGGAATGATTTTAAGCTCTCTGTTTTATTCATCGTGTACGACACTATAAAAGTACAAGTTGTTGCTCTGTCGCTGGACCACAGCGAGCCATTCAGGAGACGGCAATAGTCTGAAGAGTAATCTCTCTCGTCAGGTCTTTTCGACTGAAGTTTGCGAACGCATTAATGAATTGCCCGAATGTATTAGTATTTTGCATGTATGCATTACAAATGCCCTAAAGATTGGCTATGGACGCCGTTCATTTTGTATAGATAAGAAGTATTGTGCATTCGTGTTATGGCAGCACGTAATAGGCGGGTAACGATATCTCCCAGGAAAGGGCCTTCTAAATTTGAAATCATTCCAGGTGAGAGACATGCGTTTGGTTAGGCACCTCCAGAAGTATCGTTTGAACTTAGGGCACATTAGAGCCACGGCAGATTTTACACGCACCAGCTCCTTTTACCATACTCTGTTCCACACTAGTCCATTCGAGAGCTGACCAAAGTTCAGCCCTGCTAGACTTACGCCCGTATTCACCAAGTGCTTGACACCCGTGTCAACCCACTAAAACGAGAGTCGGATGTCTAATGGATGTATATTCAGGGGTATCGCGCTGTCGATCGCAAACGTCGCAAATTGCGATAATAAAATTAGTTTGGCGAAAGAGAATACGATTCGGCGAAAATATTGGCAATTGCATTTCTTAATGATGTCCGGCAAAATCTAATTTGGCGAATGGATTGGCAAAACTTTAAAAGCCAAGCGCCACCTCTGTATAGTTGATGTCGATTTAACCGTCAAAAGGGGTTATCGCGGGTGTCAAGTACCATGGTGATTACGGCATTCAGTGTTGTTCTGATGGTCACCTAGTTTCAATCGACTGGGCCACTACGAGCCATAAACTGGTCTCGGCAGATGTTGTATAATCGATGCGTTCGCTTCGATTTCTCTCTCTGGCTTCAACTTTATGTCTTAATCAAAATGATTAAGGCGAAACATCTATTGTTCTCTGTCCTGCCTCCCATCATCATCAGGCGGTAATAGATCCCTGTATGCTGCATCATGGTAATCTTCGTTTCCAAGGCCGAATATCCCCCCCCCCCCCTTTTGGAACGGGATCGAGCCTGGTTATTGTTTCTCCCCGCCCCTCCACGATCTCGATTATGTTTGGTGTAAGAGCGAGTGCTACGACGCTACTGTCGCGGAAAACCACCTGACCGTGTCGCCATCATCGCCGTATGGTCACGGTGCTGTCGCTCCGGCGTATCGTCATCATCATTCCGAAAAATTGCGGCTTCCTCCCGCTACAGATGGTATCGGGATTTCGGATCTGTGCGATACCGTTGTGGTACCGTGACGACGCCGGAATTAAGTTAACGGCGTTACGGGACGGGACTTTTTGAACAGCTTTAACCCTTTGAGGCGCAACCCTTTCCCGATGCTGAAAAAAAGGGCAGCCGTTGCCATCGCTCGACTGAACGACCAGCAAGAGGGCGGCCGATCGAAACGTTCATCGCATGCCAAAAATCTAGAGACCCCCTTTTTTTGTCTTTTTGTCTTCTGTCCCCTTTTTTCGCGTGCCACAAATCTAGAGACCGCGCACAGCCAGCTGTCGTCAAAAAAAGGGTCTCTTGATCTGTGGCACGCGATGAACGTTTCGATCGTCCGCCCTCTTGCTGGTCGTTAGGGATGGACGCGAGACGAGACAGACATTTTTAACATTATGATATAGGGATTTTTGCGAGACGAGACAAGCTTTTCGGCTGTTTGGCGAGACGCGAGACGCCAATTTTTCGTCTCGCGTCCATCCCTACTGGTCGTTAAGTCGAGCGATGGCAACGGCTACCCTTTTTTCAGCATGGGGCCATCTATCCGGCTGTTCTCGCATTCTTCCATTTTTCGGCAAATGTTACTGCTGTTAAAAAGAATCGTGACCATTTTTGTTACGTTATATCCCCCCGCAACTATTTTTTTTTTTTTTTTATAGAAATCCAATCTATTCTTCGTGACTGGCAACAGTGAAAACCTCCGAGTTGGGTGTTCCCAGAGCGAGAACACTGCGCGTTAAAGGGTTAACCCTCTACGACAAGAGTTTCAACATTGGCGGTATGCGTTTTCATGTTAAAAGAAAAATTTGACTTGAAAAAAAAATGTTTTTACTAATTTTTTTCCAGAAGTAATTTACTTTCCGAATACGCCTCGTATTTTCTTTTCTGGCACTTTTAATGACATCTAGTTAATTCCGTTTCCTTCCCCCCCCCCCTCCACCCACTCGCTTCCATTGTCTCCCCACCGCCCGTCACTCCTTCCGATAATTGTTCGCACCCCCCCTGCATTGCTCAGCTTTATTACATCTATTTATTTTTGTAGGAAAACGAAGTGCCGGCTCTCCATTGTGTTGTGGATGTAAATCGGGTGTTCCGCCCGTAAGAGATTACCATCTCTCCGGTAGCCTGCTCGTTACCAGAAGAAACCTGTGGAGGAGGTCCTCCCTCCCTTCTGTTTTATTATTATTTCCCATTTCCTTGGCGATTTGGAATCGAGCGGAAGTAGTCCCTCATTTGCATAAAAGCTATTTTATCGGCTCGCCCCGAACTTGTTTTTTATTTGGCCGTGTTCGATTATTTTTTCTTTTGCACTTCCTGTCTTCGCCCGCCGGTGGAACACCCCCGTGTGTGGGTTAGAGGTCAGTTCGGGCTCTTTTTTTATAGCCCGAGCCCGAGGACTTTTAATTCGAGCCCGCCCGGACGATGTTATTTATGTCGAAGCTCGTTCCCGAAATTTCAGCTAACAGATACTAAAGGCCGAGGTCCAGTTGCGTCTTTTTCCGGACGCAGCGGAGTTTTTTTTTTAATGGTCAAGGCATTGTATAAGGGGGGATACAGTGCAGGGTCGAAGAATTTATTGACTTTTAATGACCACCGCCAAAGGATAACGCGTGAAACCACAAAAGCACGCCCACCGCTCAGTGGGGGCACTTTTCTCCGCAGTGCGTCTTCAAGATTCTGAAAAATACATTGGGTTCCCATTATAGCGTACTGAAACGCACTTAACTGGACGTCGGCCTTAACCATTAGAGTTTCGGGTGATTTTTTAAAGCCTGAGCCCTGAGGACATGTTAATTCCAGCCCGCCGGAGCGATATTATTTAACCCTTTAACGCGCAGTGTTCCCGCTCTGGGAACACCCAACTCTGACGTTTGGACTGTTGCCAGTCACGAAGAATGGATTTGATTTCTATAAAAACAGTTGCGGGTCACATAGCTCCACGAGAATCCTTTACTTTTTAGCGCGTCATTTAGCATAAAAAAATGGTCACGATTATTTTTAACCGCACTGACATCTGCTGAAAAATGGAAGAATGCGAGAACAGGTGGATAGATTGCCCCATGCTGAAAAAAGGGCATCCGTTGCCATGGCACAGCCAGCTGCTGTCAAAAAAAGGGTCTCTAGATCTGTGGCACGCGATGAACGTGTTTCGATCGTTCGCCATCTTGCTGGTAGTTATGTCAAGCGATGGCAACGGCTTTTTCAGCATTGGGAAAGGGTTGCGCCTCAAAGGGTTAAAGCCGGAGCCCGAAGATTTTTAATTCGAGCCCTCCGGAGCGATATTATTTAAGTCGAAGCCCGACCCCGAAATTTCAGCTAACACGGTGTTTCTCAACCTGTGGGTCGCGACCCCCAAGAAGGGCGCAGAGCGTTTGCAGGAGGGGCGCGAGAAAATCCAAAGAGCAAGTAGTGCTGCATGTTTTTTTTTTTTTTTAAATCCTCTTATTTATTCTCGTTTTTACTCAAAAATTTATCCATTTTCGCTTAAAATGTTCATTCAAAGTTTACTGATAGCATTAGTTTGTAGAAAATACGACTCAATGTTCATTGTTAAGGATTAAAAAACTGAATGTAGGCTGAAAAATGTAAAGGGGGCACTGTAAGTTAGCCTTTGTAGGGAGGGGCGCGACGTTAAAAAGGTTGAGTACCACTCAGCTAATAGTTACTAATAGAAGCGAACGACCTTTCTCTCCTACAACCATTCGAGTTCAGACTCATTTTTTAAAGTCCGAGCCCGAGGACTTCTAATTCGTGCCCGTCGGAGCGGTATTATTTAAGTCGGAGCCCGACCCCGAAATTTCAGCTAACAGATAAATAAAAATCTATGATTTCATTGAAAGTCATGAATTTTACCATTTTAGCAAATTAGAGACCAATATAATACCAAACTCTTAATACACTTTCCGATTTTTTATATTCAGGTTGATCAAATAATAATTATTAGTTTATTTTTCCCATGAATCCCTGTTTAGAAGGAGTGTGTTCAATAAAATAGAAATTTGTACCGATCCCGAACAGAATCGTGAACTACAGAGCCCGATCCCGGTTCGGGCTCTCTTCCTGTCTAGTGTGAGTGAATACACACTAGAGATGAGTTCGGGCTCATTTTTTGAAGCCCGAGCCCACCCAAGCCCGAGCAATATTATTAAAGTTGGAGCCCGAGCCCGAAATTTCAGCTAAAGACAAATAAAATTAACTACTTCATTAATAGGATACAATAAATTTTGGAGCTTCACACACCTTCTAGTCCCCCGTGCCGCTATTTTTACTTCCTTGTACGTAGTATAAGGAAGTAATGTGATCCCGAAAAATTTTGGGGGCCAAATTTCGACATAAAAACCGAATTTGACTATCTCTAAATTTAATTTAAAATTCTTTTTCGATGCATCTCATCGTAGGCTAGCATGCACGATCCTATTAACGCGTCTGCAACTCATTTTGACCAGTGGCGAGTCTACTGTGGCCAGTTTTCCCATGCCGTCTGTACGTACGTACGTATGTAACTCGCATATCTCAAAAACTATGGGTCGTAGAATGTTGAGATTTGATATTTAGGATTGTTCTATGATCTAGTTGTGCACCTCCCCTTTTGGTGGCAATCGAATGGATAGTTTATGTACAGGACCGCCCAAAACATTCGAAATACATTACACTCAATGGGCCGAAATTCATTAAACTCGCATATCTCAAAAACTGTTAGGCGTTGAATGTTGAAACTTTATATTTAGGATTGTTGTAACATCTAGTTGTGCACCTCCCCTTTTGGTTCCATTCGATTCGATAGTTTATCTACAGGACCGCCCAAAAGATTCGAAATACATTACGCTCTATGGGCCGAAATTCATCAAAGCGTTTTTTAGAGGTATTGGGCTATTTCAAACGACTCAGAAGTGATATATGCTGTAAATAGTTAGAAAATGAATTTCTCTATTAAAAAAAGTGTCTTTATCATTTATAGTTCTGCTACAGGAACACTCAAAAGATTTCCAATACATTACGGTCAATAGCAATTTTAGGGGCATTCATCCATTTCAAGCACAATACCGTCCTACCACATAAGTTAGGTAATGGTCCGACCACGGTCACGTGCCTCCCTCAAGAACTATGCCAAAAGTCGCCAAGCTTGGCGACTTTTGGTGTACGTGTGTGCATATTTAACTCTCAAATCTCAAAAACTATTATGAAATTTCATATATAAGAATGTTGTAACATCTAGTTGTGTATCTCGATTTTTGGTTCCAATCTACTGGAGAGTTTATTTACAGGACCACCGAAAAGAATTTTAGTACTTTAATGTCTAGGCGTTGTAGTACTGTACTACAACTGTAGACAGTCATTGTTTGGTACATGCCCAAAAACTCGCCGTCTGTCCTCGACCTTGGCGAGTTTTGGCGAAATATCGCCAAATTTGGCGATAGTCAGTCATTTGGTCCATGCCCAAAGTATCGCCATTTGTCATCGTTCTTGGCGAGTTTTGGCGAAATATGGCCAAATTTGGCGATAATCTGTCATTGTTTGGTTCATGCTTAAAATATCGCCAAAATTTCGTCGACATTGACGAGTTTCGCCGAAATATCGCCAAATTTGGCGCCAAAAATTATTTCGTATTTTGTATAACTCTAAAACTTTAACCCGTAGATTTTTTAACTTTGTATTTAGAACTATTGTAATATCTAACTGTTTTCAATATCTTTTTTGACAGCAATCGACTGAGAATTTATTTACATGGTGAGCCAAATGACTTTGAATACATTGAGGTGTATAGATGCATTCAATTCATTGAAGGTCTGTGCTCAATGACTACTTTGGCTATCCCCAAAATCTCGCTGACTATCTCAAGTTTGTCGGCTTTTGGTGCAATATCGCCAAATAAAGTGTCAGAAGGAAATCTTTCAAATTGAACTCAGCTTGGCGATATCGAAATATTTGGCTAGAAATCGCTAACCCTTACTATTATTGATATTTTATCTCTTTCAAACAAATAAATTTAGAGGAAGTGCGTCGAAAATATTTTTGATCTAATGGACGTGCAAGGAAGTCATGTGTTGGACACATCAGATTTTTTTTAAATAAGTACGTCTATTTATCCCATGAATCACTTTTTAAAATCTGTTTCAAGGAGTATGTTCAACAAAGGAGAAATTTTTCAGGAGCCGGAGCCCGAACGTAATCGTGAATTACAGAGCCCGAGCCCGGGCTTTCGGGCTCGGGCTGAGCCCGTCTCATCTCTAGTACACACGTGCACTGGTGAACTAAACTACGTTGACTAAACGTTAGAAAAGGTCCCACCATGACCGAATGGATTAGACATTGAACATGGTAGACGACTGATGTTTGGAAGTCCAGCGTTCTAGTCAGGGTTGTCATAAGTCAGGAAGAACCGGGAAAATCGGGGAAAGTCAGAGAATTTTATTTTGTTTAAAAAAAAAAAAAAAAAAAAAACTGGGAAAAGTCAGGGGAAATTGCAAATTTTGGCCCAAAAACTTGGAAAATTCCGTAATCTGACCTGGAAAGTTATCAGAACTCCGCATTTCAGGGATGAGAATTTTCCGTAGGTCCGTGTAATTCCGCTGTTTAGTTTTTTTTTTAAATATACGTAGATTATAGGATCATGGCCGAGCTCCTTATTTCATATCTGCCCATTCAAATTCAATCAATTTGCATCCTTTTGATAAACAAGGGCGGATTAAAGGAGGGGGCGACCGCACCCTCCGAGAAAAAAGAAATTAATGTAAAAGATCCTATTTTACTTCCATAAAATGGAGGTATATGACAATCTTCTAACTAACCCCCCCCCCCTCCGACAAACTTGCATTAATCCACCACTGTTGGTAAATGAGTATTTTCCTTCAATGTATTCCTATTTTTATATCCCTAATGCAATTCCTATGTACACGAATTCTTATTTCGATTTATTTTTATAAATTTGTCGAGTTTTAAATGCATCTGAAGGTTTGAATCCTAAGCTGAGAAATCGTCTTTTATTTAAAGAAGGATGTGGATTTGCTTTAGATTCACTGAATGAAAAAGGGTCCAGTGGCGGCCCGTGGTCAAAAATGTTAGTGCAGCCGGAAACATGTGACACCCCCCCCCCCTAGGAAATCTTTGTTACTGAATTCGAAAGCTGGCGGATTAAGCCCTCACCCAGGATAAAAAAAAAAAAAAAAGAAATTACATAAAAATGTAAGAGATCCTATTTTACTTCCATAAAATGAACTTAAATTTCAACCAGCCGCTCCTATCCTCAAAATTTCATTAACGGTGTTATTCGAAAAAATCATGTGATTTTGGTACATAATTACAAATAAACTAATTATGCCAGGCACTTCAAAATTTTGAAACTGTCTCTTTACAAGCTGTATTACATACTACGAAGACAGGCCAATCTGTATCAGTTTCAAAACTTTTAGAAAAAATTCTTAAAAATCGGAAATTTTCGCAAAGCGTGTTACTCTTTGAAAAATCTTGCAGCTCTGATACATGTTTAAGAATTTTTTCTGAAAATTTTACAAAAGCCACAGCGTTTTTTCGCTTATCGCAGTGTGTAAAACAGCTTATGAAGAACCATCTGGAATTTTTTGGAGACCATGGTGCTATTAGTTTATTTCAATTTGTGTACCAAGACTAAAAACAGAGTTCTTTTTTTTCGAAGAACAGCCTTAATCCGTGTCTGATTCGAAGTTCCTGAGAATTTTCTTTTGTAATGATAACTTGAGAAGAAAAGAAGAAAAAAAAGGAAACTTACTTACTTTTTATAAGTAAAATCAATCCTCTTTTCTTTTAAACTTGCGAATCAGTCAGTGATGTCCTCATAAAAAGGCGTTGTTTTAATTCAGATATCATTAATTTTAAAAGCTCTTTAAAATTCCCCATGTTTAAAGAATTTTCTCGCTCGCCATGTCCTCTTAATGCCAGTTCTTGCTTACTTAAAAACAATACTGCTTTGATGGGTACTTGCATGAAGCGTCTATTCAGGCTTACCTTCTTGATAAATTCAGCAATATAAAGTCGAGAGTTTTCCTTTAATGCGTCAGCAATTTAGCTCCCACTTCTTATCAACTCCTTAAATTTTAAAGAATTTTTTAAATGCTCGATTGAGCTTTCATGTGTTTTACGTGCTCGTGTGATGGTGGTTAACCCATCCTATCCAGTACCATTCCAAACGGTCTTTTTTATCTCAACGATTAAACGCGGCCAACAAAACATTTTTTAAAAATAAAAACTGCCCCATAGCCACGAGAATAGTGCATATCATGAGAAATGGAAGCTACGACATGCTGAGACGAACCTGCTTTTTTCTTATGAATGGACAATTTTGGTGTCGGTCTATTTTCTTTTAGTGGTTGTCGTTTATTATCTTCTTTTCATGTGTTAAACGGAGTTTCAAACAAGACGCAAACTGGATAATAACGGGGCTGCATGTTTCAAAACGGTTAAATCATAGATTCCAATAACACATGGACACAGTAACAAATAAGGCTAAAAACTTTCAACCTTCCCAGACAAAAAAAAAAAAAAAAAAAAAAAAAACTATTGTTTCCGTTAGAATGGGCTAGAACAGCGGTTCTCAACCTTTTAACGTCGCCCCCCCCCCAACAAAGGCTAACTTACAGTGGCGCCCCCCCCTCACTTTTTTCAGCATTCATTGAGTTTTTTAATCTTTAATAATGAACATTTTAAGCGAAAATGGATATATTTTTCAGTAAAAATGAGAATAAATAAGATGATTTTTTAAAAACATACATCACTACTTGCTCTATAGTTTTTCTCGCCCCCCCCTGCAAGCGTTCTACGGGGGGCGCGCCCCCCTCAGGTTGAGAAACGCTGGGCTAGAACATATATTCTGTGTCTTTATTCTCTCCCTCACTCTCGTCCGAGCCAATCAGTTCGTCGAATTCACTACTGCAGCAAAAATGAGAAAACCTTTCTTCGGCTGTGTCTTAGCTAAAACACCCTATGCTATCCTAAGCCGGAGAAACTGCTTACGTACTCGTTACCATGGCAACGGTGCTGCCAATTCCCTAATGAGCGCTGAGGGCTGTACCGAGGCCTCCGAGAGAGGAGAAAGAATCTTTCTCCTCTCTCGGAGGCCTGGGCTGTACCAACGACTTTCACACTTGAATTGCGGGAAGATTAAAGGTTTTTTTTGTTTTTTTTCTGAATGAGCGATCCGGCCGTTACTACAATACGGTTTTTTAGATTTTTTTTTAAAAATTTACCATAGGAATTCCATAATTCTAGTCTCAATTTAAGAAAGGCAGGGGGCAGTTTTTTTTTTTTTTTTTTTTCCCGACATAGCTGGAATTATTTCACGTCATTCGTTACGTTAAAAATACCCGATACCTCCAGCGCAAAAAGGAGAGTTACTGAGCTAGTACACTGTAGTAATTGTTAATGGACAACTAAAAGTAAGCTACAACTTTACAACAAGGGTAAGCTATAATGCACTTGGCGGATTCTAGTTTTAAGGTTTTAAGATGAATGACGTACAGCAGATTAGCAGCCTCCCTTTGTGGTTGGTTACTATTTAGTTACGGGTGATGATGTTGCACCACTGATTATCTTATCTCGGGTGATCATTGGATTTGGGACTCGTAACACAATGATGATGTATTGATTAGCTCGCACCGAGGATTATTTGATTTAGAACTCGAGATGGTGCACCATGATTAACTTGGAAGTTCGGTATTGATTTTGGTTTGGAATCCTGTTGATGCATCATCATTAGCTAGCCTGTGTGTTCGATTCTTTTTTCTATGTGTGTTACTCAGGATGAATGATTTTTTACCAAGGGATATCCATCTTAAAAGTGCTCGAGGGCCACAACGTAATCAGGACCTTACTCGGAACATTTTAGGGTTTCAGCAGATTCAAGAGAATGATTAAATTTGACCAACATTTTTACCAAGTTAGTGGCAATGGGGGAGTATTGAATGACTGTTCAGTGAAGAAGTCGTTATATTTTAAACGTTACCTCCAATGAATTGAGACTGACGAACAAGGGCGGATTAAAGGGGGGCGGAGGGGACGACCGCCCCCCCCCCCGAGACAAAAGAAATTCATGTAAAAGATCCTATTTTACTTCCATAAAATGAACGTATATGTCAATCTTCTAACTAACCGCCCCCCCCTGACAATCTTGCATTAATCCGCCACTGGCAATAAGATATAGTATGAAAGTTTCTAAAATAATTTAAATTATGTACTTACAAACTATTCATTCCCCTCTTTTTTTCTGAAATTTGGAATAGCAGTTACTCTTAATATCTTAATAAATAGGTTCGCCTTTTTAGCAGAAATACTTTGGATAGGGTGTCCTGCTGCGTTTGCTAATACCTATCATGGGCACGGTGTTTCCATTAATCTTCGGTTAAATATTTTTAAGCGTGTTTTTACAGGCGTTTATAATTACGTATTTAAAAGAAAAAATAATCATTACAATTAGTATTTTGAACTTCTGAAACATGTTGATCAATTTTGAAGTCAACGCTATTTTTACGTCGTAATGAAATTAAACTAGGTCAAAGTTTTTTCATCCAATTAAAATAGAAATGTATCGATATATCTCCAGTTAATCTTAAATACTCTGCGATAAATTACTACTATCTCATGTAGAATTTGAGTTAGTAATGGACGAAAAAAATTATCTAATTTTTTAAAGTAATCTTATTTTAGTACTGTTCTATAGTAATATGAAATCCTGAGAAATAACACTTCAGTCCCATAAATTTGAGCAAAGAATCTTGCAAAAATACCATTTTCTACAGCATAAAATCAAATAATGTTCCGTGTCCATGTGGGAAAAGTATAGCGATAATCTAGACTCTCCTTTTAAAAAATAAATAAAATAAATTTTATAAACAAGCTGTAATTAAACGTTAAATTTCTGAAGATTCACTGTTTTTCCCTTAATTTGCAATTTGCTTACTTCTCACGTTTGGATCACTTTCGGAGTTCAACGCTTTATCCCACATAAAGAGCTACATTTGTCAGATGCTCCCAATTGGACTCTCGTATCATTTAAACTCATTTAAAGCTAATAAACTGCAAAGCATTAATATAAAAATTATGTTAAAAAATCTGGAGTGACTCCACTCGACTTTCCGAACACTTACGATTAAGATCATTACCAAGCACTTAAATAAATTTTAATCGATGAATAATTCAAACATATATACCAAATTGAAACTCAATCGAATGCACCGTTTAAACGCTTGCGCACTTTCAAGAATTTCTCCCCATATGCCTTTATGCCATAACATAAAAGAAAGTTTTGTCGTAGCCCTTTAGGAGAACTATAAGTCCTATACACACCAAAATCAATACCGGTCTTAGGATGGTGGTTTATAACATGTATACCGAATTTGAGCTCAATCGAATGTATCGTTTAAACGCTAGTGCACTTTCAAGAAATTCCCCCCATAGGCCATAATGTAAAAGAAATCTTTTGTCGTAGCCCTGTAGAAAAACTATAAGTCCTATACACACCAAAATCAATACCGGTCTTGCAACGGTGGTTTATAACATGTATACCCAATTTGAGCTCAATCGAATCTACTGTTTAAACGCTAGCGCACTTTCAAGAAATTCCCCCCATAGGCCATAATGTAAAAGAAATCTTTGTCGTAGCCCTGTAGAAAAACTATAAGTCCTATACACACCCAAATCAATACCGGTCTTGCGACGGTGGTTTATGACATATATATCCAATTTGAGCTCAATCGAATGCTCCGTTCAGGAGCTATCGTGTTCACTCTCACACACACACACACACACACACACACACACACACACACACATACATACATACATACATACATACATCTCGTAAAAATAGCATAAATGGATTCAGAAGCCCTCAAAACGTGTAAAAATACCAAAATCTCGAAGTCGAATTTTTTCATGATTACAATACTTTCCTTACATGGTACATGTTCGGAAAGTAAAAATATTAAATACTGTAACTGTTTAATATGTCGTAGGTCTCTATTAGTCGTGAAAATGAATCCCCCCCCCCCCCCAATAGATTCCTTAACAATTTTTTGCACAAAATGTATTAAAAAGTTTCGTTTCGTCCTTTGAGTCATCTTATTTCTACTAAATGGTTTTACAGTGAAATTGATTTTAGTTTAATACCACATATCTAATGAATCTTCTGACGAAATGGTGAAGAAAAAAGCCCAAATCGGAGTCGAACCGGAGCCCCTAACTACAGAGAGTGGCGTACTAAACACACCCGACAATATGGGGCGGCAAAAGGACTTGGACTCAACTTTAAAATCTAATATATAAAATTCTCCTGTCACAGTGTTAGTCACCTAACTCCTCTGAAACCACTCGACCAATTTTAATGAAATTTTCTATGTATATTCGTTAGGTCATAGAATAGGTTTTTAACTATGTCTCATACCCCTAAGTCATAAGAGCGGTCCACCCCAAAATGTTTAGCCCCAGAGTGCTATTAATTTCAATCAGGATTTCTGTGTAGACATTAGCGTGTCGAGTCACTTTTCAAATGTGTTTGCCAGATAATGTGGAGAAGGGGGGGGGACGTTAATAAAATGTTGAAAGTCGCACAAGGTTTGCAATTTTTGATAATGGATCGCTAAATGTGGTGCCAAAACGTCGACAATTTATTATAAATATATTTCGCGTATAGTTAGAAAATGCCTGGCGTATATTGTAAAAGAGTTTTACTAGGCGATTTTAATCGATTTCTATTCCGAAGAAGTGCTCTGTGGAACAAGAAAGGAAAACACGGTACACTCATGGATTATGATGCCCATTCCAAACAGTATTTAAAATGTCTTTGCGGTACAGTTGGAATATGCCTACAGGAAGAATATGCCTGGCGAAGATTGTAAAACAGTTTCAGTAGGCGATTTAAGGATATATTTCGATTCCAAAGATGTGTTTTACGGTACAAGAAAGAGTTGATTCCTATTTTAATGCCCTCACTCTCGCCAACCTAAAATCCCCGTACTTTGGCGAGCTTTGCAGTCACTGGGTGCCGTCCTGGGTATGGAGTTATGCACAAGTTTCAACGGTACTTACGTATTATTCCGGCGGTCAGCCAAGACAAGCATTTTTTCACCAAGATAAATGCCGGGCGCATGAAATTGTTGATGGTTTGGAATACGATTGGCAACGTATTTAAAATCTACGAAAAAATAGTTTGGCGGAAGTGACCGCCGGGATAATACGTTAGTACCGTTTCAACGCACCCAAAAGAACTAGGTGATAACTAAAGTAAACAAACTAGCGATAAACGCGCCAGTTAAGGAATTTGAAGACATTTAATTATTAAAACTACATTAATTGGTAATCCAAAATAAATAAAAATGTAACGGCATGCTGTACTTACATGTTGTTCCAAATCGCCATTTTAATTCTAAGTTACGATTTCTACGTAAATGCAAAAAATCGTCATGGTAACTGCATATGTTTAATCATCGCCTCCTTGGCGAGAGTCGAGGCACTAAAGTAGGAAACAATATATAAAACGGTGAAGTATAGTTGTGATAAACTATTTTACAATCTTCGCCAAATATTAGCAGGCGATTTTAAGATAGATTTCGATTCCAAAGATGGGTTTATGAAATAAGAAAGAAAAATACAGCACAGTCATGAATAATGATAACACTTTCCAACTTAATGGAATAAGGACGAAAAATAGGGACGACGCATAAATTATGATATGATTTTAATATATAGCACTATAGTGCGTATTTAAAATCTGAAAGAGTTTCAGATTTTCATCCTTTTTTTTGGGGAGGGGGCAAAATTTTTTATGGAATGACTATCAATAAGTCTCAAGGCCAAACTATGTCTGTTTGTGGGTTAGATTTGAGCACATCATGTTTTTCACACGGACAGTTATACGTGGCATGCTCTCGAGTGGGCAAACCATACAGTGGGCATCCAGTTTGTTTGTGTTATCTAAAGATAGGATAACAAAAAATATTGTATACTCTATTGCGTTAAGGGATTGATATTTTTTTAGTAAAATTATTGTAATTAGCGATATATATAAGTTTAAAGAATAAATTACAATGAATTAAAAATATAAATGTTTGGTATTGTGTTATTTTTATATTCCAGCATCGTTCACAGCGCTCCATGCCTCTTCCACTCATATACCACATCCTCACAAACTTACAACAATTTAGTCATTTCTTTCTACTAAAATAATCCTAGAAATAATTTATATGGCAAAACAACGTTTGCCGGGTCAGCTAGTAAAACCTTTAAAATTACGAAAGGGTGGAGGGACATTAACGTTAATGCACCCAAAATGTTCAGTGATTTTCGTTTGTTTTATCCTCAGGTCGTTATATGCCGGGTCCGTATAATTTTGGATGATTAGCTATTTTTCCATTTTTTAAAAAATTGCCTTGAAAGGTGTCAAGGAATAGAGAGAAGGGGGGGGGGGATGTCTTTAATAGGATAGGCGACAGCAAGTCGGGGAGGTGCCGTGTTCTCGAGAGGTCACATACGCGAGTCGGAAACGCCTGTCGACTTTTTTCACTGATGTTGGAAATAGGATGATTGGATTCGAACTTTTTTAAAAATTAAATGAATAAATAAACTGTAATAAAAGGAAATTATCGAATTGTTGCGCATGTAGTGGGGAATGTCATGTTTAAAATTTTTAGGTGCATCGAAGCGTTTAACTTTTTGTATTGATTTTTTAAATTTTAATTTTCGCGGTTTGTATAATTAATTTATAATCATTGAATAAAGCGGCAAACGTAGTGTATGCTTGCTTAACTTTTTACTATAATTATAATAGTGACTATAATATAGTCTTTTCATCCACTTTTAACACCTAATCTTATTTTTCCTCCTTGCCGAGAGCACGCGAAATGAACTATTGAATTCAGTAAGATGCCTAATCTGCTGAAGTGATTTTGCAGAATTTTGTCGACTACGACTTTTGGCTACGTCGCCATCTTGGATTCTTTCCTCAGCTCGCCTTGCCGCTTGTTTTCAAATATACATGCCGGAATATCGGGGATTCGGGCATTTCGTGGTCGTCGAATGGGAGTAGAAAAGCGAGGAGTATATTGATCTTTAGGAATAACCAGTGTAGCGGCTGTCTTCGATCATCTGTTGCAATGTGGAGAAGTTTCATTACTATTGTCAAAATGAATATAATATTGTTTAAAACCATTCCGAAAACTTATCCAACATTTTCGCTAAATTAAGGCTTATATTTCACTTTAGTATTAGTGTAAATAATATAAATCGAAGGTCATTTTATGTGGCACTTTTGAATGTCACTTAGTTTATGCAGCATGCCTATTTTTGTAATATTTCTAAAGGTTTAACCCTTTCGCGCCGACTGTCACGTATACGTGCCACCAAGAAACGCACTCATTTCCCGGCCGACACCCTGGTGCGCCAGAGCGTTTTCTCGTTCATCCCCCCGGCCGTCGCACATATGTGCCAGTGGCCTGGAACGTTTTAAAAACTGTAACTTTTGGCGCAAGGTGGCATTGTATGTCCATATGGTTCCAGATACATGTAGACTTGACCTTCTATTCAAAATGAGAGTAGAATGAATTAAACTACCCTAGTAGCACAATTAGTCCAAAAGACGTTTAAAACACGTTTTTTAACGTAAAAAAAAATGTGTTTCCAACGTAATTTGAACGTTTTTTGAACTAGTTGTGCTACTAGGGTATATAAACATAAGGGGAAAGTAATGTTCCCAAATGGCATGCTTTATGACGGCTCTTTAAATTGACACGTGCTATTTCTTTATTCTAAGCAGGGGAGTTTCATTTTCGCTACAGCGTTGGGTATTTTGGTTTGCAGTCCAGGTTTTAATGGATAATTAGACTTTGTAGACGTGATTTTTTTTTTTTCTCTTAGAATGTCGAAGCGTCCAAAATGTTTAAAAGAGCTTGAAATAGCAGAAATGATGCAAAATATTTCAGATATAGATTAAAAATTTAAACTATTTAACATTTTCAGAACATTATTAAGAAAATCGTTGATATTTCGGTAATTTCATGGATTTAGGCTTAATCCTACTAGGCTCATTTTTTTTATTTTTATTTTTTCCCCCCTTCTGTGCCTTAAATAAATATATATGATAATGTTAGTGACTATTATTTGGGGGAAAATAGTTTTAAAAATAATAACCTAATATTTTACTAGAAAATCACTTTTTTATTTCAGTTTTGTATGCGGTACACTGGGGCCTTAGCTGTACTTTTTTGGTATTTATTTTTAAATTTTGGTATTCAGATAATTTCTTGATACGTCGAACTCCAACACAGTCATTTTTTCAGGGTCAAAACTCTTTGCTAACTACTTTTTGTTAATTAAATAAACAAAACCACAATCGAAAGATTACTCTTAAAATTTCAATCAGTTTTGGCTATACTATGAACAATAAGTACATCTACATGCAACAGTCTGAATTATATCGTCGCTATCTATGTATAAATACTCTTAAAAACCGATAGATGTTTATACTAGTATTTTATAGACGTAGAGGAGTAATTAAAGTGGTTATTCAACATATCGTAGCAGGTGCCTTGTAGGATTAATAAAAAAAAAAAAAAAAAAACCTCCTGCCCTGGACAGCCTCTCGAGAGAGAGACTGCGAAAAGGATAATATAGTGCATTCAAATTTTGATCGGTCATTATCAAAGTTTATTTCAACCAAGAAAGATGTTGTTTAAAAGCTGCGATTAGTAAAAGTCTACAATTTTTACTGATTAAGTCATTTCGCAACTTTCTGTGGAGATTTTTTCCGTGCGTGTGATTTTACATTACGCTGATTTGGGGGGGGGGGGGGATTATGGTATTTAAAAGATTTGACTTTTCCTTGCGAGTGCTCGTAAGCTCCTGTAAATTAGTTTTTACGCCATTCCTCTCTGTCTGGGTGCTGCACTTTCGTTCCGTTAATAACGGGGGCCGGTTATGTTTCACTAGACTAGTTCTTGGTTTAGGTTCTTTCTTAAAAAGAAAAATACTGTTTGAGCTGTTGTATTGGTTTCTTTTCTGTTTTTCCCAAAGTGTACAGACACTAGTGAATGTTTTGTTGGGGCTTAATCCTTTGAGGCGCAACCCTTTCCCAATGCTGGCTGTGCGGCACAGCCAGCTGTCGTCAAAAAAGGGTCTCTCGATCTGTGGCACGCAATGAACGTTTCGATCGTCCGCCCTCTTGCTGGTCGTTAAGTCCAGCGATGGCAACGGCTGCTCTTTTTTCAGCATGGGGCCATCTATCCAGCTGTTCTCCCATTCTTCCGTTTTTTCAGCAGATGTCAGTGCTGTTAAAAAGAATCGTGACCATTTTTTTACGGGAAATGACGTGCTAAAGGATTCTCCATGGAGCTATGTCACCCGCAACTCTTTTTATCGAAGTCCAATCTATTCTTCGTGACTGGCAACAGTCCAAACGTCAGAGTTGGGTGTTCCCAGAGCGGGAACACTGCGCGTTAAAGGGTTAAACGAAAATTGTTTTGTTTTTCTTGTGGCATTCCACGCTGTCGAAAGGTTGTTATTTGCCGCCATCCGCAACAGTTGCTTCCCCGACTGGATGACGGGCTTCGGAAATGGGTAATCCGTAAATCCGCGGATGACTCCCGTGGATCCCATCCTCGAGAGGGCGTTTTTCTCCCATCTCGGTTTGCTTTCAGAGTTTTGCTCGATCGTGAACCGTTAATAACTGTTTTGCTCTTGTCAGGCCGGATGTATGCGGCTAGGCCGAAATTCTGCAACCGTCTTTGTCGTATGCGTAACGGAGCGATTGGAGGGAGGTTATGGGGTTCAGACTAGATGTAACGGAAGGTAGTTTACTCGGATATCGATATTTTAACGTTTTTCGTTTTACACTGTAAAAAATCCAGGTACATTGCTTTAAAATAAGAGGTTACACTCACCAGTACTATACAGAAAGCAGTGGCGTAGCATGATCTCAAACATAGGGGAATCTCCCGCCGATTTTGGATTTTTCGTTACTCTCGTAACTTTCTCTTCAGTCTCCAGCCGTTTCATTTTTTTAAAAAAAGGTACCGAATTTTATGGTATCGAATAAAATTTTCAGATGATTAATTATAACTAAACGCAAAATTTATATTTTTATACGGCACCCGTACAAAAAATTCTCGATAAGTAAAATATGCATACTATTGTGGTCATGTACAAATAGTTTCAGCCTTTCACTTACCTGTAATAGATGTAGATTCCATATTTACCTTCATAAAAAAATCTTACGAACTGTAAACTCAGAGGGGGGAGGGGGGAGCGGACACACACCGGAATACTTTCCCCGCAACAGGTGGTAATAGGTAATTTACCAAAGCAAGAGCTGTTGCCCTTGGTGCTGAAGGAGCCAGGTGCCACGCGTAAGCAGTAGAGATGAGTTCGGGCTCATTTTTTGAAGCCCGAGCCCGAGGACTTTTAATCCTAGCCCGAGCTATATTATTCAAGTCGGAGCCCGAGCCCGAAATTTCAGCTAAAGATAAATAAAACTCAGTTACTTCTTAGATACATTACGATAAATTTTGCCGTTTGTGCAAATTAAAGACAAATGTAGTTCCAAACTCTTAATGCACTTTCTAATTCTTTATATCCATGTTTATCAAATAATAACAATAATGCTTCAATTTTTATTAAAATTCCATTGAGTACTCACATGAGTGTTAAACATTCGTACGTACTTAGATATATTAGATACAGAAAAATACAAGTTATAAATCTCGTATAGCGACATTAAAAAACGCTATATTTAAAACACTTCATGAAAAGAGATTTTGCATAATAAATTTAAGAAATTTGCATATTTGCATAGAATTGCATAAGAATATATTATTGCATAAGAATTGAGTTGATAGAAACAAAATTACTTTTAAAAAATATTTTATGATACGATGTGAATATATACATTTAACCAAGATAGGCCAGTCAATAATGAGGCCAAAATTTTGAATTAATAGCATTTTAACACACATACGCAAACGAAATAGCACAACACTCCATTTAGTAAATTATGTGAAAAAGCTAGCTTTTCATGACCCATCCATTATTTTGTTGCAAGTCCTAGCATCCCATCAGTACATTTATTTTTCCGATGAATCGCTTTTTAAAATCCGTTTCAAGGAGTATGCTCAATAAAGGAGACATTTTTCACGAGCCCGAGCCCGAACGCAATCGTGAATTACAGGGCCCGAGCCGGGCTCGGGCTTTCGGACTCGGGCTGAGCCCGTCTCATCTCTAGTAAGCAGTAGACTTCATTCTTTTTGAAGAGCCGTCTTATTGGACGAGACACCCTGTATGTCCATCTCGCAGTTTTGAGAGGACTCGAAGGATGCAACCAGCTAGCTTCCGAAGGCATTGGAGATCGTTGGTATTACTTGCGGAGAAAGCGGGCCTTTTAAGGGTGTATGTCGAAGAACGAAAACTCTATTACAAATTGTGTTCAAAGACTAAAAATAAACTAATAGCACCATGGTCTCTAAAAAATTCCAGAGGGTTCTTCAAGAGCTGCTTTACACACTGCAATAAGCGAAAAAGCTGTGGCTTTTGGGAAATTTTCAGAGAAAATTCTTTAAAAAGGATCTCAGCTGCAAGATTTTTCAAAGAGTGACACGCTTTGCGAAAATTTCCGATTTTTAAGAATTTTTTCTAAAAGTTTTGAAACGGATACAGATGGATCGTTTATTTCAGAATGTAGTACATCTTGTAAAGAGACAGTTTAAAAATGTTGGAGTGCCAGGCATAATTAGTTTATTTGAACTTATGTACCAAAATCACATCATTTTTTCGAACAACACCGTTAAAAGAGTATTTTGTGCATACATGATTTGAATTTAAAAAAAAAAAAAAAAGTAGGTAATTTATAGATTTTACTCTCTCTCTCTCTCTCTATATATATATATATACTGCTGTCTCTGGCAACACTTTTATAATCTTAATTCTACTATTACGCATTCGATTTCTGGCAACATCGGTATTTCACTTCTTGATTTTGGCAACACTCTTGCATCGAAATTTGCTGTCTCATGCCATGTGATTTAAATTATACCTGTAGGGCATGTCTGTTTTGCAGTGTTTTTCGCTTATCCTGCTTAATATTTAATTATGTATTTATTTTCTTGTTTTTCTATAGTAGAATAGGGCCTAAATGTGTGGAGTGAATATCTCTTTTGATATGCCACACCACCAAAATCGTACTATTTTGTTGTCTTTAATTATAATCTTCCGGGTATGGCCCCTGACGAGTGTCCCAATGGTTGTAGTTTCCATTCCATTCCATTCATTCTTGTATAATTTGGTTTATCGTATTTCGAATTTCATATTGTTTGGCGCTGATTCTGCTGATATACTTTTTTTTTTTTCTCCTACGGGGTATGTCATTTTTGCAGTAATATTAATGAAAATACCAGGAACTTTATTGCACAGTATAATTCAGTTGTGTTTCCTGAGTTGCTTCTAGTATGTTCATGTAACGCTCCTTGAAATTCTACGGCACCTCAGCTGTCCATTATTTCCAAGATATTTTTTACAGTGTATCTGTAAATAAAATGTCCCTTTCCGAATTTTAAATCTCTCTCTATATTTATGTACAGGATGATTGTAATTAAGCGTCCCCTATCAATTGCTTAAGAGAGGATCCTAAAGGTCTTATTACACGAAGAAAATTTCGGGCGATTTCGTTGCTGCAACCAGTTGCCGAAACTCTTTCCTGCATGTCGCGGTGAGCAAGCATGGTTGCCATAATAAACAAACTCAGCTGTGCTCACAAACGTCTGAGATTCGCCGAGTGGGCGATTGCTACAGCATGTAATTATTAGTTAGCATATACCGCATCAGCAGCATTTTTAAATATCTAGGATTTCGAGGGATCCATAAAGTGGAATTTCACGCTTGCTTTCAACCCGATCTATTTCCATATCGCTATTCCATTGGAGAGACATTTTTTTCTTCGTTCATCTCTACGATAGGTTTCGCTGAGTCTTCCGCCATCTTTGTGACGTAGGAATAGGAAGCACTGCGATTGGCTGGTATTCCAGCAACCTGCAATATTCTCGTCTGTGGACGAAAAAGTCGGAGTTGACCGTTCCCTATGTAACGGAGGGGAATTTCCAGGAAAGAGGTTTTGCGCAAATGGTTGCAGCAACCAAATCGCCCGAAATTTTCCAGAAACCAGTTGCAGCAATGAGGTTTATCGGTGTGACGTCATTTTTCCACCAACACGTGACCTTTCGGCTGTGTTGATGAGTAGCCCTGTAATCTGATTGGCTGAAGTGTATATTTCCCATCGACACGGGGCTGAAATAGCCTCGTCTCAGTATAAGTTTTAATATGTTAGCACTTTTTAATAGGAATCTTTGGAGAGATATCTTTTTGCAGTCATGTACACGTTCCAGAGAGTTATTGAAACATTCATAGGCAGCACAATACAGAGGCATAATAATTGTTTTTTTGATTTTGCGCTTATTACCAGGAGTCCAGCACATAAGCCTATGGAGAAATGGTTGTTTGTTTTCCACCGTCACGTGACTTTTATAGCCTCGAACCCAAGGAGGCGATATCCTCCATTCATTCCCGCAAGTCAGAGAGCCCAGATGAGCACGCAGGGTTGCCATAGTAAACAAACCCTGCTATGTTCACAAACGTCAGAGATTCACCGAATTGGCGGTTGCTAGAGTATGTTAGCATATCATTGGTTGCTTATACCTGGTGTATCTGCGGATCGAATTGATATTTATTTTCTTTTCTTCAATCAAATCAATTTCCATGTCGATATTCCATTTCACGGACATTTTGTTTTCGCACACGTTCATCCCTTTCACTATAAAGAAACCCCCTTAAGAGAATCCCTATAAAGAATCCCTTTCACGTTCATCCCTTTCGAACGGTATGGCTGACGCATAGAGATATGAATACCAGGAGGTGGCATCAGCTATCTGCAGCATTGGACGAAATGAAGTAACTGAGTTGGTCACAGTATAGCGGAACATTTAGTTTTGAGAGTTTTGATTGGAGCGGATCCAAAAGAACTGCGTCTGAAGGAATCGGTCCTTCAGAGGACCGGATCCTCAAAAGGATTGACTTTACCCACCACTAGACTATACTTCCATTTACTTGGTACGAGGTAGTAAAAGTTGTTAAGATTAACACAATTTCGAGAAATATTAAAATTGGTGGTACAATTGTAGGGAGACATTGGAACTATCACGATGAAATAACAATGTTTTGGTAAAAGCAATATGGCTGTTCGGTTACAGTTTCGGCTTCACTGTCAGATAAGTAATGCCATCTCCTGGTATTCATATCTATGGGCTGACGCTGACTCTTCCGCCATCTTGTGTTGTGACGTAGAAATAGGAAGCACTACGATTGGCTGGATTTCCAAGCAACTTACAATTTTTTCGCTCTGAACGAAAAAGTTGGGGTTGCCTGTTCCCTAGGTAACCGAGGGAAATTTCCAGGAAAGAGGTTGTTGCAGCAACCAAATCGCACGTAAATTCCTTCGTGTAATAAGGCCTTTAAAGAGCGCATTTTCTCTCTGCAGCATCACTATCAGATAAGTAATGCCAGCTCCTGGTATTCATATCTATGGGCTGACGCTGACTCTTCCGCCATCTTGTGTTGTGACGTAGAAATAGGAAGCACTACGATTGGCTGGATTTCCAAGCAACTTACAATTTTTTCGCTCTGAACGAAAAAGTTGGAGTTGCCTCTTCCCTAGGTAACCGAGGGAAATTTCCAGGAAAGAGGTTGCAGCAACCAAATCGCACGAAAATTCCTTCGTGTAATAAGGCCTTTAAAGAGCGCATTTTCTCTCTGCAGCATTTCGAGTCTTCCACGTGTTCCTTTATTCTGCACACTATTTGTTGCATTTCCTCTCTATCCGTTTGTGAATAGCTTCTCTTCCTGAACTCTGGAAAGCAGCTCATCGAAGGGTGTGCGTTCATTTCATTTCACCCACACGTTTTTCTGCCGTATTCCCCGTCTTCATTTTCTTTCTTTCTTTCTTCCCCCCCATCAAGGGCTGATTCCGTATTTTTATTTTCTCTCTCTCTAGCTAGCAGGCGTAGGTCGTAGTGCTACGTTCCTCGGAGGGCTGAACCCGACTTGTGCAGTGCACGCTTGTTAAATTTCTGCTTCCCTCCGAAAAGTAGAAATAAAGGGTCCATCTACGCCCACGTGGGCTGGTGTTTCGTTTCGAAGTGTCTCGGTATACCGCTTGTTGGGAATCGAAATCGCAGAAAAAGAAGTTTATCCAACGGACACATGGCATTTTTTCTGCGTTAGTTCTTCGTGGGGCTACTACGCGAAGCTGGACTTTTGTAGGCTTTACCATATTTTTACTTTCCGAACATGTACCATGTAAGGAAAGTATTGTAATCATGAAAAAATTCGAATTCGAGATTTTGGTGTATTTACACGTTTTGGGGTCTTCTGAATTCATTTATGCTATTTTTACGAGATGTATGTGTGTATGTGTGTGTGTGTGTGTGTTTGTGTGTATGTGAGTGAACACGATAGCTCCTGAACGGGGCATGCGATTGAGCTCAAATTGGGTATATATATTATAAACCACCGTCGCAAGACCTGTATTGATTTTGGTGTGTATAGGACTTACTGTTTTTCTACAGGGCTACGACAAAGATTTCTTTTACATTACGGCCTATGGGACGAAATTCTTGAAATTGCGCTAGCGTTTAAACGGTGCATTCGATTGAGCTTCAATTTGGTATATATATTTGAATTATTCATCGATTAAAATTTATTTAAATGCTTGGTAATGATCTTAATCGTAAGTGTTCGAAAAGTCGAGTGGAGTCACTCCAGATTTTTTAAATCTCAACCCAGAACAAAATCATATATTAATGACTCTGTCATAATATCTCTCACCCCCTTTATTGAAAATTGTCCGAAAAATGTGTCCCAAAAATGCGACATAATTTTACATATATTTAAATACTATTAGTTCACAGCAGCTTTAATCCATTGTAATCTGCGTTTGTCACACCATCTCTTCTAACTCATGGAAGTGTGTTATTGTATTTGAAGTTAAGCCATAATTTTACCGATAAAATCTCAAATTTTCTAGGGCTCCTAAAGCAGTAACATAGGGTGAGACAGGAAGATCAGTTGCATCCTATCATCATTTTCAGCCGTAACTCATCAAAAACAATGTCATCTTAGCTTATTTCAGTGGCGGAAACAGAAATTTTTTGGGGAGAGGCTAAATTTTTTAAAAAGCTTATTTCACCCAATTAAAATGTACTATAAATTAAAATTTTAGTCTAAACCAATGTATTAGGCTTTTGGGAGGGGCTAAGTAATAAAATATGACCATTTTAGCTATTTAACCCTTTAACGCTCAGTGGTTTCGCTCTGAGACCACCAAACTATTGACGTTTTCACTGTTGAAGGTCACGAAGAATAGATTGAATTTCTATAAAAATAGTTGCGGGTGACATAGCTCCACGAGAATCCTTTACTTTTTAGCACGTCATTTCCCGTAAAAAAAATTGTCACGATTATTTTTAACACCACTGACATCTGCCGAAAATGGAAGAACGCGAGAACAGCTGGATAGATTGCCCAATGCTGAAAAAAGGGCAGCCGTTGCCATCGCTCGACTTAACTACCAGCAAGATGGCGGACGATCGAAACGTTCATCTTGCTGGTAGTTAAGTCGAGCGATGGCAACGGCTGCCCTTTTTTCAGCATTGGGAAAGGGTTGCGCCTCAAAGGGTTAAAGTGTATAATAAAACAGAATGTTACCCTTGAGCAATCTCTTTTGGGGGGCTGAAGCCCCCTAGCCCCTCCCCTGGATCCGCTACTGGCTTATTTTATATATTTTCATCAACATACCCATTTTTTGAACACCGTGTCTTCGAGGACGACGGTGACAAGTACATATGTGTGACAGGATTTGGAAATTACTCCGTTTAATTTCGCGTATGACAGAGAGACGATTCAAAGTGGCACTTATAAGTGTGCGAGACAGACCTACATCATTATATTCCTATTCCTCGTGACGGGACCTTGCAAAATCCGCGTATAAACGAGACACGCGTACAACCGAGAGGCCACTGTAACAGTAGGATGCACGCACACTCAAAAAGCTTGAGATCTCATGCTTTTTAAAGTCGAAAAGCCTAAAATTAGTTATGCATATATTCTCAGCATAAAAAAGCATGCATCCTATTATTTAGTTACGCTGATCTCTGTAATCATACCGGGAAACCACTTCCATATAAATATTTTACCGCCATTACTCCAAGAAGATTAAAAATTTCAAAAAGAATAAAAATCAGAAAAAGAGCAATAACATATACATTTCACTTTGTTTTGTTACGATGACACTAACTAAATATTTAAAAATTTTTACTTGCCCTTTTGGATAGCGTGAAGCAAAAGATAAATTAAATTATTGAAATAAATTCATTTGAATACATTATATAGACTCGGTGAAAGTGTGATATATTTGACAGTGTATTTCATACTTAAAAGCATTGCTTAAATGCGTAAATCTTCTTTAGAAAATATAACGAAAGTAACTGTAATGGAATTTAAAATCTTTAAAAATACCAGCAGGGCATCACTCAAATTTTGATATCATTATTTTTAAGACCCATATTTAAAATTCATAGAGCTATAAAGTTAAATGCTGCGTCACAAGTTTTTAACCCGTTAAGGGTTTTTGCAGGGGGTATATATAAGTCATAGGCATATGGGGGTATATATAAGTCATAGGGGGTATATATAAGTCATAGGGGGCATATATAAGTGACCATACGTCCTCGAAATTCGAGGACAGTCCCCAAATATAGATCTTTTTTTTTTCATTTTGTCCCCAAAAATACTTTGTCCCAAAATTTAAAGATTTGTACCTTTTTTCCCTCAAAGTTTCCGTTTAGTTTATTTCTTTAAGAAAAAAACTGAAGAAATAAGAAAAATAAACCGAAAAGCACCATCTAGGGATGGACGCGAGACGACTTTTTGCGAGACGAGACAGAGATTTACAGCTTTTTTGCGAGACGAGACAGACATTTTTAACATTATGATATAGGGATTTTTGCGAGACGAGACAAACTTTTCGGCTATTTTGCGAGACGCGAGACACCAATTTTTCGTCTCGCGTCCATCCCTAGCACCATCTACTCAAAGAAACAATGAAATTCGATCTCTGAAAACGTTTGTTGTCATTGTGTGTGTAGCGTGTACAGACATTCAATAAAGTAACCGACTATGAGCCAAATTTTCCATTTCAGTTTTGTAATGATTAATCACTTTTCATGAAAAACCATGCTTTAAATATGAAATGGACGTACGAAAATTTTCTTGCACTCGAATACTTTTTTTTAGAGGGTGTTACAAAGTTTCACGAAAAATGATCACAAAATGATCCAATGTAAATGTCTTCTGAAAAATACAAATACTATTCCAAGAGTTAAATTTTTAATAAATTCCAATATTTCAACATGATGTTCCTTTCCTATTTCTGGTTTCAATAAATATTTATAAATGAATGAAATGCTTCCATTAATTTATTAGAAATAAGAATACACAATTGATACATAAGAGCTATTAGAGTTCATTTTTAAGTATCAAAGTCAGTCAAGATTTAAAGTATGGGTATGCATAGTAATATGTTGTGTCCTCGAATAAGTCCTCAAAAATATTTTCTAGTGTCCCCGAGTTTTCCTTGGATTCGAGGACAATGCTTGATTTGTCCCCAAATTCCTGATTAGAAATAGGGTCGCCTTAGGTATATAGTACTGTACGAGGGGGAAAGTGATCTTCACCTGTAAATCCACTTTTTCCTTCACTGCTAGCACGTTGCGGGGATGTCAGTATTTTCCTTCTTCCGCTGCTCAGTTGCGAGCGGGAATCGAATTCTCTGGATTCCTGTGAATTTCTCTTCGAAGACTTCAGTTTCCAGTCATTCATCCCCCCACCCACCCCCTCCATAATGAATTATAAAATAAAATAATCAAGACTTTGTAAAATAGCACGCTTTAAAGGTATTTATCCAAGCTAAACATCTGTTTATCTTGATAAACGTTGTCTTAATTATTTTATGTTTTTAAACATTCTTTTGAGTGTTTTTTTGTTGCTTTTGTTCCGTTCCCATCTCCATGAAATTATTTATTCGCTTTTGATAATTTTGATAAATAGTCGATTGTAGTCATTTAAATGAATGTACTCAAAAAAAAAAAAAAAAAAAAAAAAAAAAAAAAAAAAAAAGCTATTCCTATTTAAGAAAGTTCTCTTAAGAAATTTAACTTTTGTACAGCTTTTTAAAGAGTCAGTTGTGCTAAAGGCCCGACAAAGAAAACTTAAAAAGTAGAATTTTCTGCTTAAGCATTGCAATGCAGGATTTCATTCCTCTATAACGGTCCAATATTTAAAAAAAAAAAAAAAAAAAAAAAAAGCGCCGTCATTCCAGTATTTCCCCGTCTAGAAATTAACTGTGGTGCGAAATAACCAGATGAATTCACTCAGCTAATACGATTTATTTTACGGTCACCAAAACGTAACATTTTAAATTAAAAATTGCTTCCAATTCGCAAACTCTGCCGAAAATGTACGTCTTATTCGCAATTTATTCGATTCAGCTGTTCGAGATGAAAGTTATTTATTTTTCACGGTATTTTTATTAATTTTTATTACATTTTCTTTTCCTTCATTTCTTTTTCAGGATTCCGTATGCTCTACTTTTAAGTAATAAAGGCTTACAAATCCAAAACACGGCTAAAAAAACTTACTATGTCGATCGACTCGCACTGACATTTTAAACTGTTAGGTTATTTTTAAAGTCGAACGTGTTATTGGATAACCTCATTTTATTATTATTATTGTAATTTACGATACTGTTGAATTTTGCTTTCTATATTTTTTGATGACTAATCTAACCTATTTTTGTCTCTTTTCAGGTAAGTACCTCTTAGTTAGTTAATTGTTTGGATTTTGCTTTTTTCCTGGCTGAAGACGGTCTGTTGGTAAGTCGTTCATTTCACTTGCAACGTCATCTCACTCATGACTCTTAGATGTGACTCTTTGTGTTTAAAAGCTGGGAAATACGAGGGTATCATTCTTCAAGATTTACAGTGTAACTACTTGAAGCTTGAATTCTCAAACTGTGCGTTGTCAACAGTTTTTATTGCATTGTTACATTTTAAAACGGACCAATGGTGTAGGCAAGGGTAGAATCTTGTGATTTATTTTATTTTTTATTCAGGGTTTTTACAAACCTGGAAAGTCGGGGAATGTCAGGGAAATGAGTTTTGGTCAGGGAAAGTCGGGGATTTGGGAAAAAAGTTAGGGAAATCAGCAGAAATTGAAAAAGGTCAGGGAAATACAAGAAAAATTTTATTTCGCGGTAAAATCAAGGAAATATTTGCTGTTTGAACCTAAGTATAGATGTGACTAAGTAAATTGTTTTTATTTTCATTTTCTCATTCAACCTTATAAATAATTTTAAAATGTGTTCTTTATGAGCCTATCTTGTGCAGTTGAAATATTGCTTAATTTTATACTAAATTATTATCAAACATGGTTTTTTTTTTTTTTTTTTTTTTTTTTTTTTTTTTTTTTTTTTTTAAGAATCATGTGATGTCAAATAAGATTCTTGTATATATTAATGTATTATTATTATTATTTGTAAAAAAAAAAGGAGCAAATTATATAAAAAAAATTGTTAATTAAAGGATGTAGTGTTAAAAATAGAAATGAAAATTCGAGAAAGCACTCTATATAAAGTCAGGGAAGAGCGTGATAGATGTCAGGGAAGCAAAAGCTGTGAAATCCGTAGAAACCCTATTATTTTTATTTATTTATTTTTAGTTACCCCTTTGGCAATCACTGAAATTGTTTTGGTTGCCCCCAAATAAAGCTCGTTGCCCGTAAAATTTTCGCTGCATAAAATTTTTCAATGACTTAACTCATTCAAAATTGAATTTTTCAATGATAAATTTTTCAATGACGGGTATTACAATGAAAAGTGAACTGACAATTGTTTATTCATAAAATTGACATTATTCGGGTGTAAAAACAGGAATAGAAATTTTCGTTGGCTGCCCGAGAGGCATTTTTTTTTTTTTTTTTTTTTTTTTTTAACTTACCCATTTAAAAGTCCCATTGACCCGGCCAGGTGAACAACCGCAAATTTTAATTTCAGCGCATTTTTGATTGATTGTGTTTCTGATAAAATAAAATTTAAAAACAATTAAGTATGGAATTGTAAAATTACCTGTACATTGACGCTCGTTTTAAACGCGATTTTGTGTCAAAAGTTTAGTTACGTTGTCTTTTAATTTAGGTATTATCTACGCATTTCCATCATTAACATATATACACGTGTGCTTCTAAACAAACAATAAGCATTTTAAACTTTAGCGAAAATTCCTACTTTTAACTTTGCGGATAACAGAATAATATTCTCAGTAAAGATACGTCTAAAGAGATGCTTGAAGAGTAAGATTTAGTTTTGATTTTTTTTATTATTATTATTATTATTTAACCGAAACAAACAAACAAAAAATATATTTTTAAGGGAATCACAGTAAAAAATATTACTCCTGAATATTTTATGTTTCGTATTTAACGAGCATTATGATTTTTGAGAAAGCAATTTTACTCTCTTATTTATTGATTGGTGAGAAAATTCATTGTCAACGACTTCGAAGAATGAAAAATCTGTGCGGTCTTTAATGAGTTAACTTTCTTAATGTGTCTGAATTTTCTCATGTCTGCCATTGTGAATGAATTGTTTATTTGAAAATCTTGAAATTAAGATGTAAATCAATTGAAGTTGTTTTTTAAAATGTCTTTTTAAAGAATAATGGTAAACGTTCATTATTTATCATTGCAAGATTCACGCAAAAAAAAAAAAAAAAAAAAAAAAAATCTGAAGTGACTCCACTCGACTTTCCGAACAGTTACGATTAAGGTCATTACCAAGCATTTAAATAAATTTTATTCGATGAATCATTCAAACATATATACCCAGTTGAAGCTCAATCAAATGCACCGTTTAAACGCTAGCGCACTTCCAAGAATTTCTACCCATAGGCCATAATGTAAAAGAAATCTTTGTCGTAGCCCTGTAGAAAAACTATAAGTCCTATACACACCAAAATCAATACCGGTCTTGCGACGGTGGTTTATAAGATATAAACCCAATTTGAGCTCAATGGAATGCCCCGTTTAAGAGCTATCGTGTTCACTCCCATACACACACACACATACATTCATACATACACCTCGTAAAAATAACATAAATGGATACAGAAGACCTCAAAACACCAAAATCTCGAAGTCGAATTTTTTCGTGATTACAATACTTTCCTTACATGGTAGATGTTCGGAAAGTAAAAATTCTCTTTAATAATAGCTTTGAAAAAAATGGCGCTGTCAAAAAATTATTCATTTTAACCTATTTTTAAATAAATATTTTGACTTGGCTGGCGAAAGAAGTGGAAGGAGAAAACGCTACTCGTTTATTAAAAGCACGACAGTGGGAGTTATCGATTGTGAATAGTTACGAGATTCACCGCCCCCCCCCCCCCCTCGGAAAAAGTAGGTTATTTTCGTAACTGAAAGAAGAAAAGAAAACAACAATAATAACAGTACTAGTAATAGTCGTTTATTTACTTTGCTTTGGGGTCGCTCGTCGGGTTTAAGCTAACCTATTTCTGGCTCCGTTTGTCTTAACCCAATTTTTTTCACGAACGCACTGAGGAAGAGTACGTGCGGAGATGATGTTCTCTGAAGAATAAAAGAAAATAGTGTCTTCTGAAACGGACTTTTTTTTTGGTGCGTGTGCTATCTCGCCAAATGTAGTCGCCCGGTTATCGGCGACCTCGAAACGCAACGACTCTGCGCGCGCACATCTGGATCGGAAGCATCTCCAAGATGATCTGGAAAATTTTGAAGTTCTTTTTTTTATTTAATCAGTCACTCGTTTGGATAAAAGAAAAAGACAGGGTGATCGATTTAACCCTTTAACGCGCAGTGTTCCCGCTCTGGGAACACCCAACTCGGACGTTTGGACTGTTGCCAGTCACGAAGAATAGATTGGATTTCTATAAAAAGAGTTGCGGGTGACATAGCTCCACGAGAATCCTTTACTTGTCATTTCACATAAAAAAATAGTCACGATTATTTTTAACAGCACTGACATCTGCGTAAAAATAGAAGAATGCGAGAACAGCTGGATAGATTGCCCCAATGCTCAAAAAAGGGCAGCCGTTGCCATCGCTCGACTTAACTACTAGCAAGAGGGCGGACGATCGAAACGTTCATCGCGTGCCACAGATCGAGAGACCCTTTTTTTGCTGCTCGCGCACAGCCAGCTGTCCTCAAAAAAGGGGTCTCTCGATCTGTGGCACGCGATGAACGTTCCGATCGTCCGCCCTCTTGCTGGTAGTTAAGTCGAGCGATGGCAACGGCTGCCCTTTTTTCAGCATTGGGAAAGGGTTGCGCCTCAAAGGGTTAGAGATTACCAGTTGTTTTTCTTTATTTCCCTTAAATCTGACAGATGTGGCAATTATTCTAACACTTGTTTGAACTTTGTTTCAGTGTGGGAGACCATTTCCAACACTCTGTTGGACTGATACAACTTTATGTGTGAGGTAAAATTGAAATGGTGACGCACCATGTTACTGAATCCTGTGATCATTTTATTTTTGAAAAACATAATTGAATGCAATTTTTGCTGACCGAGCATGTACCCTGTAAGGAAAGTATTATCATCATGAAATAATTCGACTTCGAGATTTTGGTGTGTTGACACGTTTTGAGGTCTTCTGAATTCATTGATGCTATTTTTACTAGATGTATGTATGTGTGTGTGTGACTGAACACGATAGCTCCTAAACGGGGCATTCGATGGAGCTCCAATTGGGTAGGTATGTTATAAACCACCGTCGAAGACCGGTTATTGATTTTGATGTGTATAGGACTTATAGTTTTTCTACAGGCCTACGACAAAAATTTCTTTTACATCATGGCCTATGGGGGGAAATTCTTGAAAGTGCGCTAGCGTTTGAACGGCGCATTTTATTGAGCTTCAATTTGGTACGTATGTTTGAATGATGCATCGATTAAAATTTATTTAAATGCTTGGTAAGGGTCTTAATCGTAAGTGTTCGGAAAGTCGACTGGAGTCACTGCAGATTTTTTTTTTTTTATTGTGTAAACAGACCCGTGATAAATATTAACGGAAGAAGGAAGTCATGGAGTCACTGGTCCTTTGGATTACTGACTAAATATTCTAATTTCTAATAATGGGTAATGTGAATATTATTGATATTGTCAGGTTGTCATAAAAATGCTAATGGAATGTAGCAAAGCATGATTATTTTTATTTATTTCTAACCAACGAGCTATTTGTTTATTTTTACTCTTTTTAAAACGGCATTTTCACGAAATAGGTACAACTTTAAATATAATTGCAGCAGATTAAACGCCAGAAAAGTCGGAGAATCACCCATAGTATTATGTAAATACAAGTTGAATGAATGGGCAGTGGAAAGTTATAAAGTTAAAAGAAATTCCAATTTTCTCAGACCGAAGACGCTATAGAAATTTCCTCAACATTGAGCAAAAAGACTGGGATTTTTTTTCTTTCTCTTTCAAAAGTTTTTAAAAATCTTAGTGTGTATATGTTGAGGATCGGGGGGGGGGGGGGATTTGGATGTTTAGACGGATTATTTAGATCACGCACCCTGTGTCCTACACTTTTTTATTTTATTTTTTTATATTCAAACGCCGACGCAATGCGGATTTACAGACTTAAAAGACCAAGACCTGACTATATCATTTTTGTACATAAGGCACTTTTCTAATTTTGTGATATTATGTATTAAGCACAATTTTTGGCCTCTATCGGCATGTAGCGGAACGGGTTCTTAGTGGCCCTTGTATAATCAGGACCTGCAAAAGGCAGGCCCCTTCAGGCAGTGGCAGACCCCGGATTTTAGTTTAGGGGGGGGGGGGCTGGGCGACCTGCAAATACTGCTGAATTTGGTTATAGTGACCTCGATTAGTTTCAACTCTCTTATAACGTCTACATATTCGGTACCATTTGATTGTCCCATAGAACACAAGCCCACAAGCAATGTAACTCGGTATGGAGTCATAAATAATTATCTGAACTTTTCAGTGACGTTGTTAACCGAGATTAACAGTGTTTCATAAACTAACTGTAAGCATTTATTTAAAAACTTTTTCAAATAAATGTCTTTTTTGGTTAGAAATAACTTAAAGACAATTAAAAAAAAAAAAATAATAATATATTAGCGTAGCGACAATTTTCATTTTTAAAGCTTTTCACTTCTAACTTTCTACCTTTACGGGGGGCTTCAGCCCCCATAGCCCCCTCCGTGGGTGCGCCTATGCCTTCAGGTATATGAAATTTCAGTATATTGCTGTTTATGACAATAATTCGAATAACTATTATAACTCGAATAAAGACTAGATTTAGGGTCAAGCCTTTATTTGTTGTTATTTTACGTTGTATTCCCTGAGAATTATTTCACATAGGTGCTGGTCGTTCTCCCCCTTTAACGCACGGTGTTAGCGCCGTGAAATTATCTCTTTTTCCAGCGCTTTCAACTCCTAGTAGCAAAAAATAGGGTTAAATTGTCCCAAAGCCGCAAAAGTACGCCCGTTGCCATCTCTCGAGTTAACCATCGCGCGCTACAGACGGAGTCCTTTTCTGACACAGCCGGCTGCACAGCCATGACAGGCGATTCGATCGACGGCCCTGTCGGTGGTAGTTGACTCGAGAGATGGCAACGGGCGTACTTTTTCAGCTTTGGGCACTCTATACAGTTGTTATTCCATGTAATGTGAAAATGCTGGCTCGTGAAAGGGTTCAATATGCAGCTGCGTTGCCACGGAGCACGAAGAAACGTTTCTCTCCCTTTTTAAAAAAAAATCTTTCTCTCTCCCTCTCCTCGCCAAAACGCAGCCACCTGCTTTTTACTTTTGGCGACCTCGAAACGCACCGCCTGTCTATTGCGCGCGCATCGAGACAGACCAGAGGCAGAGAGGGACCACGAGGAAGTTGTTTAGGTTAGTTTCACGGCGGGACTGTGCACGGAATGTACGCGAGCTGTTCGCTCTCCGCATCCAGAGAAGAAGAAACGTAAACAGAAGAGTGTTGTGCGTGGTGTGTATGTGCCGTTAAAGTTCCCGGCTATTCGTTGTGTTTGAGTTAATGAGTATGGGATATCGAGATGGATAGTGCTGCGCGTGCCGTTGGAATATTCTGAAAGAAAGGGGGTGTCGTTCGGTGTGTCCAATTATCCGCATCCTCCTCTTGTCAGCAGCCATGACCTAGCGGGTCCGTGTCCGTGTACACACACCACCAGGATTTTGCGGTCGTCCTTTTCATGGGGCCCCATCCCGAGACAGCGCCCGTCGATGTCCAGAAGTACATCGGTTCGTGCCTCATCACGCAGCAGCCCCGCTCCAAGAGGAAGACCTGCCCCGCCGCCCACAGGGGGGGCGGTCCGGTGGTCCCCTTTCACAAGGACGGGGGCAGCAGGTTTGGCGGCGGCTACGGCGGCCCCCCTCCCCCGATCCCCCACTACGCTTGGACGGGGGTGCCCCTGATCAGCGTGGCCCGGCAGTGCACCGCCAACAAGGGCCGGCCGCCGTCCAGGAATAGCATGTCCTCCAATCATCAGCAGGATTACGACCCCTCGTCCCCGGCGGCGTCCGACGCCGGATGCAGCCTGGACGAGATTTTGCCCCTGTCCCGCCTCGCCATCCACGCCCAGGGCGCCCCCCTCATCCTGTCCCCCAAGGACGCGGACAAGCACCCCCTCCACCCCAAGGACGAGGGATCCCCCTACTCCTTCAAAGGGCACGACTTCTACGTGGGGGAGGGCCCCCGCCTCTACATGCTGGTGCCGGCGGCCGGGGGATGTCCGGAGGACGTCCTGCAAGGGATGGGAAGCGGCGAGAGGACGCCCTCCTCCTCGGGCAGCAGCTACGCGGCCGAGGAGGAGGCGGAGGCCCGGGTCGCGGCCGCGTCCTCCCCTTCCCACAGCGACTGCATCAGCACCACGTCGGAGGACTCCGGGACGTCCGAGAACGGTCTGCCCAGGATCCTGAAGCCCCGGAAGAGACGGAAGAAGGACAGGAAGGCCAGCGAAGGGGACGATTCCTCCTCCCCCATAGTCACCCTCAAGCCCTACCAGCCCCTCTGCTACCGGTACGGATACAACAACAAGCAGACCTCCAGCAAGGCCTCCCCTACTCCCAAGGGCGCCCTGCAGAGGGGCACCTACCCCTATCCGCCGTCTCCCCGGTGCCGCTGCCCCTACTGCGTGCCCCCTCCCTCCACGCTCCTCACCCCACCGGACTCCCCCGTGGCGGAGGAGAGCCTCCTGGCCCTGGCCACCAGGAACGGCGGCCGATTCCTGACCCTGTCCTCCGAGGATTCCATCGGCGGACTACTACTGGAGGAGCAAGGAGGCCTCAAGTCTCAGAATGCCGTTGTCCGTGAGTACCCTCTATGACCATTTCTGTTACTTAAATAGCCCGAACACAGTTCTGGGTAGCTCAAAGTGGCGTTTCTTGTGATTTATGCGATGCTTTTGCAAAACTGCGTTGGGTGCAGCTGTAGATCGTATTGAATGAGTCTGTTTTTTTTTTTTTTTTTTTTTTTTGGCTGACCTTTTGAAGCGCAACTCTTTCCCAATGCTGAAAAAAAGGGACACCCGTTGCCATCGCTCAATTTAACTACCAGCAAGACCTCCCCTTTTTTGACAGAGACTGGCTGTAGTTAAATCGAGCGATGGCAAAGGCTGTTCTTCTGTATCAGTGTATGTTTCCATCGTATTTTTGCAGTTTTCAGCAGATGCCGGTGTTGTTAAGAATAATCCTGACAATTTTACTAATAATCGACAATTTTTTATGGGAAATGATGTGCTAAAAAGTAAAGGGGATTCTCGTGTAAGTAGGTCACCCTCCAGTATTTTTATAGAAATCAAATTGGTTCTTCGTGCCGTGACTAAAAACAGTCCAAACGTCAGAGTTTTGTGTCCTCACGATGAGGACACCGCGCGTTAACACTTTAACGCGCAGTGTTCCTGCTCTGGGAACACCAAACTCTGACGTTTTGACTGTTGCCAGTCACGAAGAATAGATTGGATTTCTATAAAAAGAGTTGCGGGTGACATAGCTCCACCAGAATCCTTTACTTTTTAGCACGTCATTTCCCTTAAAAAAATGGTCACGAATACTTTTAACAGCACTGACATCTGCTGAAAAATGGAAGAATGCGAGAACAGCTGGATGGATTGTCCAATGCTGAAGAAAAAAGGCCAGCCGTTTCTATCGCGTCGAGCGATGGCAACGGCTGCCCTTTTTTCAACATTGGGAAAGGGTTGCGCCTCAAAGGGTTAAAATCAAATTGGAAATGAATACCTGGGGGATTGGAGAACTACAGATCAGGGTATTGCTCCTGGGAAAATGTTTTCCCCTCCCGACGAATTTTTCCGTAGCATGCACTAACTTAAATATTTACTCTGTAACAGCGATTTGTTTTTTCCAATGTTCGCTCAGATTAAATGTTTGAAAATGTAAATTTGTCACGAAACAATAATCAGTTAAAGTATTTTAATTATTAAAAACTAACTCATTCTGTCTCAACTCTGCCATTGAATTGTATGTCCGCTAGTAGTATATGCTGGTCAATATTTCTACGAGACACGGATATGCTAAGATGGTATTACCGTTTCGTTGATCATTTCCAATATTTAAGTACCATAAATTCAGCATTTTTGTAAAAAACTGGAAAAGTTGAAATGACTGTAATTGATAACCGTAATGTGCGTATCGTCTGATGACCGTTGATCAGATGCAAGTGTGCGTTGATCATTATTATTTTTGCAACTATCAATTTATGAAAACATTATTTTGCAGTTTCCCTCGCTGGTAGTTTAATTTAAAGCTTCTCATTGACACACTTGTCTCATATTTCGTTGCCGACCAGTGGCGCATTTTCCAAAATTCATATGGCGCAGTTCTGCGTAAAAACACGCGAAACATAAATAATTAAAGCTTAATCCCTATGTTTATAAACATTTCATTTATTTATTTTTGGTGGAGCCAATGCATAAAAAAAGTTGCAATCATTCCTCATTTAACGTCTTCAGACTCGACATAAATCTTAACATCTCAAATTAAAGAAAACATCTCATCGTCGTTTTTTGAAAAAAATCTATTTCACTTGAAAACGACAATAAATTACGTATTTTAAAATATTTTTTCCAATAAAAACTCAATTCCCAGTCTCTGTTTCAGTAGTAAAGAATGGATACCAATCACACAAACAAAAACTTTCAAGAAACTTTTAAAACATGAGTGATATTCTACAAGCTCATTTTAGCTACGTGGATCGTGAATTTGAAAAAGAAAATTCATTAATATTATAATTTTTTAACGACAAATAGAAATAGATTCTGTGTATCAATGTGCAGAATTATCACATTCACTTGAGCTACAATTATTTTATTTAAATTTTTTTAGCAAAATCATTAATACAATATTTTTAAATCGAATATAATTATTTGTATCACACGTGATATACAGGAACTAAAGGGTTAATAAATGTACCTAAAAGCTGTGAAAAATTCTGCAAGAATCAAAATGGCGCCGGCCGGATTCCATTTTTATTCCATAGCATCATCAAGTAGAATCTTTTTAAGTCGGGCGCGCGGTTGAACGCAGCGGTGGGTAATCAAGTCGTCTTACGTGAAGGCAGGTAGAAAAAGAAGATACATTCGAACTGGAAATAACGAAAAAAAAAGTCCGCTGAAACCTCTTCCGGTATTTATTTCCGAACTTTTCGCTTCCATTCTATTCCGTACGGGAATAACAGTTTCAGCGCTCTGCTGATTTTTGCAGTTGCCAAACGAAAATAAACAAATAATCCACAAAAAAAGAATGATATATCTGCTGCTGAAAGAGACAGCTTTTCATAGCTGGTTGAGGGCAATGTCACGGGCATTCGACTAACACCTCGACAGGAACACTTATCCGGAATTTATTGAGTAGGCGAGATCGGAATATTAAAGCGGCAGGTAGTGTCCATTAATTAGTCGTTTTAAATTTTTAGCTTTTTCCAGCTCGTTTTTTGTTGAATAGGATCGAGTAAATGGCGTGTTTGCAAGTTCTTTCTATATCTTAGAATACAATTATATACGGCAAAAAAACTTTCTCTCTCTTGATTGGTTTAAAGAAACGGTTATGGAAATTTTCAGTTACTGTCTTCGTAAGAACCAATAAGTTAATTCCTCTTACAACATGTTTATATTTTTGTTTTGTCGTGCAGAAAATCTTCCAAATCGAATTGATATTTCTTGATCCCTTTTCTTAGTGTGTTGTGAAACTAATGATTTTGTAGAGTCCGCTAAAAGTGATGAACGTGTCGATCGTCCGCCATCTTGTTGGTAGTTAAGTTGAGCGATGGCAACGGCTGCCCTTTTTCCAGCATTGGGAAAGGGTTGCGCCTCAAAGGGTTAAAAAGAAACCAACTAAGTGATCCGCCATACTTGGACCAACACAGTTACTTCAATTTCGTCCAATGCTGAAGATAGCCAATGCCATCTCCTTGCATTCATATCTCTATGATCTGTACAATGTGCATTTTTCATTATATTGTATCCGTGTGTGTATGCGTGTGAAAGAGTTTTTTAGAGCAGACGATTTTCTGTTTCATATCTTTTTATGACTAAAACCGTTGAAGAAATCTCTCGTTTTACGAACCCTGGACGCATTTTATTTGTGGCATAGATGGGCCATTTCTTGCACAAGGCACTCCGAATTCAACTCGGTTTTACGAGACAGCTGCTCCCGCGTTGTAAATGTTTTATGCTTCACCTGATACGCGTAAGATACTTGCCAACTCATCTCTTAAAGTATCCGCACCGACTCAATGCAGAGATTTTTTTTTTTTTTTTCAAACAGAACGATTTTCTTTCGTTCTCTAACTTATGCAGGGTAGCCACTGGTCAGGGAAAACCTGGAAAAGTCGGGGAATTTCATTTTGGCAAAAAAAAAAAAAAAAAGTCGGGGAGAAGTCAGGGAAAATTGCAAATTTTGGCCCAAAACCTAGAAAATCATATAATTTGGACTGGAAAATCAGTGAGTGTAAACAACGTTTAACCTTACTTTGGGAAGCTAAATATTTAAGAATATGCAAAGTTGACGTCATTAATAGTCTGGATTTTTATCACATGATGGTCTGGAAAACCTGGAAAAGTCATGGAATATTTTTTTCAGAAATTGAGTGGCAACCCCGTTATGACACATCTTTCGCGGACAATAATTAAAATGAATAAGGTTTTTTTTTAACCATAACAAAATGTTACTTTAAAAATTCTAATTTCAGCAATAGTATAGTATTCAATTTCATTGTTAACATTATTTCTAATAATCTATCTAAAAGCTAAATAAACCATGATTCGTTATTATTAATTTAACTATTTTTTCCTCGATAATTGATTTTTGTAATCGTTTTAAGTTGTGCTTAGTAATTACCACAATTTTTTCAAACTTTCCCCCGTCCCTTCCTGGAAAAAAAAAAAAAAAACAGATAAAGGAAGAAAAACCTTGCTAAAACCCCCAAAAGAATGTAGTAGGTTGGGTTTTTCTGAAAAAAAAAAAACACCGACCATTTAATCGACGTTTCTAAAAAAAATCTAGGTAAAGCAAGAACCCCCCTCCCCCCCGAAAAAAAAGTGGGTTGGGTTTTTTATGAAAAAAACCGGCCATTTAACAACCCAGGTTGTGCTTGAATGTTTGACTTGAAAAGAATACACTTGGCACATTTTGACTTAGTTTGAAAAGTGTTCGATTGACGTTTGGCTGTCCATTTTTTATGTATCTGCAATAATCTCATTTTTGGGGAAAAAAATGTGGCTTGACGTCATGTTGACCCAAGTCCTTCATTTGTACACTTAACAAGAATGGATAGCTAGGCAATCATGAAGCATCTTGACTTTTGGTTCTTATAATCATTGTTAAGGGGGCGCGTCTGTTGTTTTGATTTTTGCAAGATGATATTGCATCGAGAAATGAAGTGAAGCAATCCATTTTTCCACGTGTCGTCTCTGTCCGTAAATATGTCCTTTCCTCTTTCATTGTTACCTTTTTTCCAATATCTCTCCGCCTTATCGAGCAGAACTAGCTATTGAAAAGGTTACTGATAAAAATAGCAGATTTTTATTTATTTGCAACACCTCATATCTGTTGACAGGAAAGACAGTGACATGAGAGATACTTGATCCATAGCTATTTTAAGAAATTCCCGTTGATGTTATCTTTTGTATATCTTTATTTTTACATCCCACACTTCAAAATGTCAAGGAAATAGAAATGAGTGTCCATTGAACATCTTCACAAATGGCTTGTTATCATTTATGAATTTTATGGCGAGTGCCATCCCGAGGAGGTATTTAACCCTTTGTGGCGCAACCCTTTCCCAATGCTGAAAAAAGGGCACCCGTTGTCATCGCTCGACTTAACTACCAGCAAGATGGCGGACGATCGAAACGTTCATCGCGTGCCACAGATCTAGAGGAACTTTTTCTGACGACAGCTGGCTGTGCCGGCACAGCCAGCTGCGTCAAAAAGGGGGTCTCTAGATCTGTGCCACGCGATGAACGTTTCGATCGTCCGCCATCTTGCTGGTAGTTAAGTCGAGCGATAGCAACGGCTGCCCTTTTTTCAGCCTTGGGCAATCGATCCAGCTGTTCTCGCATTCTTCCATTTCTCAGCAGATGTCAGTGCTGTTAATAATAATCGTGACAATCTTTTTACGGGAAATGACGTGCTAAAACGTAAAGGATTCTCGTGGAGCTCTGACACCCTCAACTGTTTTTATAGAAATCCAATCTATTCTTCTTGACTGGCAACAGTCAAAACGTTAGAGTTGGGTGTTCCCAGAGTGGGAACACTGCGCGTTAAAGGATTTAAACAATGTCGGTCGGACTAGTCCGGGCTCGAATTAAGAGTCCTCGGGCTCGGGTTTTAAAAAATGAGCCCAAACACGTCTCTAATAGTTATAGGAGAGAAGGGGTCGTCCGCGCTCGAAATTTTTAGATGCGCGGTCGCAAATTTGAAAAATTTTAGTCTCTTTTTGATTATTCCCCCAATCACGTAGTCAATTTTCTCATCCGTTTTGATTCGATAGTCAGTCTACGAAGTGTTAAGCTGTTCTCGATCGGAAAAGAAGAAGAAAAAATAAATAAAATAAAAAGAATGACACCGTAACAGTTCTTCTCTCTGCTTCATTTAGCCACGAACAGGTTTGTGTTCTCCTTGTCCGTGGAGTTCGGGATAAATAAATAAACAGACCGACCGAAGTAAATGAAAGAAAAAGACTTGTTGGCGAGTTCTATTTTCCTCGATCGTGATAGCATCATCATCATCCAGGTTGATTTTTGGAGGCCACGGTCAAAGACAAATTCCCGCCCAATACCGATTCGTTTGTGACGTGTCCGGCTGCTGGGGTTATGGCGAAGCTGTATTTATTTAAAAAATAATAATAAGTGCCCCCCCTTCCGCCCTTTTCTTTTCCACAAGATGTTACACGAATTCAGAACAGCTCCGATGCCTTTATCTAATTATCTGCAAGAAAAAGCCCGTTGTAGGGGCAATTACAACGGGTGCTAGAAAAAAACATTGGACGAAAATGTCTCTACACTCAATATATTGAATCTTTGTCCACCTAAAATAAATAACTTCAAATTTAATTTTTATTATATACCCAAATCGAATTTCATGCTCTACTGGAAATGCGCTGAAACTTTTGGCATTCGAACAATCTCGTTTTGTGTACTCGGCCCCTCTTGTATTAATGCTTCAGCAGACGATTATTTTAATGAGAAAAAATTAAACTATGTTACCTGGAAGAACTATTTTAAACGAATTGGAATTCCTACTGTGTAACATCATTTTCATTTGAAAAAAGGTTATTTTGTCACGCAAATGTTTTACTTTTTTAACTCTCGGGAAAAAAACCAGTGTATGATACATAAGCTTTTAGAGTTGAGAATAACAGCATAATCCATACTTTTAGAATGTTCTTGGGGGCTATTTCTGACTCATCGTTCTAAAATGGTAAGTGGAATCGACGCCATTGATGTCAGGATTTTAAAATATCACTAAAACTCTCTGCAATTCTCTCGTCATCCACTTACAATATAAAGCTTTTGACATCAGAATGATGTACTTTCCGATTTGTTCTGAATATAGTTCACATTATTTTATCTTCAAAAAGATACATTTAATAATAATAATAATTAAATCATTTGTTAATGCACATTTTCAGAAATGTAATTGTTTAAAATTCATTTTCGAAAATTAATTTAAAAAAGAAAAGTTTTTTTTTCTTTTAACTAGTATTTGTTGAGATTTGTCAAACAACGTCTGGCAACAGTTGTCCCGAACTCATATTCGGCTGATAGATAGCGAATAATAATTCTTGTGAGAAGAGTTGCGAGGCAATAAACTAGGAAGTTATCTGTGTGTGTGCGCTTCTTGGCCCGGTTATTCGCTGTTTAGATCCGTTATCGGGTCAGCGCGAATACAAGAAACTGAGAAAAAAAAAATGATTTTTTCCTTTTTTCTTTACTACTTCGTGTTCGTGTGAATTTTGATTTTTATCGCTTGGTCGGCCTCCACTACTTTTCGATACATCGTGGAATCGCGTGCGATTTTTTCGTCTTTTTTTTTTTTTCGTGAGAAGTAAAATTTCGAGCGTTTTTATTTTTTTTATACTTATTTATTTTATTTTATCAGTCGTTTCCCCGGGTTAATGAGCGGGCACAGGTGGCTATATCGTTCGCGATTTCCGCGTTGAATCTTGGTTGGTTGCAGGGTGCTGTGTCGCTGATTAATCAGGCCAGTGTGACTTTCCAATAAAGCTGTAAAACGTCTGTTGGGACTACCCCGGGATATGTACTAACGTAGGCTTATTGCATGGATATTTGTAAAGCTCCCGTTGAGTTTATTCAGGGGTCGATCGAGGAATTTATTTTTTTTTTTTTCCAGGGGCCCATTTTTGTGAAAGTTGCTTATTTTTGTGGAATTCAATACCTAATTTTGTGAATTTGAACACTTATTTTCGGAAACTTTCATACCAATTTTTATAAAAGTCACTTTTTTGCTGAAATAATTGATTAAACGGATTAAAATATAAGGTAAAATGTCAATGAAGGGTCGTTTTAATCGATTATATTTTTGTGAAGGGGCAGTTTTAATCAATTCTAATTTTGTGAAAGGGTCGCAAAACGGACCCAATTTTCCTCTGCATCGACCCCTGGTATTGTATTCTGTATTGTATATTAAGGCAAAGCTGCTGGAGGGTAATCTGCACAAGGAAGTGTGCCTTGAGCAGAAGACTTTTTAAGGGGTTCCAAGGCGTATTCACGTTACGTCTTGGGAAAACTGACCAAAACTCCATACCGTTAGATCGATAACCGCCCGATAGGCCCGAACCCTGGACTTTCACACTTCATCTATCATGTGCAGTGCCTTTTATTCACTCGGACGTGGTGAGGCCCGAAGGGCCATTGAAAATTGGTGTTAGAACAAGCACTTTTAATTTCGCAATATGTTTATTAACTCGGTAAATTGTTCTTTAATACGTATTGTTGTAACAAATCTTCGAATACTACCTTATTAATTGTACAAGACTATTTATCATCTTTTCCCTTAAATGCTCAATTTAAATGTTTAAATCCTTCATACAATCTTCCAAATTTATTAAACAAATTTCAAAATGCAAAGAAATGCCGCTAAATTGAGTGACTGATTTTAAAATGCAAAGAAAAACTATAGATCTCCTAAATTTGCAACATTATAACATCTCTATCAAAATCGATAAGTATTATTTCCGTAATCGAAAATATATATACAGTTGTGAAGAAACCTTTGACGGCATTCGCTTTCGAAAAGTCCTCATAAAAATGTAACTACTCGGAAATTCACTTGTTAATTTATATTTTCCAAAAGTATAAAATGGGCAATTACAGAAACTAAACTTTCTTTGTGCAACGTAAAGCTGAACTTTATATATTTATCATACAATTTTAAAATGCATTAGTACTTCAGAGAAGTCTGGTTTAATTAAAATTTTTGGCCTAGGAAAAGAACAGTGGTGTAGAAAAAGCTAATTAAAATATAAATGTTCTTTTATTTTACATTCTACTGTAATAATAAAATTAATTAAAACTAAAGTCTTTCTCAACAGATGAGTATAAATTATTTCAATTTCCTGTTTCTTCCTTTACGTGTAAAAATATTTTTGAATACGTCAATTAAAAATACAATTTCGCAAACATCAGATTGTAACACTTGGAAATTTAATTTCCTTATTTTTATTAATCTGTCCGCGATCAAGGAAGTGATTCAGCGAATTCTCAGAAACACAATAAAATTTTTCAATGTGCCTTTATATATTACTTTATTCATCTAAAGGCCGCCGAAGGAAATTTAAAAAATAATAATATTAATTATTTGTATGTTGAAGGAAATAGAATAGCGCGTCGTAGGCGGAATTTAGTTTTGAAATTTTCAGATCGTTATAATGCAATCTTTTTCTAACCTGGCCAAATTAAACAAAATTTTAGTCATCTCCGTCGAGCGAAATATTTATTTTTTAATGGAGAAAATTGCGGTATTTGTAAATGGCATCACTTTTATCGTCTCAAATCCGGTTTTGAAAATAATAAGGTGGGAATTATTAAGTTTCCAACGCAGTTGGAAAATGCATAGGATTGAGGTTCGTTCGTCTGTCAGTCTGTCTGTCTTTACTCCAACTGCCGTTGGTCAGCATATGTTTCTTCGACATATGGGTGACGTTGTAGCTGGGTGTCTACTGGCAACTAAGCAGGAGACTTTTGTTATATTAAATTTAAATATTAACCCTTTGAGGCGCAACCCTTTCCCAATGCTGAAAAAAAGGTCAGACGTTGCCATCGCTCGACCTAACTACCAGCAAGATGGCGGACGATCGAAACGTTCATCGCGTGCCACAGATCTAGAGACTCCTTTTTTGACGACAGCTGGCTGTGCCCGCACACAGCCAGCTGCATCAAAAAAGGGTCTCTAGATCCGTGGCACGCGATGAACGTTTCGATCGTCCGCCATCTTGCTGGTAGTTAGGTCGAGCGATGGCAACGGCTGACCTTTTTTCCAGCATTGGGCAATCTGTCCAGCTGTTCTCGCGTTCTTCCATTTTTCAGCAGATGTCAGTGCTGTTAAAAATAATCGTGACATTTTTTTTTTTTTTTACGAGAAATGACGTGCTAAAAATTAAAGGATTCTCGTGGAGCTATGTCACCCGCAACTATTTTTATAGAAATCCAATCTATTCTTCGTGACTGGCAACAGTCAAAACGTCAGAGTTTGGTGTCCTCACGGTGAGGAAAAAATGTCATTTTCATACTATTTTTTGTTATTTGCAGACTTTTCTTAAATAATATTTTATGTATATATTATATAATATTATACATTTTGGTGATTAGAAAAAGACAAATTTTGTTCTTCTTTCTGTATTTCTTTTTCTTGTCTAAGTTTTATCCGCTATTAGACTGATTCCTAGAACCCTTTTTAAGACTGCCTATTGGCATGTCACAGTTAACCTAGGGAACTAGACGAATGATTTGTGGTCATCATATACATTTCTGTAAAAGCCTTATGTTTGGAAAAGACCAGGAAAATGAACAAGGTTTTTTAAATTTTTTTTTCTTTTACTGAATTTTTCTAGAAAGTTCATAATGTTTCTTGTGTTTAATTAATGAATGATGCAAAATAATTAAGAACTTTTCAAAATAACACCATAGAAATGGTTTGTCAGGCCATACAGCTGTATGACCTGACAAGCCACTTCCATGGTGTTATTTCGGAAAAGATTTTAATTATTTTATGTTTTAAACACCAGTTATTTTGAGTGTTTTTTGTTAGTGTAGGATGTTATTAGAATTATCATTATAATATGCTTGAGAGAACAGACGATATAATGAACTAGGAGAAGAAAAAATTAATTTGGTTATATCATCTTGTGCTTTTTTTTTATATATATATATATATATATAAATATGTATACCACCAAAAATTTTATGATAGTTATTCAAAATAAAAAGTTCTTAGGTTTCAGATAAAGTGCTATTATTTTGACTAGTAAAATTAAGAAAAAGTAAGCAATTTTTGCAACTTTTTTATGTTTGTTGCTACCGTTTTTTGTCTCCAGTAGTGGACCCTCTGTTATAGTCCATTTCCTGTTCTAGGGTCCGGGATTAAACGGTACAGAATAATCTGACGTTATAAGCGATTTGACGTTATAAACGAAGCCCGTGTAATAGAGTTCAACTAAAATCGCAGAATCAACTACTACATTTAAGTCAAAATTTCTATACTCATAAGATCAATATCATTGATGTCCTATAACCTTAATAGTTAAGTCATAATCTCCAGATTCTTCTATTAAATATAATAAACGTAAAGATGGAAAAGCAATAAATAATGAAAACACAGCAGGTAATACAGTTCAAATTCTTTCTAATTCCTGACCCTCAAATATCCTTAAAATAAAGAAATTATTCAAACAAGAACTAAATTTGTTGGCGTGGTCCTCTAGTCTTGCTGTCAGGATCCAAATCTCCTGTAGAGTCTTTCTATTTATTCTACTTCCGCATTTTCTCTGTCGAACGTTCTAGAAAGTCAGGCTTTCTTTATCTGGGCTTTGGGTGGAGGAGGGCGAAGAGGTAACTGTACCATCTTCTTACCTGGGGTCGAACAACTGGAGGAAATGATTGCGAAAAGTTCAAGGCTACCACCCGAACATGACTTTGGCTCCATTCTTCTGTGATTAGAGTGTGTGGGTGCGGGGGGGGCGAGGGGGGGGCTTATTCAGGGGATGCCCATTTTTCTGTTTTAGTTACCATTCATCTTTCGCATAGATGAATTCCTTCTATCCGTAACCTATCACAGGTATGCTAGGTATCAGATATGTCGCTATTGCCTTCTCACCTTTAACCCGCAGTGTTCCCGCTCTGGGAACACCAAACTCTGACGGTTTGACTGTTGCCAGTCAAGAAGAATAGATTGGATTTCTATAAAAAGAGTTGCGGGTGACATAGCTCCAACGAGAATCCTTTACTTTTTAGCACGTCATTTTTTTCCCGTAAAAAAAGGGTCACGATTATTTTTAAACAGCACTGACATCTGTTGAAAAATGGAAGAATGCAAGGGCAGCCGTTGCCATCGCTCGACTGAACGACCAGCAAGAGGGCGGACGATCGAAACGTTCATCGCGTGCCACAGATCGAGAGACCCCTTTTTTGACGACAGCTGGCTGTGCCCGCGCATAGCCAGCTGCTTCAAAAAAGGGTCTCTAGATCTGTTTCACGCGATGAACGTTTCGATCGTCCGCCATCTTGCTGGTCGTTAAGTCGAGCGATGGCAACGGCTGCCCTTTTTTCAGCATTGGGAAAGGGTTGCGCCTCAAAGGGTTAATAGACGTTTGAGCATATAATGTATTAGAACCGAAAACCGCGTACAGTTCAGCTCGGAGAACTTAGTTATAGTGGTCTCCGGGCTTGATGTATGCTTCCCGTATGTCCATCTCGAAAGTGACTCATTCTTTAGGACTCATCAACAAATGTTTGCTTTATTCTATGTCGTTTGGTAGCTCAGAGGATATAGATTTGTACTACAATTGAATCAACCTAAACAAATGATTCCATTCCCGTCAATTAAATCAATTGTTGTTGTCTCTTGTTTCCTCTTGTTCGTCTTTTAAGTTAGAACTAGGAGGCTTCTGAAAAGTCCATATTAATAAAGTCCATAAGTGTTGTACTGGAACAGAAAGAAAATAAGAAAAAATAATCTGGAGTGACTCCAGTCGACTTCCGAACACTTACGAATAAGATCATTACCAAGCATTTAAATAAATTTTAATCGATGAATCATTCAAACATATATACCAAATTGAAGATCAATCGAATGTATCGTTTAAACGCTATCGAACTTTCATGAATTTCTCCCCATAGTCCATAATGTAAAAGAAATCTTTTTCGTAGCCCTGTAGAAAAACTATAAGTTCTATACACATCAAAATCAATACCGGTCTTACAATGGTGGTTTATGACATGTATCCCAATCTGAGCTCAATCGAATGTATCGTTTAAACGCTAGCGCACTTTTAAGAATTTCCTCCCATAGGCCATAATGTAAAAGAAATCTTTGTCGTAGCCCTGTAGAAAAACTATAAGTTCTATACACATCCAAATCAATACCGGTCTTGCGACGGTGGCTTATAACATATATAACCAATTTGAGCTCAATCAAATGCCCCGTTCAGGAGCTATCGTGTTCACTCACATACACACATACATACATACATCTCGTAAAAATAGCATAAATGAATTCAGGAGACCTCAAAACGTGTAAATACACCAAAATCTCGAATTCGAATTTTTTCATGATTACAATACTTTCCTTACATGGTACATGTTCGGAAAGTAAAAAACAGCATAGAGTGAAGGGTAATCACCTACAGCGCCGGGCCGATTCCAGATTGAGTACATTTCTTATGTTATTCCTATTGTCCTTGATAGGCCTAGGTCTAACAAAGTATATCAGTATGTCGTCATTTACCCCTCCACACGTGACCCTCACTCGGATTACACTTATGAGTTGCATAAGTAACCTGCATTGTTGTTCAATCATTCAGTCGGATTGGCTAAGTTTCATATTTTCCCTTATAGTCTAAGAGCTAGTGAAAAGCTACCTATATATATTTGACCAGACCTGGGTTTTTGTACATTGAGGCCCCGATACCTACCATACATGAGAGATGGGGAGTCACTAAGCAAAGATTGGTGGACGCGGCGGGCACTCAGGAAAGACAGGTATCGATTTTCGGCGAATTTTAAATTCATTTGACCACGTCTGCCGTTTGGAAATTTGAAAATATATTATTATTATTATCGGAAAATCACAATGGCAGACCATTATCACGCGTTTAACATTGTGGCAGACAGTTATGAAAGTGCTGAAAAAAATAAAATTTTGAAAGTAACTGACCAGATCTGCCATTGATATGTTTAATCTCGCCGCGTCCACCATTCTGGGCTTAGTGACTCCCCATCTCATGTATGGTAGGTAAGGTATGGGGCCTCAATGTACAAAAACCCAGGTCTGGTCAAATACATACAGGTAGCTTTTCACTAGCTCTTAGACTATTAGACCCGTGACTGAAAGATCCTTGGTATCCATATCGTCGAATGTTCCACCCCTGGGTGATGGTAATCCAGTGGTTTCGGTGATGGACCACTAATCGAAGGGATGTAATAGAACACATTTGGACGAACACTGCAATCATTGTATTAATAGGGCTGTAGCTTGTGACGTCACTGGTAGGCAAAACAAGCCAGGCTAACCAATAAGCAGGCTTGTTCTACAGGATGTCTGGTAGGCAAAACTGGAACGTAACCAATAGGCTTGCTCTACGTGACGTCGTGTTAGTAAACATGCTACAGCCCTATAGGTTTGCGTATCACAAGCCAGAGGCGTAGCTAGGGTTTTCAGCGCCTGGGGACAATTGAAAATTTTGCGCCCTCTCCTATTCGCCAAAATGCAATGGTGAAGGTTTTATATACAATTCGGCTCCCCTTAAGTGCTGCGCCCGGGGACAGATGCCCCTCCTTGACCCCCCTCTAGCTACGCCACTGTCACAAGCCAAACCTCTCACCACGTTTTTCAATCCGAGAAATGCAACCTGGAACGCTGAAAAGGAATATTCAATCCAGGTTGTTTGTTTGTAAAGGGTTGTGTTTGCTAAACAAACATTTGACTTTAAATTTCCAGCGGCTTGCTGGGTTTGATCATTTCAGTTGATATTTCTAACATCTTATTTCTTAGGTTGTGTTCTAGATTCACCGAAATGCATTTATAGACAGTCGCTTTGTCATTTAACACTTTTCGGCATTGGGCAGTCTGTCCAGTTGTTCTTCTATACCCATGTATTTCCATCGTATTCTTCCAGTTTTCAGCAGATGCCAGTGCTGTTAAAAATAATCCTGACAATTTCGCAAATAATGGACCATTTTTTTGAATTGGACAAATGCAAATTTGAAATTCGACCAAATGATGTGGTAAAAAGTAAAGAATTCTCGTGTAACTGCGTCACCCTCAAGTATTTTTATAGAAATCAAATTGATTCTTCTTGACTGGCAACAGTGAAAACGTCAGAGTTTTGTGTTCTCGCGGCGAGGACACCGCGAGTTTAAAAGGGTTAAGTGATTTCCGCCACGTGGAAAGGTTTGTATTCTGATCCGCAGTCGACTACCGGATTCCATCCTGTTCATACGGTGCCCATGAATGCTGAAGTCCGCAATTCCAAAGGGCCTCTCCTGGAATTTTTAAGGGGATGCCAATATTCAGAAGTTCCACTTTTCGAATTGAGGATAAAGCATTTCCGAGAACGAGGGCAAAAAAAAAGAAAAAGCTCTAAACGACACGTTCGGTGGCTTCAGCTGCCCCTCCTTTTTCTCGGAGGTCAAACTAGCTGGAAGGAAGTGCCGGCACGCTCAAGTTCAAGGTTGGCTCAACTCGATGACGACTTTGACCCCGAAAATGCAAAAAGCGGGGGGGGCTTTATTCAGGGGATGCCCTTTCTCCCATCCGGTCTCGTGTGCAATTCACCTTCCGCAGAATCTCCACCTGAATCTGCCCCTCTTCCCGGTCGTTTTCTTTTTTTTTTTCCAGAGAGTAGGTCATCGACGTGGGCAAGGTGTGTATGTGTGCTGGCCGCCGCGAGTGGGATATTCCTCCATCTTAATTGCCCCTTGCCCATCTGGGTCACTGTCATTGGAGGTCAGACCAGAAGAAAAACAGGGCGGGTGAAAAAAAAAGACAATGGGGCGCCCGCGGGCATCGCTTCCTCCTGCTGCTGCCGCATTTCTGGGTGCAATCAACTCTTTGACAGAGAACTTATAGCTGATTGACAGTGTTCCCCCGTTGGCTGTGCTGCCGTGTTTATTGAACATTGTCACTGTATATCGGACCTTCCGTTCTGACTACGCCCGGGCTTCTCTGGGTGAAGAATAAGAAGCTAGAAAGATAAATCATGCAGAACGCATCGATTCTAAAACTCTTCTTAACCCTTTGAGGCGCAACCCTTTCCCAATGCTGAAAAAAGGGCAGCCGTTGCCATCGCTCGACTTAACTACCCGCAAGATGGCGGACGATCGAAACGTTCATCGCCTGTGACAGATCTAGAGACCCCTTTTTTGACGACAGCTGGGTGTGCGCGAGCACAGCCAGCTGTCGTCAAAAGTTAAAAATATTGAACATACGCAAAATTGATGTCATAAACATAAAAATAGTCTGGATTTTTATGGTACATGATGACGACCTGGAAAAGTTAGGGAATTTTTTTTTTTCAGAAATTGAGTTGCAACCCTGAAAAATGTTTTTAATTAGGTAGAGACATTGCCCTGACATTGAAGTAACCTCACTGACCTTTTTTTTTTTTTTTTAATGGCTGTGCGGCACAGCCAGCTGTCGTCAAAAAGGGGTCTCTAAATATGTGGCACGCGATGAACGTTTCGATCGTCCGCCCTCTTGCTGGTCGTTAAATCGAGCGATGTCAACGGCTGCCCTTTTTCCAGCATTGGGAAAGGGTTTCGCCTCAAAGGGTTAAATAGGGATGCTTTTTGGCATGACTTGTCTTGTCCTTCGAGAAAAACGCAATGCAAACTGTCTGCAATGGGTAGAAGATAACTGATCCCGGCAGCGTGGGATAATCCGTACCGGAGAAACCGATAAACCGCTATTCCCGTTCGGATAAGCCGTGTGACTCAGTCCGGAGTAGATGACGTGTTTAGTGCGTACGTAGTATCTCCAGAGTATCTTTGTCGGGATTCCTCATCTGCTTAAAAGACCAGTTAAGTAGGCATGGCCGTGTCCTCCGGGTTCATTCCTCGGTGCGCTGGACCGATTCGAATGCCTCGCCATATATATATCCACTCTCTCGCCGAAGGGTTGGATCGGGTTGGTGTTTGTTCTGTCTTCTCTCCTTTCGTTTTGTTATAAAGAGTGGAATATACCTACGTCGAAGTGGGTTGATGCACCACCTCCTAGATATAGAAGGCCTGAGAACAGAAAGTTTTGCGTCATCAGTAGGTCCACTAAAATGAAGTCATCACACATTTATTTTCACAAAGTAAAACTACTCAAAGTTTGTGGTGAATTTACTACCGCGTATAAAATTTAATTTTACGACAAACAGGAAATTTTAACTATCGCTAATTATATGATATAGAAATAGATCATAATAAATAATTTTTTATCAGAAAGGTATTTTAATTTTTATCTTCAACTTAAAATATTTTCTCAAATTTGTATCAACCACCGGAAATTCTAAATAGTTTTACTTTATGAACAAAAAAACTGTCATGACGTCATCTTAGAAGACCTAGTGATGACGTAAAAGCTTCTGTTCTCGGGCCTTCTATATCTAGGAGGTAGTGGTTGATGTCGCCATGTTTGGCCTTTTTAAAGCCTGCCCTTCACTATGCAATCCATCTGACAGGCTGTTAGGATAAGGGTCATTTTTATCAGAATGTAGACATTGGCGGGCGCAGAGTCACCCCCAAAATTCCTCAAATTGACCTGCGGTGATGGAGATGCGGATTTCAGTCTTGAAGATTGCTCGCGACGTTGGCCAAACCTCGGGTGAGTGTTACGCTAACCACTGCTCGATTTCTGACGTGGTTTGGACGTTTTACCACCGTGCGGAGACGTAATGAATCGCATACTCGGAAAGCATATTCCTCTGCAACGTTACAGGGATGTCGGGAAAAATACTGCCGAATTCGAACCGATAAAATAGATAGTCTGCCAACTTTTTACCGAGTACTCTTGCTGCTTGGGTCAGTATCAACTTCCGGATATTTCTAAACTCGTCCTCCAAGGAATGTAGACGTAAAAAAAAAAAAAAAAAATGGTGTCTCTCTTTCTTGAAAGAAAAAAATGTATATTATCTATAAATTTCTTACTGTAGAATGTAACAAATGTAAATTCCATATTTAGGTTTGGCTTGTTTGTCATTAAAAACTTGTTGAAATTTTATCTTAAAAAATAAATGAATGAATGCAAAAGCATTACTTCCCGCCCCCAATAAGTAGCATTATCTTGTCTGAAACGTGTCGACGCTGCTTGAATGCTTGCTTACGTTCTTGACCAGTTCCGGCAACGACTTGGAAAAATAAAAGACGGCAGCGCCGCCACTCGGGAAGACGTCGGGGGAATTGATTCATTCCGATGGTCAAGTGTGCGTGCGATTCTCCTCTCTGGCACACAAGATCTGAACTTTTGCACTATTGACCTGGATTTTTTTTTCGTCGCTGCTTCTTCTTCGCAGCTGCTTGTTCAATCTTCCTCCCCCCGATTTTTAATTCGATTCTATTAACGTATTCGTTCAGTTTCTTTTTTACGAGTTTTCTTTCTTTTTTTTTCTTGAACTCTCCGATTGTTCAATCCGCTCTTTCGACACTTTTTTTTAGAGAAACAAAGCCAAGATGATACGCAGTCTTACTTAATGTTGCATTTTTATGTAGGCAACAGCGTGACTTTTCGCAAAAAAAAAAAAAAAAAAAAACCACCAAAAAAAAAAAAAAATAATAATGAACACCTCGCCGTTTTTTGAAATTCAACAGTTTGTGGGTTTGAAGAGATTTTTATTAGTTTAGGAAGTGAATTATCTTTTCTAGCGTATACGCTAATCATTGACACCTAACCCTGTTACAATTAAAGTTACCAAACGGCTCAATGAACCCCATTACCCACCCTCAGTTCTCGTCTTGAACAGTAAAACTTGGACAAAAAATACAGTAAAGTGATTATAAACACATTTTCAACTCCCCCCTGGTATTTGAAAAAAATCGTTTTAGTGTAGTGCAACCATTAAAAATTGAATTACTGAAATAAATATTAATTTTTTAAGGTATGCTTTTTTGTTTCTCTTTATACAAGTTAGCACATCTGCTAGAATTCTGCAAAAAAAATTTGCAGCTGTATTCAATTAATAAATTACCATGTGCTCAGGTTTAAGGTAATTTTAGTTTTCCTATAGTTTTTCTTTTCCTCCTTTTTTATTATATAGGTTTTAGTTTTCCTATAGTTTTTCTTTTCCCCCTTTTTTCATTATATAGGTTTTAGGTATTAATAATTTAACTGATATATATTTGTAGTAATGTTTTATTTCTGCCAAAAAGGTTTTCGGTAATTTTTTTTGTCAGCTTTCTACAGCTTTTGTCGTAATATCGACAAATTGGTCGACCTCTTTTACTTTAAAAAGGAGAAAATAGCAGATTTTTTTTAAACTTAAAATCAGAAGATATCGGATTTTATAAAACTTTTTAATCTTGGCACATCTTAAGAATAACGACAAAACTAAAAATAAAGAATTAGTTTTAATTCTTAATAACAGTGAATCAGACGGGTGGGTCATTTCATTATTATGATTTGGAATTAAGAGAGGGGAAAAATTGTTTTCAAGGAGTTTTTTAAGGAAAACCATCTCTACAAAAGTATGTTAGATGAATCAGTTCTCGCTGTTTTGTCCCGAAATATATTGAGGAAAAAGTATGCATTGCGTAAAACTCCTGTATTATTGAGTATTTCCTGGTTCGTGCATTATTAAACGATATATCGTTGTTGTTTTAGGTACTTCATTTCACTAAACGTGAGTAATACACTTATTTTAAACAGATGACGACAGTTAATCTATTTAATTAAAATGAGTGTGCTAGATAAATATCCCGTTTCTAAATTTATCTTTCTATTTTAATTCACCCCTTTTCCAGTTTCGGTCCAAACGCAGATTAACAATTATGTTATTGCAGTAAAAATTGTTTTAAGCGGAATTCCCCTGGGGGGAGGGGGACTACTAACTACTGAATTTTGCTGAATGCAGCCATGTTTTAGCCCTCTGAAACGCAAGCATTTCCACACCAATGTAGAAGACCAGCTGGGTAGACTGCCCAACGGTGAGAAAGTACCGCCGTTGCCATCGATGCATTTAACTACCAACACCATGAAGGTCGATCGAATCGTCCATCTGACACAGCTGGCTGTGTCGCAAAGTATGCTGAGCGCTAGAGGGTCAACGTATAGATAAAGAGGAAGTTTCATATGGTAGCGTACAGTGGCGGATCCAGAAATTCTCTTTTGGGAGGGGCTAAATTTCGGAAAAAGCTTATTTCACCCCAGAAAAATATACAATAACGCAAAATTTTAATCTAAACCAATGTAAAAACTTTTGGGAGGGGCTAAGTGATTAAAAAAGATCACTTTATATATTCAAAGTTCATAATGAAGCAGAATGTTACTCTTTAGCAAACTCTTTTGGGGGGGGCTGAAGCCCCCTAGCCCCTCCCCTGAATCCGCTACTGGTAGCGTATAAACGCTGGTGATGAACGAATAACGAATTAGCCAAATGTCGAATATTCAACAGCAACATATCAAAGTTGTTGGGTTTTTTTTTTTTCGGGGGGGGGGATGATTTAACTGTATATAAAATGTCCTTTTTTGTATTTTTAATTAAAAATAAAATTATAAGATCCATTCTTTTTATGTCTTTTAATAATGTAATATTTTAAACACACTTTTTAATGTGAGAGCACTATATTTTATTACGCTAAATACTACAATTGTTGGTATATATTTGTATATAAACTCGTTTAAGAAATAGGAAAATTTGTATTTTTCAGACAATTATATTGTTTTCACAAGACTTTGTTTAATTAATATACTTTAAGAGATCATTAAAAGTTTTAAATTATAATTATATATGATACGTATTTCGAATTGAAAATTGTAATGCTTGACTTTCTTTTTCTCACCCTGTAATATCATTACACTTATGATACCCCCTTAAAAACTAAAATTGAATAAAGTTAGGAGATTTTTCTTTCGACAGTTAATATATTAACTCCAAATGTTTTAACTTTAAAAAAGCATTATTTCCTAATTATCCTGAAATTATTCTGTGAAGCACACTAATTTCAGTGCCGAATAGTTGGCCGTTATATCCTTAGTTTACGCATGTAGGCAACGCGGTGCATAAGCAACTTGTGAGAAGTATAGACCGGGGGAGGAGGGATATCGAGCAAAGTTTATGTATTTTTTCTGTTCTCATTTTTTCTTCACTTCGGCTTTTAAATTCGCATCTCTCTTCTTCCTGTATGCAGTATTCTTTTAATTGTTTATTTTTCTCGTCAGAACGTAGTCGCCATCTGGGCTAAAAATAGATTCGGTTACGCCAGATTTGCAATTGGAATAGTAATCGCAATTGTGAATTTGAGATTACTATTCCAAAAATAAAGAAAACGCTAATGTTATTCGAATGGTATTCAAATAGTAAAAATCGCAAATATTCACTATTCAATTAATCGATTATATTCGAATAGTAGTAATCGATTATATAAATCATTCTAATGGCACGTCCCTAACTGTACTCCGTTCGCAAGTCTTAGATTGTATGTTGCAGTGCAGTAGTCTCCACCTGACGTACGCAAGCAATGACCGCAAGGGCGTCGACTCGATTCCATTCGACTCGGAACGGCAACACCCAAACAGTGTGTCGATGAAATCGAGTCAGGAAAGGGGCCCCAGCAGGAAGTGTCAGCGGGTAGTAAGCGAGTAAGTAGTATGTCACAGCAGCGAAGCCTTACCAAGTTCGTGACCGACTTCTGCTCGTGGAGTTCTTTTTTTATTTCTTCGGATTGATCTCCTTCCCCCACTTAACCATTTTTTTTTTTTTTTTTAATCCGTCCACCTTGACTCCGGACTCGGAAGGTCAACTGAAACTTTTTTTTTTTTCCCAGTATTATATTTTATCTGTGTTCTTCGGTTCGCGAACGTATCTTTTTTTCTTTCTTTTCTTATACTTTTTCTCGCTTGTACGAGTCTCCTTTTAGCAGGTGGAAAAGAGGGCTATTTCCGTGGGCGTCGACGGTAAACTTTGTGACGCAATCTGCACCTTAGTAGACCCTGGGTCGACCGATCTTGAGGCGAATGGCTTTCGAGGTGGATGCGGAGGTGGGTTGAGGTGTTTCGGGCCCCCTAATCAGAGAGAAAAGTTCACAAATGAAGTCAAATTCAAATGTGCAGATGCTTTAGATCAGAGTTACTTAACCCTTTGAGGCACAACCCTTTCCCAATGCTGAAAAAAGGGCAGCCGTTGCCATCGTTCGATTTAACGACCAGCAAGAGGGCGGACGATCGAAACGTTCATCGCGTGCCGCAGATCGAGAGACCCTTTTTTGACGACGTGCGGCACAGCCAGCTGTCGTCAAAAAGGGGTCTCTAGATCTGCGGCACGCGCTGAACGTTTCGATCGTCCGCCCTCTTGCTGGTAGTGAAGTCGAGCGATGGCAACGGCTGCCCTTTTTTCAGTTTGGGGCACTCTATCCAGCTGTTCTCGCATGCTTCCATTTTTCAGCAGATGTCAGTACTGTTAAAAATAATCGTGACCATTTTTTATGGGAAATGACGTGCTAAAAAGTAAAGGATTCTCGTGGAGCTATGTCACCCGCAACTATTTTTATAGAAATCAAATCTATTAGAGTCGTGACTGGCAACAGTCAAAATGTCAGATTTGGGTGTTCCCCGAGGGGGAACACTGCACGTTAGAGGGTTAAACTGTGTGTCGCTACCCCTGTTGGGGTCACTGAAATCTGCAGCAAGGGCTGTCAAAAATTGTAGCAATGTTTATATTTCTTTAAGTTATGACAATTTTACGACATTTTCGACTTTAGCAGCATTTTTGTCTCTAACTACCATAAAAGTCAAAGTGTCGATCAAATCTAAAGATTACTGAAGAACTTCGCTGTGCCGGACACAGCCAGCTATCGTAAAAAAAAAAAAAAAAAAAAAAATGGGTTTCTAGATCTGTGTGCACGCGATGAACGTTTCGATCGTCCTCCATCTTGCTGGTCGTTAAGTCGAGCGATGGCAACGGCTGCCCTTTTCTCAGCATTGGGAAAGGGTTGCTCCTAAAACTCGTGGAATTGATCCACCCATTTCCTGTCAACACAGCTCCATGTGTACGGGAATTTTCTGCGATGATCTGAATTAAAACAGCTTTTCGTTCATCCATTCAAGAAGAGTGATTAAATCATACAATGATGGTAAAATGTAATGGAGTATCCATTGGTGATAATGATCCATGTTCAGCTATAACTCTGTGATGGAATGCATACCTGCCAACTCTTCTTGTTTTGACAGAAGACTTCCGTTTTTTTAAGCTATCTTCTGGTCTTCTGCCAGAGGATAAAAATCTTCTGTTTTTTTTTTTTTTTTAATTTTTAGTTGATATATTAAATTGTATTGCAAACTATGCTAAAAAATTAGTAAATAAATAAATCCATTTCAAAGTAATTTATTAAGATAATCATTTCAACAGCTAACAGCACAGTGCTGTTGTATGAGTGAGGTCAAAGCGTTTGTAAACAAATCTTTTATTGATAGTTAAAAAAAAAAAAAAAAAAAAAACAGAACTTCATTTCGTTCCTTCGTCAGTAATTCATCATTAGAAAATTTATTTGTGTTGAAAACTAAAGCTAACATACTTTTATGAAAATAGTTTTTCTGATGAACTATTAGTAAAAGCTGAAAAAGCTACTTTGAACCAGCTAAAAAAAAAAAATCTTAATCTGTTTATTTTCAACGTACTTTGGTTAAAAATAAAGTCAAATTTCCATTTATTTAATTTTTTTTTATATTTGTGAACATACTCCATCTGTTTTCATTTTGTATAAAAATTTCAGGTAAGCTCTTTTCTATTACTATTTAATTTTGTTTTCATTTCTATGCATTACTAATATAAAAAATAATGAGAAATGGTGCTAAACTGGGGGGTCTTCTGTTTTTACTTCTTATATTTAAAAATTATCTTCTGATTTTTTATGAAATCTTCTGCTTTTTCAACCCGATTCTTCCTGTTTTTGGCTTAAGGAGGTTGACAGGTATGGGAATGATAGAAAAAACATAATACATAGACTGGATAGTAAGTAGCAATTGCTAACTGACATTTAACAAAATTGCAACGAAATGATTAAAAATCCTCAAATGATTTATTATTTTTCCCTTCTTATACTTTTGTGTCCTTGCAATGAAAAATTAAGTTGTTAATTATATTGAATGGTTCGTTTTTTTTTTTTTTTTATCACGAATGTCGTTTGGTAGAAACTTTTCCCTTTGAAGAGGGTTAATCGGTTTATGTTTCAAGATATGAAGTTCATAATCAACCATAGTTCTTGTCTGTATGTTCGACAGGCATGCATGCAACACAATGTCTTTGTTTTCTTATAAATGCATTTGATTTTACAAGCTAAGTCAATACCTTACAGTATAAAAATTCTTCTGGGGTGGATGTGTGTGTGCGGAAGGGGGAGGGGCACACGCACCCATCTGTATCTGCCAATGGATACATATCCAGTCCAGTAATCTTGAGACATGTTTGTGTAAACAGGATCGATCGGTTATGAGGACCAAAACATTCTTGCCCCCCGACGCGTGGTCAGTTTAACCGGAATCGGCTGTATATAAATATTTTGTAGAATTACAATATGAACTTGTGGCCCCGTTGTTGTGTACACAGACTACGAAACGGATCGATCGGTTCTATCCGCCCATTATGTAACAGTGGAGTGCTGAGATTTTGCAATATTGACATTTTGCGTTCGCTTTTTATGGAAAGAATGGAGAAAGTTTCGTCATTCTGATAGGAAGTTGAATGGGGTCCAGAGTTTGCCCGCCCTTTCGCAAGTAGGAGCCGTGCATCCGTGTTTTTGAGACAGAAATTTCCGCTCGCGTGTCCATTGTTTTGGGTTTAATAAGTTACAGGGGAAAAAATAAAAATAAAAAAGCAGTGGCGTACTGGTAAAGTCACAAGCGATAAACGTATGTGTCGAGTTGAGGCGTTCCCAGAAGGATTTTGTGTGATTAGGGGAGGGGATTCCAAGTGTTTCTCCGCGCGCCTAATACCGTATTTGAATGAGCTGGAGAAAGAAATAGAAGAGCTTGCTATAAAATGGTCAGAATATTAAATTTACTATCGTTAACATTTTTTTTTTTTTTATTGTTGAATTTTTTTTCTAATCCAACTTTAAAGATAATAAACAATACGGAATTGCGGTAGCAGAGTTTGGGTCTCCCGTCTCCTCATGACATGTATGAATACTAGAGATGAGACGGGCTCAGCCCGAGCCCGAATCGGGCTCGTGAAAAATTTCTCTTTTATTAAACATACTCCTTGAAACAGATTTTAAAAAGTGATTCATGAGGAAAATAAAAGTACTAAAAATAAAAAATAGCGGCACGCCCGCCTAAAAGGTGCGTGAAGCTCTTTGAGTATTTCAGAACGGCGGCTTATATTGCTTAGTTAGTCATGAGAGTGGAAATTATTTCATAAACATAGATATATAGAAAGTGCATTAAAAATTTGCAACTATATTTGTCTTTAATTTGCAACAAACGACAGAATTTATTGTATTCGATCGAATAATTACTTTATTGAATTTTATTTATCTTATCTGATATTTCGGGCTCGGGCGCCGACTTAAATAATATTGCTCGGGCTCGGGCGGGCTCGGATTAAAAGTCTTCGGGCTCGGGCTTCAAAAAATGAGCCCGAACTCATCTCTAATGAATACATCGAAGACAAATGTATTATTTTTAGTGTAATGGACCGTTAGGCTTGTGTATACAGTGTGCGGGCGTCCTTAACGGTGTAGCTCGAAAAAATCATGCGATTTTGGTACATAGTACAAATAAACTACTTAGGCCAGGCACTTCAACATTTTGAAACTGTCTCTATACAATCTGTACTACATACTGAAATAAACGATCCATCGGTATCACTTTCAAAACTTTTAGAAAAATTCTTAAAAATCTGAAATTTTCGCAAAACGTGTCCATGTTTAAGATTTTTTTCTGAAAATTTCACAAAAGCCGCAGCTTTACTTATTGCAGTGTGTAAAGCAGCTTACGAAGAACCATCTGGAATGTTTTGTAGACCATGGTGCTATTAGTTTATTTCAATTTGTGTACCAAGACTAAAAACGGAGGTTTTTTTTTTTCCGACATACACGCTAGAAGGCGCTGCAGACTCACAGCCGGGAGTGAACCTATGTGCTGCACGCAATTAAGTCCTGATTATAACACTTTTGTGTCCAGGGCACTTTTAAAATTTTGTGTCTCTATATAGAACGAAATTTTCAAGGGAAGTTTGTTTATTATTATGAATTTTGTTCTAAGATGATTTGATGTGATTTGATTCTAGTGATAATGTTTTGTTACAAGTTTTAGTAAAAAGATATTGTTTCATCTATTGATCAAAGAGCCCCTAAAATAACGAGAGCTTAGACTAGAGCCTGTTGAGCTTGTGATTTAAAAAACGTTACTACAGTCTTACTCTCAGCCCATTACTCTTAGCCCATGTTCTCTCTCTTCATTGCACAGACGGAACGGAGAAGAACCTTACTTTGTCAAGTTTTGCCTCCTAGAATGAGTCTTTGAATGTTACCAACACTGGAGTCCAGTGTTGCGCAATTTCTTTCTGAAAAGCAACACTTGGCAAAAGCCATCTCTGTTGAGGCTTTTTCAATCATCAAAGAGCTATCGCTGGTACCATTTCTTTGCAACGATAGGAAAAATTATTCCAAAGTGTCATAAACGATGCTTTCAGTGTGGTTTCCTGACTCGCTGCCTCCTAGATATAGAAAGCCTAACCACTGCTACGTCACCAAGTCTCTACGTCATCATTTGGCCTTCTAAAGGTGACGTCATCACAGATTAAATTTCATAAAGTAAAACTATTCGAAATTTCTGGTGAATTTACTCTCTCATAACAACATTTTAATGAATTGACATAGAAAATTCATTTTACAAAAAAAGAGCAGTTTTTAACTATAACGTAATAAGGGAGTAGATCGCAATTAATTGTTTTGTGTCACGAACGTATTTTAATTTTTATCTTTCACTTAAGATACTTTTTAATATTTGTAGCATTCACCAGAAATCTGAAATAGTTTTAATTTATGAGAATGAAAGTGTGGTGACGTCATTACTCGAAGACCTAATGATGGCGTCAAAGCTAAGCTTCAGCGCTCAGGCTTTCTGTATCTAGGAGGCAGTGCCTGACTTCGATTTTTGGTAATCCTAACTCTTCATGAAGACAGTAGGAAAATAGAGAACCTGCTTATGCGTGTTGAATTTCCACGTAACCAGCAAGAGAGAAAGAAAAAGGAAGAAAGGGTCACCTTTAAGAGTCTCTCTTTTAACTTTCTCTGCAGAGAAATAAATACCGACTCCCATTTTCTCTTTCATTTCGCCTTGAAAAATCTCGTCTGTCCATTCTGCACACACACACATATACGCGGAAAGGGGGAAAACAACCAAAAAACAGAACAAATAATAACGACCGAATTTGCGTATGGTAATTTTTTTTTTTTTTTTTTTTTTTTTTTTTTTTTGTCGTATTGTTAAAGAGTGATGTGGAAAAAAAAAATATGGAGAGATATCATGTCTTGTCCAATAAAAGGGCTCGGTGGAACAGGAAGGGGGGTGGGGAGGGGGGGCTGACCCTGAAAAAAGTCGTGTTTTGTTTCGTAAGCGTTCACGGCCGGACGAGTGCCTGATTGGTTTTTAATTGCGTTGCGTCGACATGGTTTGACGTAAGTGGCTGTGCAGGTGTTGAGTGTGACGCTACGTGTGTGTTCGTCTTTTACCTTTTGGAAAAACCGTAGGCAGTGTTTCCAGATCATCCGTGGCGAAAGTCGCTCATTGCATTTGAAAATGTCGCTAAATTCCCCCCCCCCCCCTTAGAAAATCGGTAAAAACTTACCAAGAGTTACTCTATTTCCTCCCGGAAAATCCATAAGAATTTTGTGGTGTGTGTAATGCGTTGTTGTATTAACCCCTAAATCAACGAGTCGCTAAATTTATCGTCCAGTCCCAAAATGCAGTGAAAAGTCGCTAAAATTGTGCAGCAAATGCCGTTAATTTTGCCACCCTGACCGCGGGTAAATCCTGACTGTTTATTTGCTATATGAAATCCCGGTGACTGAAGATTTGTTGATGGTTGGCACCGTGTTACCTCTTTTAAAGTATTGACATGCCAGAAATGTGCCCCACCCCCAACCAGAGCCACTGCTAGGATTTTTTTTTTTTTTCAGTTGGGAGGGGGGGCGGGGTGTCGATGAGTTGCCAAGTCAAACATCGGTTTTTGCCAACTGTTTTATTTTTTTTTATCAACTTTTTACGTAATTTTGCCAAATGTACCAGAAACAGAAAGTAAATCTTTTTTTTTTTTTTTTTTTTGGCCAAGTTTATTAAGATTTTGCTAGTGTTAGGGGGGGAATAGTCCCCTCTCCCCCTGCCTTTAGCAAGGGCGCTGCCCCCCACCCTCGAAATTTGCCTTCATTTGTCCTCAATTAACAGTGGATAAATTCCTCCCTACTTTTCTCACATGTAAAATTCAGAAGAGTTTAGCATTTTATCACAGATGGGCAGGGGCGTAGCCTATGGGGGTGGGGTTAGGGGGGGTCATAACCCCCCATGAGAAATTTTTTGCCATACAAAATGTATATTCTTCACTACATTATGACAAACACGTATACATATATATGAGTTGTAGTAGTCGTAACCCCCCCCCCATGAAAAATTTCTGCCTACGCCCCTGCAGATGGGTCATTCTTTTTTCGCTTGATTTTTTTTAGTTTTTGACCCACGCTTAACCTATTTGTTTGCACGATTTAAAAAACTCAGGGACTCCTCTTTTGTGAATAGTGTTACTTTCCAATATGAGACTCTGAATGCCCAGCATAGCGCTCGTGTAGTGCAGTTAGTGGCTTAGCCAGGATTTATTTCGCGGGGGGCAGGCAGTGTAAATTGTAAACAAAGTTTTAACCTTTAAATGCACGAATTTTAAACACGTTCGCGCGATAACCCCGAGTGCAAGCTAAATTTCCTATATCAGTTCTATGAAGAACTATTTATTTTTTCCCCAAAGCGCGCAATTTGGAAGAAATATGTGAAATTTTTATTATTCACGATATGAATCATTTATTATTAAAAACTATATTTTATATGCGAAATTGGCATAAGAAATTTGGTTTCTACTCTAATCGTGCAGTGAAAAGTACGATGCTGATACGCATCGCTATGCATTTAAGTGTTTAATTGTAAGCTAAGTAATGGATGGGTTAGATTTTGCGGAGGGGGGGGGGAGGTGCAGTCGTACTATATGTATACAATTTTCAGTTTTTTCCTTTATAACGATTAACCCTATGAGGCGCAACCCTTTCCCAATGCTGAAAAAAGGGCAGGCGTTGCCATCGCTCGACTTAACTACCAGCAAGATGGCGGACGATCGAAACGTTCATCGCGTGCCACCGATCAGCTGGCTGTGCTCGCGCACAGCCAGCTGCGTCAAAAAAGGGTCTCTAGATCTGTGGCACGCGATGAACGTTTCGATCGTCCGCCATCTTGCTGGTAGTTAAGTCGAGCGATGGCAACGCCTGCCCTTTTTTCAGCATTGGGCAATCTATCCAGCTGTTCTCTCGTTCTCTTTCATTTTTTTACGCGAAATGACGTACTAAAAATTAAAGCTTTCTCATGGAGCTATGTCACCCGCAACTATTTTTATAAAAATCCAATCTATTCTTCGTGACTGGCAACAGTCCAAACGTCAGAGTTGGGTGATCCCAGAGCGGGATCACTGCACGTTAAAGGGTTAAGAGCGTTTGCAGTATTTTAAAGAAAACGGAACATTATTCAGAATTCAAGTTTTGAGGTAATAGTGTTGAGTAGAATGTAATTTGAATCGAAAACGTCATTCTTTCAACATGAAAAGAACTAAGTTGTTGCCCCTTACCTTACCCTCTCTTTTTCATTGTTTTTAAAAAGTAATAATATTTTTGAAAATGAAAGCAGTTAGTACGTGCTGGTTTGACTCTATACTTCAGCTTCACTGCTGCTTTCGTCAAAAGAAAGAAAAAAAAAAAAAAAAAAACTATTCGGCGAAGCGGTTTTCAGAATATTGGTTCCACGTTTCAGGACTTTCTAAAAATGTATTTTATGTGAAAAAGAGTCATGCTTAAGTCGTGGTCTCTTCATGTGACTTGCAGGCAGGGTATTGCGAGTCCAGGCGGCCATAAAAGAACATTTTTATGATACCTCTCCTAATTGGAAAAGAATGTGAGTTGTGTTTGATCAAGCGTGTTTTGTAAATGTCACGTGTGTTCGTATCAACGTAACGCTCGGTTTTTTTCCTGAAACAGTTTTCGGACTTCTTTCTTTTTTTTTTTTTTACGACTTTTTTTTGCCCCTTTCCAAGAGCCGGACAAATGATGTGGCCTTCTCGAGTGAGTGTTGGAAGTTTGTCTTTCCTTGTTAGCCTTGTGTACTCAGGGAAAGGGACAGCAGCTGCCCCCAAAAGGCGTTGCTAAAGCGTGTAAGACTGTGCTTTATTATATGCTTTGAAATTCATAAAAATGACCTTTCATAAATTAGCCTCATTCAAAAAAAATTTTTTACATTTGCTTAGAGTTAAATTTTGCTTTATTGTGCCTTTTGTTTGGGGAAAATGAGCTTTTACTCATAAATTTGCCAACGCGAGGGGTATCTGCCTACGGGGAACTGGGGTGGGGGATCGCCCTGGTCGGAGACCTTTTTAAGGAGTTCTAATGCATATTCAAGTTTCATCTTGAGATAGACGGCCGCGCGATAGGCCTGAACGCTGGACCTTCACTCTTCATTGTTTATAGTACTTTGTCCTCTCTGTCATGGTGGAAAAGCCCGTTAATAGCCTAAATAGCATATCAATCTATTTAGCCTATAAACATGCCATGTTTGTTTATTTGAACATTTTTGTCACTTACAAATCTAAACCATTAACCCAGTTAATTTCATAATCTGCTCAAGTACCTAAAAAGATAGATAATAATCTTGCACATTTAAAGCAAAAAATAAAAATAAATAAATAAAATAAAAACTCGGCTGTTCGAGCCTCGTCAGGGGGAGATCCCCCTGAACCCCCCCCCCTAATTTTTTAGTTTCATTGTTGCCATATTAAAACGATATTCATTGACTTTGTCATTTTATCGCTCATCTTTCGCGTATTTCGCCTGGTAACCCTATGTTAAAATTTTTATGGTGTAACCTATTTATAGAAAAATACATGGGATGCCTATTCTACAGCTTACGAAATAGTGTAACAATAGATTAAAGCTGTTGTGAACTAATAGTATTTAAATACATGTAAAATTATGTCGCATTTTTGGGATACATTTTTCATTAAAGTGTGTTGAGAGATAAAATGACGTAATCATTAAAATAAAATCAACCCTTGGTCGATTTTTAGCAAATTTCATCCTGTTGTGATGCACTGTGCTTGAAAATTTGCGCAATTATTTAAAATTATCGTATACCGCTCATGGGCATTCATACGATTGTTCTGTAGTGGTTGAGGGGCAAGTCAAGGGTCCTGCCCAAGAATATACTCTGTTTTAGTGCTGAACCACTTCTACGTTACACCAGTCACTAGTAGCATAACTAACTCAAAAAACGTTCAAAACACGTTTTTTGACGTTCAAAAGACACGTTTTGAACGTCTCTTGAACTAGTGCTACTAGGGAAGTCAATCATTACTGTAATATATTATTTTTCCTGGGAGCTAGGGGGGACCATGCCCCCTCCCTGCCTATTAGGTATAGGCACCCATGCATAATGCTGTTTAGCTGTAAAAAATAAGCCTTTTTCCCGTACGAAGAACGGGTACTTTGCTCAATGTGAATGACGCATTGACTTCATCCCGTTGAACAAAGTTGCCGGCCGTAAAAAGTGTATAAATAAGTATTTTATGGGTTGGAAATATCGGTGTGTGTGCTTTTCGAAAACGTGCTTGTGTGTGGTTTCGTGATTCGGGAGTTCTTCTGATGCAACCAGGCGGGCCATAAACTGCTTTTATGATTTCACCCTTAATTGGATATTGAATGGGATAAAGCGTATCCTGCGCTGGACCACCTGTGTTTGGACTGGTGTCGTAAGTCTCGGGACAATTTTTTACGACCGACCCGAAGACATTTTACAGCTGTGCCATCATTGTACGAGCTCGTTTTTGCGTTCTTCGTTAATCCTTTTTTAACCATTTTCACGTCTACATAGAACAACTTTATAGAATGGCCAAAACCGAAAAGTTCACCCGTTGCCATCTCTCGAGGTAACTACCACATTACCAGCAACATGTCGATCGAATCGCCCATCTCGTGCTATACAAAGCAAAAATCCTTGTTTGACACAGCCGGCAGCGCGATCGCCCGCAGACATCACGAAAAATCTGTTCTCTGAACGGTGTTTTCACTTTCATTACAGAGGGTCACATGGTGTATAAGCCAATCGCAAGTTCCAAAAAAAGTCGCATTTATTGGCTGTTAAAATGCACGGTTCTCATAGCCCCTGGAAATTCTTGAGAGCTGTTGCGACTATGATCAACGCCCCCTAGAGAGGAGAGCCGCGGCGCTTACTTGTGACGTCACACCGAGTAGGTAAGGCAAAGCGGGTGTGACGTCACTACTCGGTGTGACGTCACAAGTAAGTGCCGCGGCTTTCCTCTCTAGGGGGCGTTGCTATGAGACGGAGAATGAGGGGAAATATATCAACTGGCTTTTCATTAAATGTAGATCCCTAGACTGGTTCTTTGTTTGAGAACGAAAGCTGTTACTCTTATAGAATCACTATTCTATAAGTGATTTGATATAATAGAAAATTTGAATTTTGAAAGAATATTTACTTTTATGTTATGTATCTAATTATTTCGAGGAATAGATGGCATTATTCCAGAAAATTCTGGAATAATGCCATTTTTACTAAAGTATGTCCGTGAAACAATGATACAGTTAAGGATTGCAGTGAATTGTAATCGTTCCGAGATCTGGTGCGAGTGCCGTGCCATCCAGTTCATTTTCAATTCGTAAGTGTGTGCCGTCGTTGAAAGGTCGTAGGTTTCCAGCCCTACATGTGGCTGGTGGTACCCGCAGGGGCAGTGTCGCTTTTGGAATCCGAAATCGCAATTGCTTTGACAGAAACTGTGTCAAGGCGCGGCTTTTGCACAACCTCCCTGTCATCTGCTATAACTCTTTCTGCTTGTTGTGTTATACCATAGAGTGTGTCGGTTGGGCCACAGAGCGGTCGCCACGCTTTATTTATATCTTGTCTCGCGATGCGTTATATACAGTTGGGAAACGGGAAGACATTCGTCCTGATTAGAGAATCCATTCCCAGAGAGATACCCGATAGAGATCATCCAATCACGTGTCAAGGTTGTTGTCAATCCTTGCGAATGGCGATTAAAAATTCCTTACTTGCTGGTAAGAATTTAGGTCCGCTGGCCACAATGGCGAGTGACGCGAAAATATTCAAAAGCATCGGAGTAATGAGTTTTAGAGATCAGTTCGGGCTCATTTTTCAAGCCCGAGCGACATTATTTAAGTCGGAACTCGACCACGAAATTTCAGCTAATAGATCAATAAAAGTCAATGACTTCATTGACAGAATATCGTAAATTTAGCCGTTTGTGCAAATTAAAGACAAATATAATAGCCATCTCAATACACTTTCTAATTCTTTGTATTCAAGTTTATCCAATAATAATAATTAGTTTATTTCTCCCATGAATCTCTTTTTAAAATCGGCTTACAAGGAGTAGGTTCAATAAAGGAGAAATTTCTCACTAGCCCGAACCCAGTTCGGGGTTTCGAGTTGGGGCTGAGCCCGTCTCATCTCTAGTGAGTTTCGATTAAAAAAAAAATAGATAGTGAGTGGCAATTAACGGATTCTCTTTTCTTGTAGTAAACAAAATCTCATTGTAAACGCATTAAAAATTCTTTAAGTATTTTTCTATTACATTACAAATATTTCCGCTGTTTTCCTTGTAAATAGCTGAAATAAATTTAAATCTCTGCTTCATCCTTTATTATGTGTCTGACTTGTCAATTTTTTTACGTGACTGGCAAAAAATAAGCCTTACTAGCCACCGTTGTAGAAAATTTCGCATTGGTGTGGGCTAGTTCTTGTTGTTGTGTTGAACAGTGTCTCCCCAACAGACTTGTACACCGAAATACGACAAAAATAGAAATTGGCTGTTTTTTATTCTAAAACGTTGTTCTGTAACAGCGGTATCGAATTGTTTTAGTAGTGCGACTTCTGCTTGGTATATCTATGTAACGTGTTATCCCAAAATTCTGTAAAAAAAAAAAAAAATGAATTTCAATGTTTATTTTTAACTTTATTGTTACCATAATGACATAACCCATTGTTGACACTTAAGTCTTTTAGATTCGTGTGTCATAAAATACGGCCACTCTTGCGTTAATCTGAGTCCTGTGGTGCCTGTTTTTTTTTTTTTTTTTTAACTCTTTAAATACCCACAGGCGCACCCACCCAGAGGCTATAAGGCTAAAGCCTCCCACTCGCCTTTTAAAAAAAAGAGACGTTGTTGATTTTTAAATAAATACTTACAGTTAGTATATGAAATATAGTTAAACTCTATTACGACGTCATTGAAAAATCAGATCATTATTTATGACTGATATATAAGGAGTTATGTTGATGATAGTGGGCTTGTAGTCTAAGAGCCAGCGACCGCCAGACTTTCGTCATAGTATAAAAGCTGAAACTTTCTCTGCGCATACCCCCCAACAGAGGTAGGAACCATCGGCCACTCTAAAGTTTGGAGGATCGTGGCTTTGGCAGGTAACAGGTGGCAAAGGTGTATAAAATTGCCGAAAATTTCGTCATTTCATAAAGCTTCAATTTTTTATAGGTTCTTCTTCGCAGTACTAGAAATCACTTGATCCCTTGCCAGACACTTTTCCATCGTGGCAAACCCCCGCCAGACAACCTCAAAGTCTTGAAAAACGTAATTCTATTACGAGCGCGCTGCTAGAAAGTTCGCGCGTAAGAAAGTTCAGAATTAGCAGCATAAAATGCACTTGGCACTTTGTGACAGTTTGACGTACTTCGTCGCGGGAGTTTCCGAACACAACAGTTTCCCATGACTTCGAGGTTGTCTGGCGGGGGGTTTGCCACGATGGAAAAGTGTCTGGCAAGGGATCAAGTGATTTCTAGTACTGCGAAGAAGAACCTATAAAAAAATGAAGCTTTATGAAATGACGAAAATTTTCTGCCATTTTCTACACCTTTGCCACCTGTTACCTGCCAAAGCCACGATCCTCCAAACTTTAGAGTGGCCGATTATTCCTACTTCTGTTGGGGGTTATGCGCAGAGAAAGTTTCAGCTTTTATACTATGACGAAGGTCTGGCGGTCGCTGGCTCTTGCTCTATTGTGTTCTGTGGGTAAAGTGGTATAGAATATTTTGACGATATGAGAGAGTCATTACTATATAATCAGGGTCACTATAACCGAGTTTTTCAGTATTTGTAACCTTAGCCTTCCCCCCCCCCCGCCCGAAGTAAAATCCTGGGTGCGCCACTGGAAATACCTATCCTTTGAGTAGTGATCCACGGTCTCATCTCCTGTCAAGAGCTGTCGCGTGCCGCTCCGCATCTTCCAGCTTGGGGACACCGCACCGCATCGCTCGTGGAAGAGGAGAAATAGAAGGGGGGAAGCACACAAATCGTCAAGGATGAAGGTCTTTAACCGCCGTTCACCTGACCTCAAACGCGCAAAACCGTTACTCTTCTTGCAAAGAACGTTGTTCTCTCTGTTCGATTCCTTCCATTGTTTTGTTTTTTCTTTTTCTATGCTGATGATGATGATGTCGATCCCTCCCCATCACCTGCGCGGCTATTTGTGTCGAGCACTGCTGCCCTTAATTCCCCCTTTTGTGCTTCCCAATCTCCCCCTTTTTTTTTTTGTTTGTGCCTGTTGAGAGAGGTGTCTTTTGTTGTTGTTGTTGTGACGTAATGAACTCTAATTCTCTTTGTGTGGGGTCGTCGTGTACAAATGACTCATTTTGTAGCCAGTAGATGCTATAAAAATCTCGAAAATGTTACTTATTTTTTAGAGGGGGAGGGGGGGGGATCAGTTTGAGAGGTAACATATTTTGGCTGTTCAACTTAAATCAATTTCTTCTTTTGTTTGTTTGTTTGTTTTGAGTATTTATTTGCCTTTTTAGGTTTTGTGAAAATTATGCAAAATTTTCTGGTGGCAGGATATTAAAATATCTACTGTCAATCAAACAAAATCTAGTGAAAGGCGAAGAATCAACGCCTCCTACCTATAGGAAGCCTTACAACTCCAGCGTCAGAGAGCTCTGACGTCATCATTAGGCCTAAACTTACTAGTTTTATTTTCTGGAAATAAAAGTTTTAAAAATTTCTGGTAAATTTACCCATGAGTAGCAATATTTTAATAATTTGAGATAAAAAAAAATATAATTTTACGACAAAAGGCAGTTTTTAACGATGACTAATTAGGTAATATTATAATGAAATAGAATATAATGAATAATTTTATATCAAAATGGTATTTTAATTTTAATGTTTAATCTAAGATATCTTCTAATATTTGTGTGATTCACCAGAAATTTTAAATAGTTTTACTTCGTGAAATTAAAACTGCGATAACGTCACTTTCGTAGGCCTAATGATTCGTAGCCAGATATTTTTAATGGGGGGGGGGTACGACTACGTGTGTGTGGTAATGTAATGAAGAATATACATTTTGTATGGCAAAAAATTCCACATGGGGGGTTACGACCCCCCTAACCCCCCCCCCCTTCGCTACGCCCCTGCTAGGAGGTGTTGGACGAATGGTGTCTTGACTTTGAAAGCTCATTCCACTAAAATAAAATGGCAATATTGAAAACAAAATACTTTCTCTATTGGCAATTTCACTTAACTCTTAGTGACTCTCCAACCTGCAATCTTCTAACTATACACAGAAGTTGTTTTGTTTTGCTTGCACTCGTTTTTGGCTTTTGGAGAACCGCGCAGCCCCCTTTTGGCCAGCATATCTGCCATTTCTCTCCCATAAATACCGCAGTGTGAAGGTACCCATCGAAAAGACATATTGTGGGAAAGTTCTTTTAAGACTGTGGAACACATATGTTTTTACACTCTTGGTAACAGGAAATGGCCTGTATTGCTGAAGTCGAATCCGACAGGACAACAGCCCTCCTGAACGAGCTGTGTCTCAATGCAAGTTGTTGGAGAGCCACATGAATGGCTTTCAGTTCTCCATCAAAATGTGTGGAGTGAGTCCCAACAGGTATATAGGAACTGAATAGCTTGCTAAAGACTCCAGCACCAGCCCCCTGAACCCTATCGGTCAGAGAGCCATCCGTGTTTACATGCATCCATTCATTAGCCGGGAAACGTTTCTCAATTGTTTCCAAAGCAATAGCTCTTATTTGCTCTGGACTCATTGCCTTCTTATCTACTTTCACTTCCAGGCCCAACCGCACATCAAGGAAGCTGTAATCCAAAGGATTCGGCAAAAACAGCAGTGCCGGTTTCAGTGTTCTTATAGGGTTGTATTGTTCTAGATGAGAGACACACTAGGAAACCATTTTGTGTTTTCAAATTTCGTTGTCTATTATAATCATAGGGCCCGTTTACATGTGCAAAAATGCGGAGTAAATCCCCTGCTTCCCCTACTTAGGGGAAAAAATGCGGGGTAGAAAGATTCCTGGTCGAAAGGAGGGTTAATGCAGAGTCAACCCCGCTTTCCCATAATGCATTGCGAGTTTTTCCCTGTACTCCGCTTTAACCCGGGATTTTCCATTTTCACATGTAAACGGGCCTATAGTTCCTCCAATGAGCATTACTTGGCAGTCGAATAAGTCTCTAAATCTGGTTTGTCATTGGTTGGTTTGCCGAATATCAACTGCATTGCCAAAATGGGAATCGTTTTAACAGCTCCGGTTATAAAGTCGCTCCTAAGGATCTCGTGTCGCAAAAGCGGGAGGTCGCGTCTCGTCTCGCGTCCATCCCTATAAAATGGTTGCTTCAAAATGTAAGAAATATGAATCCTATGCTTAGTCACGGCTTGTGTGTCATTAAAATGTTGTTGAACGTTTTTTTAAATTTTATATTTTAAAAACGACATTATTTTCCAGTCCCCTAATACATTTAATAATGGTGATAATAATAAGAATTCCGATGAATTGAGAACCTTCTTCCTCTTACTTTTGGTGTGTGTGAAGTCAAATTTCTTAAGGAAGCTTAAATAAAATCCCGACTTATTGTATAGTTTTAAATACAGTTACACGTATGCAGTGTGAGCCTGTCAAGTTTCACGCTCAGTAAAGTATGCGTATAGGTACACCGTGTGACGTGTAGCGATGCATCGCGTGCGCTGTTTGGTGAAGAGGGAGCATCGATTTGGAAAAAAGAAGGGAAATCAATCACGACTCGAAACTCGGCTTTCAAAAAGAGATATACATATGCTCTGTCTGGAAGAGATAATCGTTTTAAGCCGTTGACAGACTAGCGTATCGGTGTTTTTTATTAAATCTCTTATTTTCCGCCGAGGTCGTTGAATCGAGTTCCAAAGAATAGTATAAGTGATATAGATCACTCTTTTTTTTTCTCTCTCTACCTTATCGTCTTTATTATTGAACCCATGTTTAACCTGTTCGCTCTCTTGTAATCCAGCGATTGCTTACCCCGTTTCGGTGGATACAGCAGGTCCATCCTTCTTCCAGCTATAAAACGTTCTTACTTCCACACAGCGACAGTACTTATGTTTGCGATTTGTGTGGAAGTAGAAACTTTTTATAGCTGAAGGAGGATGTACCGTTTGAACAATCCAAAACGTTTAAACTGTACTATTTTTTGTAAATGCATGTTATTTGCATACCTTAATTAATTTATTTCTCAACTGCGTTGGATATTTTTTTATTTATTTATTTAAGTTCAGTATTTTAAATTTAAATTAACAGCCAGCTGTCGTCAAAAAAGGGGTCTCTAGATCTGTGGCACGCGATGAACGTTTCGATCGTCCGCCATCTTGCTGGTCGTTAAGTCGAGCGATGGCAACGGCTGCCCTTTTTTCAGCATTGGGAAAGGGTTGCGCCTCAAAGGGTTAACTTGAGATATTTTCTAAAATTTGCATCATTCACAAGAAATTTTAAATAGTTTTACTTCATGAAAGTAAAACTGCGATGACGTCATTTTAGAAGACCTACTGATGACGTAAAAGCTTCTGTTCTCGGGCATTCTATATCTAGGACGTGTTGCTTTGGCAGTTATGACTTACACTCAAGTAGGTTTCGAGAGGATGTAAATCACCTACACAATTGTGTAGGTCAGGGGTTGAAGGCTTGAGAATAGCTCTGGGAACTAAAGATTTAAATTGTTAAAAGTATCAGCCAGTGCAGGTGAAGTCCGCCATGACACGCGGACTGACACGTTGTTACAAAAGCTGTCAAGGACGTGACACCGGGGGCCTATATAAAAGTTCGTGACAGTGTATGCATATACGGTGGCACAACACGGGTCGGTTTTCTTCGCGCCTTTCTTTCGAAATTATTTTAAGTAATTGTCCATTCTTTCTCTCCCCCTCTTTTGCGGACCGAAATATCTGCGTCACGTTTCGGAGATTATGGCGTTGGAGACAAAGAGTATTCGTGTCCGTGTACAAGCTACACGAAATCTGCGCGTTTACGAAAGATATAAACAATGGTCGTCTCGAATCGGCCCCGAAATCGTTGGGGGGTAATTGCGTAAATGGTTCTAAAAAAATAATGCGAGTTAATTTTCACTACAAACTGCCTAGCGTGCATTATAGGAAAATTCTAACTAAAATAGGATTTCCAGGAGTCAAATGCAGCTGTTGATTGACCACTAAAATAATTACCGGTTGAAAAATAATTTTATTTTTCTCACTTTTGAGACCACCCCTTATAGTACTTGGCGACAAATTCTACAATTTTTAATTTGGGATATCTCGGAAACGTGGGATTTATTTTTTATTTTATTTGCCTTCTTTTAGACAGAGTGCAACATTTTTTTAACCCTTTGAGGCGCAACCCTTTCCCAATGCTGAAAAAAGGACAGTCGTTGTCATCGCTCGACTTAACGACCAGCAAGAGGGCGGACGATCGAAACGTTCATCGCGTGCCCCACAGATCTAGGACCCTTTATTGACGACAGCTGGCTGTGCGCGTGCACAGCCAGCTGACGTCAAAAACAGGGTCTCTAGATCTGTTGCACTCGATGACCGTTTTGATCGTCCGCCCTCTTGCTGGTCGTTAAGTCGAGCGATGGCAACGGCTGCCCTTTTTTCAGCATGGGGCAATCTATCCAGCTGTTCTCGCATTCTTCCATTTTTCAGCAGATGCCAGTGGAACTATTTTTGTATAAATCAAATCTATTCTCCGTGACTGGCAACAGTCAAAACGTCAGAGTTGGGTGTTCCCAGAGGGGGAACACTGCGCGTTGAAGGGTTAAATATAAGTGATGGGAAAGGAAGGACCGTATAAAAATTAAATTTCGTAATTTAATACGTATACAGCCCCTGGTAAAAAAAAAAAACTACCGTATCTGAAAGCTACTGTTTATTTGGCGAACTTTTCTAATTGGAAGTATATTTCGATCACTAACGGTTTAAAAGATAATCGCTTTTAACATCTACTTTGAATACCTGGTAAGTACGCCACTGTTACTTACCACATCCCGATGTCGGTGAAACATAATTAGCTGTAAAATAATTAAAAAACTTTGTAAAAAACACACATAAGAAGTAAAAGGAGTGTTTTTTACAAAGTTTTTTAATTACTTTATCGTTTAACACCAGTATTTTGAGTGTTTTTCAATAATTAGCTGTGTTAGGTGTGAATGGTGCATTTTTATGAACGTTTTAATGCAACTACCAATGAAGGCGTTACGCCTTCAACTAATGTCTGATATGTCTTTTTAACAATGCGTAATGTTCTGCCAAGCTATTGAGCCTCATTGAATGGATGCTTCTGTTGTTCGTAATGACTCCTTTCAATTCTTTCAATTACAGCGGCTTAAGCTTTAATCGATCCAGTGATTAGAGCTTTTTAATTTGCCATTAAAAAAGAAATCTCCGATTGTAAAAACAGCCTCTACACGGTTCAGTAAAATCCAACTTAAAAAAAGATATATTCCTCTAATTACAGCTTTATTTTTAGTTTCTCAGTTTGGATGACTTATGATGGTGTTTTTTTTTTATTCCTTTATTATTTCGGTGCGTGTTGCTTTTGCATGTATCTTCTACCTTTCCTCAGAACACCTGTTACCCCTGCGATGCATCATTTCTTTTTTATTTTGTCGTGTTCTTCTTACACGAATCATTATGTGTTTAGTTAAGCATAAAAAAAAGCAAGAAGTTAACAGCACGCCACGATCGACTGTATGTGTGTGTGTGTTATTTATTTCTTTTTATCCCCCTGTGCTTACTAGTTGTCGAGAAAGATAATCCTTCGCTGCGTTATGCTGCTTTTTTTTTTTTACGTTGTAACGCCGTTTTGTTTGTGACGCGTCACTTGTTTTTGGAACGCCCGTCGTAATTGGGGATGATTTCGTTGTGGATTGTCAGTGTTACGTTGCAGTAACAGGTGATGGAAATAACGGTGCGGGTGTATTGAGCTGTTTTTTGGCTTGACTTCGGGGAGTGGCCTGTAAGATTGTTATTGAGTACCAGTGCTAGTGGCTGATGCACAGCTAGTAGCCGTAACTGAATCATACCCATCTGATTCTACTACATGATTTGCTAATGGACTATTTTACAGCTTTAACCCTTTGAGGCGCAACCCTTTCCCAATGCTGAAAAAAGGGCAGTCGTTGCCATCGCTCGACTTCACTACCAGCAAGATGGCACGCGATGAACGTTTTGATCGTCCGCCCTCTTGCTGGTAGTTAAGTCGAGCGATGGCAGCGGCTGCCCTTTTTTTCGGCATTGGGCATTCCATCCAGCTGTTCTCGCATTCTTCCATTTTTCAGCAGATGTCAGTGCTGTTAAAAAGAATCGTGACCATTTTTTTACGGGAAAGGACGTGCTAAAAAGTAAAGGATTCTCGTGGAGCTATGTCACCCGCAACTATTTTTATAGAACTGAAATCCATTCTTCGTGACTGGCAACAGTCAAAACGTCAGAGTTGGGTGTTCCCAGAGCGGGAACACTGCGCGTTAAAGGGTTAAGTGTGAGAGGCAATTTCCAACACTGTTGGACTGTTACAACTGCATTTGTGAGGTAAAACTGAAATGTTACTTAATCCTGGGGTGATTTTATTTTTTGAAAAACCTAATTTAATTCAAATTTTTATTACATTATCATTACTTTCATCAAATTTTGAAAAATGTTCTCACGCAGATAGGGTTTTCCAGAGAATTCCTGTAAACAACGATGAATTGGAACAAATCTTAACGGAAGAAATTTCGTGAATAACACCAGCAAGTGCTCCCGAAAACTTGATTCGACGTGTTCATGTTTGCTTTGAAAAAAGGTGGCGGATATTTTCAGCATTTGCTGAAAGTAATGATTATGTAAAGAATTTGAATTATGTTTTTCTAAAACACAATTATCAAAGGATTAAGTAATAGGGTGCGTCTCTTTCTGTTTTACCTCACACAAAAAGTTGTGACAGTCCAACAGTGTGTTGGGAATTGTCTCCCACACTTAAATAAGGTTCAAACGATTTTACTTCAATGTTACACGCTTAAATCTAGTAACGAGGTAACTAGTAACTAGAACTGAGTAAAATAATAATCAAACGGAGTATATTTTTACTCAATTATTGACTTCAAACAGCCATTCTCCCGATTGAGTAAAATTTGCTCCATTAATCGACAAATATCAATGGAGCGAAAAATTCTCAATTTTTGAGCATTCTACAACAGCTCCATTTAGGCTAAATAATAATCAAAAATGAGGAGTGTCTGTCCGTTTTTGATTAATATAACTGTACTCAATTATGATTATTATTTAAGCTATAGAATGAGCGTTTTTACAAAATCAGTCCTTTTTTAATTAATATATCTGTACTCAATTAATATTATTATTTTAAGCTAGAAAAGGGGTGTCTTATGAAAATTTGCTGTTTTTGATTTGTATATTGAATGATTCGTTTTCTTCATTTTTTATTATCAGAGCTGTAATCTATGATTATAAGCCCGAGAAAATAAATTTTAAATCAAGGCAAATACATTACATATATCTTAATACACTATAAAAAAGTATTTTTTTAATAAATAGAATATAATTTCACTGTAGTCTCTAGTTATAAAACGAATTCACAGTACAGTCAGAATACACAAATGCAATCATGGTTAAACCAGCTGTAAGATTTAATTAAAGCAGCAACCCAATTTATTGACATGAAAAAGGTAAAATAGTACTTACTCACTTGACTGAAGATATCATAACTTCATTTGTTTTACAAGAGCGACGAGATTTTTATAGTCCAATCGTAAGAAACTATGTCCATTAAAACAAAATTTTTACCGAAAGCATCCTCTCCACATTTAGGTTGAATTTATTTCACAACTCTGAATATGAAAAAGATGTATTTGGTATTCGGATATAAAATAAAATTATCACCATTCTAAAGTATCATCGGGTATCCTCTTCAGAAACTCTTTTAATTCATATTTTGATAACGACATGTTTGCTCTTCGATGCTCGCCGCAACAAAGAATATAAATAACCACTGCGTAAGCCATACTATTCCCGCTTCCCGCGTTGTGTTGTCTGTGGTGACTGTACCGTTTTCCGTTAGAGCGTTGGTCACGTGATAGTAATAGGATACCTTACTACGCATCTTTCGTGGGGGAGAGACAGAATTCTCAAATAGACAAGATTTTAGTGAAAAATGGAGTATAGTAGAAACTAGCGAATCCTGAGCATTGAGGGGAATTGAGGAGATAACAAATTATTGTCTTTAATGAGTATTTTTTAGCGTAAAAGGATTTAAATCAGCCGATAAGAAATTTAATCAATAAAGGAGTGTTAGTTTTAATCAATAGATTTAAGCGTGTAGTATAGTTGCCACATCCGTCAAATTTACGAGTAATAAGAACGGATACTCTTTTAAATAGATCACCCTGTACTGTTGTTTAGTGTGAAAGCAATAAATGATGATAATAAAATATTGTATTTCGTTGAAAGCTAGACTTTATGTATGTATATGCAGAGGGTGTCCCGTAAATATTGAGATAGTCTTATAGTGGAGGTAGGACACATCGTAAAGATTCAGAATCGAATAGCAATGTGGGAACATAAACGTAGTTTTCATTGACCTTTTAATAATCACATTTGGAAGAGTTCTGAAGTGTTTGCCTAATTTCTTAACAGAGTTACATTAACATTGGGCTTCTCTCCTAGAATTTCATCCATGAAATAAAGTAGAACAACTTTTTTTGAACAACAAGTGTTTTCTGTTTAAAAATTACAGAATTAATATAATTATTTAAATTTTATCAACTATTAATAACATTATTAGTTCATCGCGTTATCAAAAATTTGAATAGCAGCAAAAAAGGAATATATTTTTTACAAACTATAATTTATGGTTATTTCATTTTTAATTTTGGAAGAGTCAATAAATGAATAAAGTATATCCATTTAACTAGATAAAAGCATTACACTTTTTTTTTCCTTCTATATTTCATAGCTTTTTTGTTTCAAAACTGTATAGTAAAGTAGATTATGAAATTATTTCGTGTTTTATTAAGGATTCATCCAAAACTACACTGCCGCCATATCACGACTTAATTTCGGTAAGTTCAGAAACACCTGAAAAGTTCACGTCATAGTCATTGCGCCTGTGGCAATTAAATCAAAAATCATGATTGTCGAGTTATGACGCTGTTGCCGCAAATGAGCGGTATGTGTCAATTAATATTCCATTGTTTATGAGAGCCCCTGGACTGTTGCATAGCCTCTAAGCCTGTCCTTGTGACGTCACGTCGCCTGCAGTGTCTCTTCCCCGCCCGGTGGGTATCCCTGCTGGGAATTGACATTGCCAGGCAAGGTAGTTGACAAACCGCCCAAGTCTTGTATATTTGTTTGTGTACGGTGGCAGCAGGAACGATGTTGCTGTTGTATAAGAGAATCTCCTGGATTTCTAAATGTGTTCGGAACTAAAATACCACTGAATCGGGGGGAAAATATCACCGAATTGGCATTAATACTTTTTTTTATTACTGAATACTTATTTTTGAACCCCCCCTCCCCCTTATAAAAAAAAGTAAAAAAATATTGTATAGTTCAAGATTCAGTATTGACGTTTATTAAGAGAACTTTTTATGTTATTGAATGTACTTTTTCAGTAACACAAATGCAATTATTTTTTTCCCAGAGGCCTAGTAGGTAAGTTATGGCAAATGGATTAAGAGTGAATGTCCAGGTTTCTGGCCGATCTAACGGTCTGGAATTTTGGGGCGAATTTCTCCAGATGTAACCTAAATACACGTTAGAACCACTTAATAAGTTCTCCGCTCAGGGATGCTCCCCACACCCTTCATGCAAGTTTCCCTTAACACAATACACTTTGTACATTTCAAGATTAGTCTAACATTTATAAGTAACCTGCATCAAAAGCGTTCTCTGTCTGATGCCTGTCTTCGTAATTTGATTCATGATATTGCATTCATTAATTCGTGGGAGAAACCTAAAGGAAATAGCAGGGTTAAAAAACATTCCCTTTTGAGTGTCAGTGTGTTGGAGGAAAAAAGTTCGCTCGTTTTAAATTCGATTTTCTTTCTCCTATTGTTGTAGAACAGCAACGCACACAGAATATATCGCCTTTGTTTGTGTCTGCTTTCTTTAAAAAACATATTTATTTATTCTAATGAATATCCCAAAACCTTCGCAGCGTACCAGGAAATTACAGTTAGCAACCGGCACTTGCCTGGAATCTCAATGCCTGCAATTCGGGATTCAGTAAAGCTACAAGCTACGTAAAACAAGCTTGATCAAAAGACTTGGCGTAAAATTCTGTTCACTGACATAGTCGTATTACCTCCATACCTCCTCCTTTGTTTTAAAATTTGAACACTGCTTACAAAACAAAGAGATACTTACTTGAATGAGATGTGCGTTTCTCCAAATTTAGCAAGTATAGATAGAAAGTACAGCTTAATATGGATGAAGAATACTTTTGCAGGGGTCGCACTGTCGATCGCCAAAAGACGCAATTGCGAAAATAAAATTAGTTTGATTAAAGAAAATAAGTTTTGGTTAAATATTGCCAATTGTATTTCTTAATGTTTTCCGGCAAAATAAAATTTTGCAAATGGTTTGGAGGAAGTTTAAAAAAGGCCAGCGTTACCCCTGCTTTTGGGTATAGCTGTCCACAATTTTAGCATTAAAATTATTCAAAATGTCATCAACATTTCTATTATCAGTACGATTAAAAACTAGAGCAGCATCCATTCTAAATCGATTCTTTAATATGAATCGATATTGATTTGGAATGTCAACATCTCATCAGTTTTTTATGTAGTAAAGACAATTTAATTTTGTGTATTTCAGCATCTGTTTTTCTGAATTTTCATCCTAATTTTTTTTTTATAAGTCACTTTTTTTTTTTTTTTTTTTTTTTTTGGCTGTTGTTAAAATAGGGGGCAGAACAAATTAAAATGTAGGGTAAAACGCCAGTAAACGCCCGTTTTAATCGACCGTAAGTTGTGTCAAGGGCCTAAAAGCGGACACAGATTTCATCTCCATCGAACCCTGATAATGTGTACAGAATATCATAGGCGCACCGATGGAGGGGGGTTGTAAGAGGCTAACTCCCCCCCCCCTCTTCTCCCGCTCCCGAAAAGTGAAGATACGTTTAACCTTTTGAAGCGCAACCATTTCCTAATGCTGGAAAAAGGGCAGCCGTTGCCATCGCTCGATTTAACTACCAGCAAGAAGGCGGACGATCGAATCGTTCATCGCGTGCCACAGATCTGAAGACCAATATTGTGCGTGCCCTCAGCCAACGCCCCCTAGAGAGGAAAGCCGCGGCGCTTACTTGTAACGTCACACCGAGTAGGTAAAGCAAAGCGTTTCCATTGGGTTTCTCCTTTCTCCCGCGGCGCGGGATACCCAATGGAAACGCTTTGCTTTACCTACTCGGTGTGACGTCACAAGTACCGCGTACACAAGCCCGTGCACAGCCAGCTGCGTCAAAAAAGGGTCTCTAGATCTGTGGCCGTTTCGATCGTCCGCCATCTTGCTGGTAGTTAAATCGAGCGATGGCAACGGCTGCCCTTTTTTCAGCATTGGGCGGTCGATCTTTATCTATATCGATGTGAAAATAGTTCGCGCTTCAAAGGGTTAATAGATAGACAGAGGCAGATCCCGGATCGAGATTATCCTCCGCAGAGCGGTCAGCAAGCGAAGCGGAGAATACGCCGCCATGACCGGGGCGAGATGGAAAAAAGGCGGAAGAGCACTACCACGACCAGAGGCGATTCCCAAGCCGTCAGTAATGGAAGCAGCGAGTGTGTGGCACAGTTCATCCATCTATCTCTCTCTCACACACTTGCGATTCACGTGAGCTCCGGGGTTATTTGGTGGAAGAGCACACAAATCTTGTTTGTTCGCGATGACGTGTCGTATGTTCTGTTGTGTAGATTCCGTAATCAATTAGTACGGTTCGAATGGCAACGATGATCGCTCGATGGAGTCGTGAATGAATGCAAGATGAGTTGAAGAATGATTGTGGATGCTATGTGCCGAGAGTTCGAGTAGAAGTTTTTTTTTTTTTTTTAATCGATTAACTCGATTAAATTTATGAATCGATTTATGATTGAATACAAAATGAAAAAATACTTGCAGTAGCAATCAATGAATAGTAATAATTGTTCGTGATTTGGAATATTATGGGCCGAGCGTTTTTTTAAAAATCGATTATGTCGATGGGCTGCAATAATCGATTCATCAAACGGTGAATATTATTCGCGGGTTCCGATGCTATGTGTGATAACCCCTTAACGGTCGTATCATTTTCAAGAAAGCGGTCATAAAAGCACCTTTTTTCCCCAGAAATATGTATAAAAATAAGTGCATGTACAATGTAAGTATTCGTTTTAAGGTTTTGGACATTTTTTGAGGGCGAAAGAAAAGGTAGTTAAATTTACAGGAAAAGCCAGCATTCGGGGTTATTGCGACCGAATGCGTGTTTTGTAATCAGCCTAGAATCATTAAAAATATGTTTAAATACTCAAAGAGAAATGTATTAAACTTACCTTCGTAAAATGAATAAATATTTGTAAAGTTTTCTTTGGACATAAGTAAAAAACAAACAAACAAAAAAAAATCTGGAGTGACTCCACTCGACTTTCCGAACACTTACGATTAAGATCATGACCAAGCATTTAAATAAATTTTAATCGATGAATAATTCAAACATATATACCAAAATGAAGCTCAATCGAATGCACCGTTTAAACGCTTGCGCACTTTCAAGAATTTCTCCCCATGTGCCATTATGCCATAATATAAAAGAAATTTTTGTCGTAGCCCTGTAGAAAAACTATAAGTCTTATACACACCTGTAAAGAAGGTTATTTGCTTGGGGTATTTTAAACTATTGAATTGCGTTGTGACATGAATAAACCAGGTACGAAATACACTTAGTTGCAATATAAAAAAGAGGCTTTAAATACTTGAAACTATTTTATTAAACATATACTATTGAAACATTATTATAACGGGCGGTGGTGGCTCAGCGAAAATAAAAATACGTCCTATATGGACACTGAAATTAAGGTGGAATGCTTTAAAAATTACGCCAGCACAGAATTACACATTGGCGAGAACAATAACTTGGCTGAGATTAATAGCGCCAATTCCAGAGCAACCCTAACAGTTAATCCAATAAAATTACAATGACGTAATCGCGAGCAAATAATTTTAAAGTCGTCGCAGGGGAACAACTAAATAACTTACGCCAGCAGGATGCCAAGAGGAAACTCAAAAAGGCCGTTGATTTTGCAAACGGACGTAATATAATCTATTTTTAGCACAACGACGCTAGAATGAAGAGACAAAAAGAAAAAGAATAGTGCATACGGTAAAAGCGAAAATACAGATTTAAAAGCCGAAATATGAAAACAGAAATGATTTAGAACTCTTGAATTTTGGATAGATTACATTAAAGAAAGCCAAAGTAAATGATTATTAAATTAGATATGTGATCTTCATCACAACACCAAAATCAATACCGGTCTTAGGATGGTGGTTTATAACATACATACCCAATTTGAGCTCAATCGAATGTATCGTTTAAACGCTAGCGCACTTTCAAGAAATTCCCCCCATAGGCCATAATGTAAAAGAAATCTTTGTCGTAGCCCTGTAGAAGAACTATAAGTCCTATACACACCAAAATCAATACCGGTCTTGCGACGGTGGTTTATGAGATATATATCAAATTTGAGCTCAATCGAATGCTCCGTTCAGGAGCTATCGTGTTCACTCACAAACACACATACACACATACATCTCGTAAAAATAGCATAAATGGATTCAGGAGCCCTCAAAACGTGTCAAAACACCAAAATCTCGAATTCGAATTTTTTCATGATTACAATACTTTCCTTACATGGTACATGTTCGGAAAGTAAAAAGTGAGCTAAGATTGCATAATGCCTATCACAAATACACGTATTGGAATACTGTTACCGTCTGTTTAAAAATAAACTGTCTCCGAACTAAGTTAAAAATAGTCTGATATTGTCATTTGTTGTGTAAAATGGGATATTAAAAAAATCGGTGCATAAGATTCGAAACTCACAACATTTGAATATTGCCCGGAAATAAGAAGGGGACGAGAAATAGTGAGAGAAAGCTTAGCCCGTGATTTTATCGGGTGCAAATCTTAAGGGGTTAAGTGTTCGAATATTTTTTTTTAAATTATTATTATTCATTTGCTCGTATGAACGTAATAATCGAATAGTCAATGAATGGGGATTGAAACAGGCGAATAGTCGAAACATTGAATAGTAGTGAATGCTATTCGCGTTGCCTGTTGGATTGTTATTTGAGATTTTGAATGCCCAATTTCTAAGTGCTGAGCTCTCTAATGTATTCTTGAAAAGCTTGTAATGTATTCTTGAAAAGCTTGAGTGAATTGAATGATCGACTGATTGAAATATTTCATTGATAAAGTTGTGTAGTCTACGCAGGGACTGATAACGCATATTAATTTCTCATTGTTTGAAGTGGAACGGAAGTCAGACAGACTGAGGCCATAAGCTTTATTTTTTTTTTCCGGATTACATTTTTATTTGTTTTATGAAGCAAAAGATTGCAATAGTGCCACTATTTATGAAAATATTTTATTTTTTATGCAAAAACTCGTTATTTTTCGAAAAACAGCATTTTTGAAGAAAATGTTTTTTTTATAAAATAAATAAATGCATAAATATGGAACTCTCGTATTCTGTTTTTAGAACACAGATAGTAATGATGAAAATATCCTTGTAAAATTTTAAGCTAATATCTTAAACACGTTCTGAGATAGGACATTTATCGTATCGAAAATTTATGGAAAACACACTTCTTTGGTAAACGCGTTGAGAGTTTTTGATACTGAACATGTACAATTAAAAGTAAATAAATGGAGCGTTGTTGTATCTCAATCTTCGTTTTGTAGAATTGTTCGATGTATATATATTTTTTTTTCCATACTCTAATACCTTAAGAAAATATGTAGTAGTATGTATTCGCTCTCAAGATATATAACTCGATTTTTTAAGAATGTCTTGCAGCAATTTAAAATCCCCTGTACAGAGGTGCCAAGTCTCAGGATCTTGGACGGAGTCTCAGGCTTTTTGTTCCTATTTTGGGTCTCGGGATTTTTCTTCATTTTCTCAGGCTTTTTAAAAGTTTAGAAAAAATTTCGATTGAATAGTTTTCTTCATTAATTCTGCAAGATCTATTCTGGTTCTCTTGAAGCTAATCCGGCACAATAATCTATTTTAATATAATTTTTAGGTAGAAATAGTTTATCCCGTTATCTATTTTGACTGAAGTTTTATATTTTCTAATATTTCTTAGCAAATTTTTGAAATTTAATTTATTTATATAATATAGCTTAAGTTATTTATAAGTAACGGAATACCATCTTCTAAGTTCATATGGACATGCATGGCATTTAAGAAAGGCATTAATTGCACGTGCATTTTATACTATATATTCATAAGTAATCTCGGGCTTTTTGACATTAAAAAGCAGGAGATCTCAGGCTTTTCAATTTTAAAAACTTGGCACATCTTCCTGTAATTCGAAAGCTTGTCAAAGCACCAGGCTTTGACTCATTAAAAATAAATAAAGTATTTCACATAAGAAGCAGATTGATATTTTTAAAATGAAATTTTCCTCTCAAGATCATTTCCTGCGGAAATTCAATTCAGAATTGTCAGGCTAGTAACAATTCAACTCCGCGTGCAAGAACAATCGACGATATCCTTAGGTCGGCGCTCTATTGTCTCGCCGATATCTATCTAACCTTTTGCAGGGTGTGTGCTGTCATTTGAAGTTAAAAAATAATAATAATAAAGCCCATTTTACAGAGAAGTTTGCGGAAGCTTAACACTTTGAGGCGTGCAACCCTTTCCCAATGCTGAAAAAAGGGCAGCCGTTGCCATCGCTCGACTTAACTACCAGCAAGATGGCGGACGATCGAAACGTTCATCGCGTGCCACAGATCTAGAGACCCTTTTTTACGACAGCTGGCTGTGCCGGCACAAGGTCTCTAGATCTGTGGCACGCGATGAACGTTTCGTTCTTCCGCCATCTTGCTGGTCGTTAAGCCGAGCGATGGCAGCGGCTGCATTTTTTTTCGGCATTGGGCATTCCATCCAGCTGTTCTCGCATTCTTCCATTTTTCAGCAGATGTCAGTGCTGTTAAAAAGAATCGTGACCATTTTTTTACGGGAAATGACGTGCTAAAAACTAAAGGATTCTCGTGGAGCTATGTCGCCCGCAACTATTTTTATAGAACTGAAATCCATTCTCCGTGACTGGCAACAGTCAAAACGCCAGAGTTGGGTGTTCCCAGAGCGGGAACACTGCGCGTTAAAGGGTTAAGTGTAGGAGGCAATTTCCAACACTGTTGAACTGTTACAACTTTATTTGCGAGGTAAAACTGAAATGTTACTTAATCCTGTGGTGATTTTATTTTTTGAAAAACCTAATTTAAGCCACAGCCAATTAAGCCACAGCCAGCTGTCGTCAAAAAAGGGGTCTCTAGATCTGTGGCACGCGATGAACGTTTCGATCGTCCGCCATCTTGCTGGTCGTGAAGTCGAGCGATGGCAACGGCTGCCCTTTTTTCAGCATTGGGAAAAGGTTGCACGCCTCAAAGTGTTAAAGGAAACCTACAAAACTTCATTTGTAAGCTTACCGGTGTTCCACTGCAGCCGGTGACCCTCTCCTCACTCTTTATTTCTCAATAGTTCATGATCTCTCAATTTGGGGCCCTTCCATTGTTTCGCTGTCTCTCTCAGCTGCTTGTTATCTTAAATAGATGTGCATAGATGTATATATTTTCTGTGGGGGGGAAACAGATAAAGTGCAAGCGGTCGCGATTTCTTTTTTTTTATGGAAATGGGAAGACTTATCCTTTGCGGGGACAATGGTTTCTGCCTCTTTTCGTGACCCTTGTCTTCTATGGATTCGTCTTCCTCATTCCTAAGGTGACCATACGTCCCGTTTTTAGGTGGCTTGTCCCGTTGTCCCTAAGCACAGCTTCGGGACACCGTAATGTCACGTTTTTGGAAAATGTCCCCTGAAATGTCCCATTTTTAGAAAGAGAGCAACCCACGGTAACGATTTCGATTAAGGCAGCTAAAAATCTAAAATCATCCCATCCAACGGCACTGTCTGTAAAAAAAAATAATAAAAAAAATAAAAACTGACCCCCTTCCTCCCCTCTCGAGACAGAAAGAAAACGAAAGGGGGATGTATTGTTTTTGTGTTTGTTCTTTTAATGTTCTTTCTTTTTGTCAACTATTTCAATTTATTTAATTTTTATTACTTTTTTAAAAGTCATTTTCCTCTATTGCTTATCCCCCCCCCCTGTCCTTCCGAATGACAACTTCCTTTTTTTCTGTGTGTTCTTTTGTTTACATTTCTCACTTTTCTACCTTCCTGCCTTGTGTCGGATGGTGTTTTTGAGGTCGAAGAAGGGCCTACACCTTGTACCACCCGAAACGTACGTCTTGCACTATTTTTTTTTTTTATAGTATGTGTGTGTTTTTGCATTTTTTTTTCATTTTTTTTATATTAACATTAACACAAGCTTGACATTAACATTAACACAAGCATATTAACAATAACACAAGCTTTGAGCATTTTCTTATCAACTAAAAGATACCCAGACCTGTAAATTAGTCTCCCTACACTATTACTTTAAAAACAGGAGATGTCCCGTTTTGAGGAAGAAAATATATATACTATTGCCAAAAAAGTAGTAGACGTCCCGTTTTGAAGGAAAAAATAAATGGTCACGTTACTCATTCCCCGTCTTCCACTGCGTCGCAAAACTGAAATTCAGGAGGACTCACCCCCAATCGACAGCCATTGTTTCTTTTTAAGGATTTGCGCCGTGGTTTTAGAAATTTTCATTCCTCGATATCGAGGCTTAACATTACCCTTTCAGGCGCAACCCTTTCCCAATGCTGAAAAAAGGGGCAGCCGTTGCCATCGCTCGACTTAACGACCCGCAAGAGGGCGGACGACCGAAACGTTCATCGCGTGCGACAGATCTAGAGACTATTTTTTTGACGACAGCTGGCTGTGCCGCACAGCCAGCAATTGATTTGGAACGTCAACAGCTCATTCGTTTTGTATATAGTAAAAGACGATTTACTTTTGTGTATTTCATACTTTTGTAACAGCCACTTTTTTACTTTCCGAACATGTGCCATGTAAGGAAAGCATTGTAATCATGAAAAAAAATAGACTTCGAGATTTTGGTGTATTGACACATTTTGAGGTCTTCTGAATTCATTTATGCAATTTTTACGAGATGTATGTATGTGTGCGTATGAATCTATCCGGCTGTTCCCGCATTCTTCCATTTTCCAGCAGATGTCAATGCTGTTAAAAATAATCGTGATAATTTTTTTGCGGGAAATGGCATGCTAAAAAGTAAAGGATTCTCGTGGAGCTAGGTCACCCGCAACTATTTTTATAGAAATCCAATCTATTCTTCGTGACTGGCAACAGTCAAAACGTCCGAGTAGGGTGTTCTCAGAGTGGGGAACACTGCGCGTTAAAGGGTTAACAGACGTCCCTAGTCTGTTCTCAGGATTTTGGCTTGAGTATCGGGCATTTTGTTTCTGTGTTGGGCCTCAGAATGTTTCTTCATTTTCTCGGGTTTCTTCAGAGTTTATTAAAAAATTGAAATTTTCCCCCAATTTCCTTCATCAGGTTCGTAAAATCAGTTCGCGTTTCTTTTCATGTTGCTGCATGAGACTCAACAACCTGAGTGCATTTGATTTGAAATATTGCATCTGAATTCTAAAAAATGACATAAATAAATGTTCATTATATTCTGCTCATCATTTATGTACTTCTCTAAAAATTTCAAAGCTGTCTGGGATTAAGAAAAGTTTTTTTTTTTAAATATAAAATTAAATATTATTTTATATTTTATTGCTACATGTTATCTTTATATAATTTTTAGGTATGAATAGTCTATCTCCTCTGTATTTTAATTGAGGTTTTGTATTTTTCGGTATTTCTTTGGCAAATGTTTCGAAATGAGTTTATTTACATTGTACTACTTAGCGCTATCCTATTACTTATTACTCTAAGTTTTTATGGACGCACATGGCATTTAAAAAAACAAACTATGTCTGTATAGATTATATATATATCCATTTTGCGCTGAAAATAAATGCATAAAAAATCTCAGGCTTTTGGATATTAAAAAGCAGGAGATCTCAGGCATTTTGATTTGGGAAGTTGGCACGTTTGCCATAATCAATAAACCTCGATGCTCTCAGAAAAATTCGTCTTTATACATTAATTTATCCCTCATTTTTCAACGAATAATTTCCGTACTCCGAAACGTTATAATTCCGTGAATTCTTCTCGAAAATCGGAAGAGAGGAAAAAATTTTGTCGAATCTGAAAAAGTTTCGTCAAATAACGGAGGTATTCCAGCAGCACTGCGGACAGTAAAATTTCCGTGAATTGAAGAAATAATTTTTGAGAGTGTGGGAGCCAGAGCCAGGGCTGTACCCAGAAACAAATTCCCTGGGAGGGCCCAACGATTTCGGAGGGTGGCCGAACGATGAAATGGCTGAATTTTTCACAAAAAGACTTAATCATTGTTATTTTGTTAACAAAATTATAAATTTCGCAGGGGGGGGTGGTACCAGAACCCCTGGTCCATCACCTTGAAGAGGGCCTTTAAAGTTACTGTGTAACTAACTACATAACAACATAGTATAAAACTTACACTATTGATACACCCAGCTTAAGCGTGCCTATTAACGCATACACGCATGCGTTAACTGAACGAGTCCATTGTCAAAAATAGGGATGAGGATAGAAACAGAGGGAATGTTTTACAAGTTGTGCACAGTTTCGAGATCAAAGGAAAACCCACTAACCAGAAATTTTGTTTTCGGTAAAGGAAAATGAATTATGATAGTTCAGTACTTAAAAATTGCTTTTCTTCACTTTAGATCGTCGCCCAGCTCTAGTGCACAAGGGGTTAAAAGTTTTTTTCCTTGCGTAAATTTTCGCTAACGGTATTTTTTTTTAGTCGAACTCTCTAACGCAGATCGATGTTGCAACCGGTTTGTTTCTTTTTGAGTAATTTTAATCCGTTATGTCCCTTGAAGCATAGAAGTCAGTCTACTGAAAACGAAAAAAGTGCATGCTATTCTGCGAAACTATTTTTAAGACTAAACGAATGTAAACGATTAGCCGAAAAGGGAAGCAAGCAAGCAAATACGCATAACAAGCCACTTTGCTATCAGTTGAGTCATAAGGCTTTCCCAGAAAATAAAAAAGTTGCAACATTTTTCAAGCTTAGTGGCTTCATGATACCTAATCGGTCATAATTCGTTAAAATTTCTGTAAAATGATCGTTAATGTTGCCACTTTTTTTTTTTTTTTTATGTTCCTGTGAATATTGGCTTCCTCGTAATACGTTCTTGCACCTGTGTTAACAGTTTATTCCTTGAAATCTTGGTTTTTGCACTTTCTAACATACATGAACGATTAGTTTCCACGATTAACGATTGATTAGCTTTTACGCTGAACAGAGTTTTTTACGATTTCGGTTTTTGTCTCTGAGCAAAATCGAATGAAAGTAAAATTTTACTGAAAAAATGTAAACTTTTGTTGCAGCCGTGCCTGATACTCACTCATTTTAAAGGGGACTATTGGTAGTTCAGGGTTTCTACAGACCTGGAAAGTCAGGGAAATGAGTTTTGGTCAGGGATTTGGAAAAAAAAATGTCAGGGAAATTAGCAGAAATGGAAGAAAGGTCAGCGAAATGCAAGAAAAATGGAATTTTGCGGTAAAATCAAGAAAATATTTGCTGTTTGAACCCAAGTATAGAAAATTTTTTATTTTCATTTTCTCACTCAACTTTATAAGTAATTTTAAAATGTTTTCTTTATGAGCCTATCTTGTGCAGTTGAAATAGGCTTAATTTTGTCCTAAATTATTATCAAACATGGTTTTTGTTAGAATCCAGTGATGTCAAATAAGATTCTTGTATATATTAATTTTAATATTATTATTATTTCTAAAAAAGGGGTCAAAATATATAAAAAATTATTAATTAAAGGATGTAATGTTAAAAATAGAAACACAAAATTCGAGAAAGCACTCTAGATAAAGTCAGGGAAGAGCGTGATAGATGTCAGGGAAAGTCAGGGAAGCAAAAGCTGTGAAATGTAGTGTGCATGATGTTTTAAACTAGAGGTAAACGAAGCTGTTCTCACTAAATGATTATTAAATTTATTCAATCTAACCGATTAAAAAATATATATACAGTGACCTCCGCTTAATTGTATCAGTCGCTTTATCGAATCAAATCAACGAAAACGGAAAGGAATCATTCTTTTCAAAGTCTCAACCAAAGCCTCCGCTTTTTCGAATCAACCGCTTTATTAGATCAAAAATCAATGGCACGAACGTGATCCAACTAAGCGGCGGCCACTGTATATATATCCATTCGAACGCTTAACACACAACATTCGAATTGCCATGACATTCAAAATCTCGAATAGCATTCGAATAGTATATGAAAAGAAAGCACGAACACTATTTGAAAAGAAATCGCAAATAATATTCAATAGAAATTGCAAGTAGAATTCGAATAGTAATAATCACAATTCGGTTAATCTATTACTGTTTTCATTCGAATACTTGTTGCCGATAATAGAATTTATTCGAACGTCACATTACTAGTTTAGATACATATCAGTCAATAATATCTGCATTACACTATTTACCGATATTTCCTCTTGCATGGTAACGTGCTTACTATTCGTCCGCACGTTTTAAGTTTTTCAAAAATTTTATTATTTACTTAAGAATAGTCCCATCGTAAATGATTTCGACATATTGAGTGTCTTGAATATCTCACTTGTTGTATAGAATTTATTGGTTTCAATTATCCTTCTGATTTTGTAACTTTCAACGTCTGTTGATCTAAAATAAGGAAGTACTTTTTCAATAAGAAATCTCCGTTATAGGAAAATGTCGTAAACTTCTTGTGACTAGGTCCGACAAATTACAGTCTTCGTTTCTTCAAATAAGAAAGCATGATATTCCGAGAAACCTCTTTGTTGTCCATATTCAACAGTAAAATAACAACGATTTAAAAATTGAAAAATTTTGTTAACGTTTATTTAGGACTGAAGATTGTTTGTTGCCAATAAATATTTTATTTTAGGTTTTTTGTTTCAAATCTCAAAATCGTTTGCTTAATTTAATTTTTGTACAAATATTCCCTTCTCCCCCTCAAAAATAAAACTTTTTGGTCGACTCATACATTAAAAATTTTAATTTTCTACATAAGAATGAAAATTTCTGTCTTGTTAAAAGTAGTTTTATGTTCATTTTAAGGACGGAAAACTATGCATAAATGACTTCTGGATAATAATGCAGCTTAACCCTTTAACGCGCAGTGTTCCCGCTGTGGGAATACCCAACTCTGACGTTTTGACTGTTGCCAGTCACGAAGAATAGTTTCGATTTCTATAAAAAAAATAGTTGCAGGTAACATAGCTCCAGGAGAATCCTTTACTTTTTAGCACGTCATTTCCCGTAAACAAAATGGTCACGATTATTTTTAACAGCACTGACATCTGCTGAAAAATGGAAGAATGCGAGAACAGCTGGATATTGCCCAATGCTGAAAAAAGGGCAGCCGTTGACATCGCTCGACTTAACTACCAGCAAGATGGTGGACGACAGCCAGCTGTCGTCAAAAAAAGGGTCTCTAGATCTGTGGCACGCGATGAACGTTTCGATATCGTCCGCCATCTTGCTGGTAGTTAAGTCGTGCGATGGCAACGGCTGCCCTTTTTTAAGCATTGAGAAAGGGTTGCGCCTCAAAGGGGTTAAATCATTGTTATATTATTTTTGAAAGAAGTAGATCCATTACTTTGATTTTTTTCCTGTTTTCTATGCCGGGCCAACCCATGGCCGAGTGGATAAGACGCTGAATACAGGTGGATGGCTAAAGTAAATAAAGATCCAAGGTTCAGGCCTAATACATTCAAGCTAAGAATGTGTGTTATTCCATGGAGATTATTCAGCAATGTTTACCCCTGTGTGGGATTCATTAAATAATATTGCATTTGTGAAACTGGCTTTGTGGATAATATTGTAAAATTCCCAGATCCACACAAAAGGGCAGACTTGGTGTCGCCTTTCCAGACAGTTTGTTACAAAGGAACACCCCTTCAAAGAGCTGCCGAAATTTATAGCTCCTACGTCAGCGGACCTGAAGGTACGGTCTAGCGGACACGTACAGGCGCCAGGTACGGACCAATTGGGGATCCCTGAATCCACCCCGTCTTTGGAGAGATCCGAAAAAGAGGAAGGGGGGAGAAATCGGACAAGAGACCCCCGGAGCAGTTGGCAGTTCGGAGCGAGAGCTGAAGAGGTGAGGTTCTAGAGAGAGATCCTCCGCCGAAAATTTAAGTCCAATCGAAGGACTGTAGGGCGCTGCCCTGTAAACTGTTTTTTGCAAGTCCGGTTGTGGACTGAAGGGGTCTGCCCGTGTGAAAGGACTAGTCTTCTATTAATGTGTCCAACGAACTCTTATTTACTTGTATATAGCAGCGTATTTAATCAAGATTGTTTTAAATTGTAAATAAATAAAGTATTATCCTGTAAACGGAATTTAGCTGTAATTCTCAAACGCTACCATTCCACACCCAAGACGTTACAATATATGGAATAATTCATTGTGCTTATGAAAGGCTGGGGCATTCGGAGTCATATGTTTCGAAGCAACTGTTTTCACATGCGAAAGTGACAATGTGTTTGAAAATACGTTGTATCTATGCGTTCAGCATCTGTTGTAGTCCGGCTTTGAATTCGCGGCTTCTGACCGTGGAAGATTCTATTCCAGAAAAGGAGTTGTCATTAGGTTCCATCTTAAAGGTTACCATAGGCAAAGGCTTTGACAATAAGCGCCATTTGCCAAGTGGGTGGATTTCCATGGTCATCAGGGATCCTCCTTCCCCGTATGACTAAAATCTTTACCGTCAGGAAATCTGATCGCCTCGTATGCTAAGGCTCCAATTATGTCAAATCTATTTCGGATTTTCTCCACTAACGGGAAGAATTCTATTACCGAATCTCTACAATGGAACCTTCAGAAACCACTTGACTCAGAAGCCATGAATGCAACTACTATACCTAAATCTTGTTTTTGTCAAGCTTGTGACGAACAAGGAATTAGTGTGTTTTTGAACGGTGCACTTCAGCCGTTTCTTCGAAAACAGTCGATGCGTTGCGACCACTGCCTTGTTCACTCCCCTAAACAGGGGAGACACTTACATGGCCAAACGTCATTTACTGCTTCACGTGTCGCCCGAGACACTGAATCCCAATAAATTCTGACAAAGTGGCGCTTCTTGTAATCGCGTACGGATACTCCATGTTCGAAATGCCTTCCTGGAACCGGATACTCGCCAAGTCCTCCTAAAAGTTCGCGCTTGACTACATTTTTCTCTGTTTTGTTTTCTTTTCGAACACACATTTTGCAAAATTCGATGTCTCTTCAGTTCAGACACGCGGGTGCTCCCCGAGGGCATTCTCGTGATTCGTCTGCTCTGCCAAATAACAGGGATTAGGGCAAGAGTTCTGGAAAATGGTTGGATCAAGCCGCTGTTCTCCTGGAAATCTGTCGCAATTTTCCCGATAAAACAAAATGGCGAAGCGCTGTAATGACAAGGTTTTCTTTGTGCGTTGGTCGTTGTGATTTTCGAGAGATTGATGTCAGAATGCGGATATGGTACACGATCCTAATGGAGGGGTCCGCACTCCACCCTCCAGCGCTCAAGATAAGGTGGGAGTTGAGTAGTATTTCTGATGGATGTTACAGTTTCAGCTTTTGTTTGTGTTCTTTTCATTTTTTTTCTTCTTCTACCAGAATAAAAGGGCGTATTCTATTCAGACTCATTGCTGTGCCATGTTGAGTTCTTTTTTTTACCTGTCGACCTTTTCAACACTAATTACTGTTTTCTAATATTTACGAGGTGGAGTATTCCTTGTGCTTTTTGTAGTCTTTGAATTCTGAAGGTTCCGTGCTCTTCCAAACGTAGTTCTTCTTGTACTTTGTATAGCCATTTTTTTTTCTCCCAAATTACTCTGAAGGTATGGTGAATACACGCTTTCTTTTTAAGTTTGCGTACGTGTTCTAAATGAAAGAATTCTTCCTGATATGTCTTTGACAAGACTTCCTTGTGATTTTTTTTTTTTTAATGCTTACTAGGTGCAAAATCTCATAAATCTTAAGAAAGCGTAAAATAGCTTGCGTAAACATCCGGTGATCTAAAAAATTGCGTTCTCTGTATGCAGTGTTTAACAGAACGTTGTGGTCTATGGATGCAACAAAAGATATATCTATTATAAGTGTATTTAAAATTTGACATCATGGGGAGGGATGAAGAAAATCAACGTTTACTGGCTGAACTCCAAAGATGCATCCCAACAAACTGAAGGCAAAACTGCACTTATTTAGTAGTTCTGCTGTCTTCTAATTCTAAATACCCAAAAAATTACTCGCTACTGAAAATGACTAGTTGCTCAGCTACTAATTTTCTGGCGACTTTAAACATAGCAAATGTTTACATAATTTCTAATTATATGGACGAATTACGATTGCAGTGACAAACTCCTATTGAAATTGGCTTTCGTTCAGTGTTCTCCCCCCCCCCCTTCTAATTAGATACCAACGGACAAAGATTTAGAGTTAGGCATAATCATAATAACCCCTTGTCTTAGAGAATTAAAACGCATCTTATTTTTCGACTGCATTATTCCCTGGCATATTGTAATTAATTCCTCGCCCGTTTGCAACATTTCATCACGTTAGCCATTGTTTTGGTCTCTTCCTCACCCGTTTCGTGATTTCGAGAGAACTTTTTCCATGTTCTCTTCGAACCATTGCATTTTAATTCCTTTTCTCGCTTTTTTTTTTTTTTTTTTTTTAAAAAAAGAAGAATAACAACATCCGCGAAGTTTCGAAATGCCGGCATGCATTATTTACTTGTTCGAATTCGAGAAGACCCTTCTTCCCTTTTGTTTAGGTGTCAGCGAGTTGCGTTGAGTTGTTCTTTCTTTAAGGGGATGGTGGACATTAAATTTTTTTTTTTATTTAATAAGATAGAATTTTGTATTTTAATATATTAAACTAAAAGCATTATAAACAACTGAAAAAATTTTTAAATAAAATTTAAAAATATTAGTAATTAATTAAAAATTAATTAATTTTTTAGTTTCGAATAAATGCTCCATGCATTTTAATTTAAAATTTTTTTTTTAGTAATTTTATTTTATAATAGCATAAAAATATATTTTAAAAAAGTCTGTGTATCGGTTTTTGATTCGACCGAGTAGTTAATTTTTTAGAAATATTTTCATGGATATATACCAAACTTTCCCGAAATTTTTCAGTTTTCGTAAATAAAAGTGAAATTTCATAATCGAAATTTTGACCCTATTTAAAAAGGATACACAGATTTATTGTAATATATGAAAAGAATGTTTGTAGTCAATTTTGTACAATTCCGACCAAAATTAAGTCGCATGGAGCATTTTGAAGGCAAGAAAACTTGATTTGGAGAAAATACAGTTTAAAGTGTCATTTTCCACTTACCTTTAATACCGTCTCTTCTGAATAATTTTATTTATGATTTTACCTTAATAAAACATGTTTTTAAAATAATTTCATTCGAATATTAGCTTATTTTGAAAACGTTCAATAAAAATTGTGACGTGTTTATGGACGCGTTTGTTTGCAATTTTGTGGACATTGAACTGTCCCTTTTTAATTTTTTCAAACCCTAATATCTTTTTTAAAAAATTGCCGTAGACATACGCGGTTTTTTCTCCATGGTTCAGCTTTAACTGTAGACTATTAGTATGTAAAAAAGAAAACATTTTTGGGGCCAATTTTGATGATTTGCGTGTCCACATCCCCTTAACCCTTTAACGCGCAGTGGTTTCGCTCTGAGACCACCAAACTGTTGACGTTTTGACTGTTGACAGTCACTAAGAATAGCTTTGATTTCTATAAAATAGTTGAGGGTGACATAGCTCCACGAGAATCCTTTACTTTTTAGCACGTCATTTCCAGTAAAAAAATGGTCACGATTATTTTTAACACCACTGACATCTGCCGAAAAATGGAAGAACGCGAGAACAGCCGGATAGATTACCCAATGCTGAAAAAAGGGCAGCCGTTGCCATCGCTCGACTTCACTACCAGCAAGATGGCGGACGATCGAAACATTCATCGCTTGCGACAGCTGGCTGTGCTCGCGCACAGCCAGCTGCGTCAAAAAAAGGGTCTCTAGATCTGTGGCACACGATGAACGTTTCGATAGTCCGCCATATTGGTGGTAGTTAAGTCGAGCGATGGCAACGGCTGCCCTTTTTTCAGCATTGGGAAAGGGTTGCGCCTCAAAGGGTTAAATACCTCTTGTGTTTCATCTCTCTATCAAGCCGGCCTCTGGCTCAATCCGGGCGTTGTGCAAATGGACTCATAAATGCGTCCATTTAGCGTGCGGGATATACACGGGTCTGCGGCACATGTTCCCTTTTGTGCGTCTTAATTAGTCAATGCACACCCTGATGACCATGGGTAAAAAAGTATCATTGCGCTCTACGACCCGTTTCTAAGGGATGTCCCCAATGCTCACTGGTGTAAAAAATTGGACATGGTTTCAATAGAAAAAAATATAAACGAAATCTGCCGTGATTTTTTTTTTTTTTTAACATTTTCCCTCTTGTGTACTTGCGAGGCCGTTGACAGTTGTTTATCGATGTTTTTTTTTTTTTTACTTTTTTGCAGGGGGGGAATAGAAAAAGGACTTGGCGTGAGAATATTGTTCGTATATATATATATCCTTTCGATGAATTTTGTTTTTTGGCTGGGCAAGAAGTGTCGGGGAGTTGTTTGTAAATGGATGCAAGTTTTTCGTGTCGGAGAAAGATCGGGAGAGATGGTCGATGAACTTGTCATTTCGCTGCATTGAAAATAAATGGATAAAGCAGTATGCTATTTATATGTTAGTGTTTTTTAGACTACCATAACTGCTTCCCCCTCCCGCTTATGTTTCCTTTATCGTGCTCTTTCAGCGTCCGAAATTGGATTCCCTGTGGGAAATGAAAATAACATGCGATTATACGGTTTTTCTTGTACGTACATCTAGGTCGTGGTTGGTACATCGAACTACCGGCAGAAAAAGTTCCATTCCGATTTACAGCGCAGCATTTTACATGCTGAGGTGTACTTATAACGCAGGCGCTTGAAGATACTTTCTCGAAAATTTTTGGTTGGAATTATGGGCAAATATGCGACTGTCAGTAACCTTGCCGGTTGTGTCATCGAAGTAAATATCTTTGACATGTCTCTTGACGGCTTTTAGATGTCGATTCAAAGATATGATATGCTATCTGCATGATGTCCAATTGATGCACTGTAAAAACATAGTCTTTGTTTTTAGTAAACAAAAGGTGCGTCTTTTTCGGAATTAGAAGCTCTATTGATAAAGTTTTAATTATTATTCAACAGTGTCCATGTAGTGTTTGTTCGTAAGCGATGGCAACGGCGGCCCTTTTTTCAGCATTGGGAAAGGGTTGCGCCTCAAAGGGTTAAGGCTGGTCTTCAATGAAAAAGTTTTTCATTTGCAGTTCAGGATTCTTCTTCGAGGTCCTCTCGAAAGAGGAACGCACAGCAGTTTATCATCCAATCACAAGTGCAGATTTTGACTGCTTTCTACTTGTAGTGTACCTCAAGCACCTATTTCCGTACACGAGTACAGTTCGTAAACATGAATATGGGTAGGCTTGAAGGGAGGAAAAGTAATAATATGCAAAACCTACATCGAATTTGCTGTTTTGAGAAAGAGAATTTTAGAATTATTTTTTCTGGTATTGCAAAGGGGATCAGAGATACCTCGATTTCTGATATTTTGGTGTACACAAATGCTTCTTTTTGATGTAACATCATAAATGATAAGAAACAAAATATTTCCGGGCACAGAATTATTTAAACTTTTTTCAATCTGTCTCCAAACAGTAATCAGGCACAACGTTGCAAAGCGGAACCTGAAATCACCCAATTCGCCAAGTTTGGTGCATGCAACACGATTTGGCCACCCCCGTTCTATACAACTGAGAAACCGAAACACTTGTATCTTAAACAGTAGCATTTAATTACATACTACGGAGATTAAGTCCTAAAAAAATTCTTAATCCATTCAAACTTTTAGACGACTCTCATTAAAAAAAATTTCATCAAGCACAAAAAGAAACGTAGCAAATTCTGTTTTATTTATACACGAAATTTCCATGTTTACAATGAGCATCCACTCAACTCCGAAAGCTTGGAAAACTTAGGTAATAAGCCATAACAGTTAAGCTCCCCAAAAAGCACATCCACCTAACTGAAGAGCTTAACTTAAAAACTTAAGGTAATAACTAGTAATTTAACTAAGCCCCCAGAGACTAAAAAACACGATAATCTTCAAGTAATTTCACCTAAATTTACATCATAACTATCTATGACGTCGAAACACTCTTCTCACAGACGAAAAAAAAAAAAAAACTAAAAATAAATCTCAAGGAACTAAAAATTTCACATACGCGGAAACACAGCAGCCCTATCGGATAACGTAATACTCGACGCGCATATTAAAAACTTCTCAACTCAACCACACAATGTCTTCCCCCCCTAAAGGTAAAAATAAAACGAACAATACTGCAGCGGCAGTCAATTTACATGATTTCCCCGTTATTCTTTCTCATTTCTGATAAGAAAAGATAACAGTCGCATCTGCCACTCCTGCATGCGGTTTAGCGATCGGCCATTGCAGCGGTCGGAACATACCCTTACAAGATACTGATAAGAAGAAAGACAATGGCTGGTTGTTTATAAAAACCTAATTATTTTCTTCCCGATGCTGAAATTTCGAATTTTTGAGCATCCAATAAGCGTAGAGTGAATTCCGCCGAGACGCGAAAACGGGCAGAATACATATACAGGGTGCCTATAAATTATTCAATAGATGAAAGGTAGACTTATGAATAAGAGATAGTTGGGAGGGGGGTTAACTGAATTTTAATCAAGAAATTCAAAGCTTTTTAAAATTGCGATAATTAACATGGGGCATTTATTCGAGAACATCTCAATTCTGGCCAGGTATCGATGCTTGCTTGGTTGAAAAGACGTTTGGATTTTTTAAATTATATTTATGATGTTATGATTAGTAATTATTAAATGACAATTTTAATTTATTTGTGAGTCTCATACTATGCTATATTTTGGGGCTATTTAAGCTTTATATAAAAGATGATGAAAATATCTTGATAGAAGACGTTAATGAGAAACATTTTTTTCTCAGCTACGCGATATGTTTTTTTTTTTTTTTTTTTTTTCCAAAGGTGAAAATCATATCGCATAGCTGACTGTCAGGTGTTGCCTGCAAAAATTTGTCAGAATACACAAAATCGCGTTTTCAAGTGGCGCCACCCAGTAATTTGTGTCATACCAGGGACTTCTGACTAAAACCTTACACACAGTTCTACCACAGTAATTCTGATCACTGATGGAACACGAAAGTTCGTACACCGATTTCGTTCACGGCTCCTTTTCTTATGTTAGTTCAGATTTAACAAAGCGCAGCACAAAAGCAGATAACGAATCACACTCAAAAAAATGATAGCTTTTAGTAATTTCATGCAAAACCACTTAAGAAAAAATTCAAAGCCGTGTTTTTAAGAAGCATTTAGAAAATTCCTTCTAAACTAGGAAATGTGGTTTAGACTTTTTTGTATTAAGCAAACACAGCCATTAGTTTAAAGCATTGTGGACAAGCACATTACTTCAAATTATTCCAATGAGCACTAACTTAAACAAAGTAGAAAGAGGGCCTAAATAAAAGACAAAAAAAAACAACTACACAGCTTCACAAAAATTACGAAATACCAGCAACAATGGTACTTAAAATTTACAACGCACGTTCCAAAACAAATGGCTCCCGCCTAAGCAAGTTTACAATGCAAAGAAACTTTCTCCACGGAATATCCCCATTTCAAATGCTTTGTAAAAGGTTCCATCCCAGTACTACCGTATTTTTCAAAGGAGGAAACAAAAGAAGAAACGGAGGTCCAGACCTTACACCAGACTTGATATAGGCCCTCAAATTACCCCCAAACCTTACACAATGGCTTTATTTACGCGGAAAGAGACCCAATATGCTATACCAAATGCACGCGTGCAGACAAATACAAGAAGAAAAAAAAAACTTTCCTTTCATTTCAGCAGGCCTAACAAAAGAGAGTCCGAAGGGAAAATTTTGCATACATTACGCAGAGAAAAGGGGCAGTCTGGAAGCCAGAGAAATCGGGGGGGAAAACGGCGGAAAGAAAAGCAAAGTTAAGTTCGAAAGGTAGTCATTAAACCACCCACACTGAATCATCCCCAACCATTCCACCCAATATTTCCGGGTACCATTTTGCAATCAAGATTCACTTTGTTACGGAGATTGTGCCTGCCTTATCTGTTTGTTTACTTATTTTAGTATTTCCTCACTCGCGCAGGGTGGGACGGGATAAGAGTCGGTTCTCGCATGCAAAAAGTTCATGGACCGGTCAGCATCGGAGAAAGGGAAGCACGCCACTTAAGTTATAGTATTCCCTTCCAGAATGACGAGTCCGTTTTTAACAAAATGCCTTTTACCGTAAATAAACTACTCCGGGCCCAGAAGAACAATGCGGAAGATCACGGCGAGAGATTATTACGCTGCGAAGGCCACAGAAGGGAATTAGGAGGGAAGAAGACAATTTGACAAGACGGTCTTTGGGGAGGAAAAGCGCACATAACCTCTGTTCGAGGTAAAAGGCCAACTTTTATCTCCATCTCGGATTGTGGCATAATGTTATCGCGATAGATTCCGTCATCTCAGCCTGGTGACAGCTCGAAAGAACCAGCAAGACCTTCGTACCTTTGCAACGGGGACGTGTATCATGCATACTTCTGGATGCCAGAGAACCAAGAATGTGCTCACGGGTACCACAGATATGATATTCCTAACACCAACAGCGAGAGTTGTTAAAAACCCCCAAACACTGGGGTTTTCAGGGGGTTTTCCTGTTTTTTCGGGTTTTATTGACCCTTTGAGGCGCAACCCTTTCCCAATGCTGAAAAAAGGGCAGCCGTTGCCATCGCTCGACTTCACTACCAGCAAGATGGCGGACGATCGAAACGTTCATCGCGTGCCACAGATCTAGAGACCCTTTTTTGACGCAGCTGGCTGTGCGCGAGCATTGCCAGCTGTCGTCAAAAAAGGATCTCTAGATATGTGGCACGCGATGAACGTTTCGATCGTCCGCCATCTTGCTGGTAGTGAAGTCGAGCGATGGCAACGGCCAGGGGAGGGGCTAGAGGGCTTCAGCCCCCCCAAAAGAGATTGCTCAAGGGTAACATTCTGCTTTATTATACACGTTAAATAGCTAAAATGATCATATTTTATTACTTAGCCCCTCCCAAAAGCCTAATACATTGGTTTAGACTAAAATTTTGATTTATAGTACATTTTAATTGGGCGAAATAAGCTTTTTAAAAAATTTAGCCCCTCCCAAAAAAAATTTCTGGATCCGCCACTGGCAACGGCTGCCCTTTTTTCAGCATTGGGCAATCGATCCGGCTGTTCTCGCGTTCTTCCCTCTTTCGGCAGATGTCAGTGCTGTTAAAAAGAATCGTGACCATTTTTCGACGGGAAAGGACGTGCTAAAAAGTAAAGGATTCTCGTGGAGCTCTGTCACCCGCAACTATTTTTATAGAAATCCAATCTATTCTTCGTGACTGGCAACCGTCAAAACGTCAGAGTTTGGCGTTCCCGGAGCGGACACACTGCGCGTTTAAAGGGTTAAGGGAAAGGATGGGACAGCTGGCTGTGCTCGCGCACAGCCAGCTGTCGTCAAAAAAAGGGTCTCTAGATCTGTGGCACGTGATGAACGTTTCGATCGTCCGCCCTCTTGCTGGTAGTTAAGTCGAGCGATGGCAACGGCTGCCCTTTTTTCAGCATTGGTAAAGGGTTGCGCCTCAAAGGGTTAACCAGCTGACTGTTCTCGGGTGGCAAGTCATTGCAAATAATTGCGCAAGTGTTCCCCTGACTTGCGCACGGGTCCCCCAGAAAGTCACAGGAATGAATGTTAGATCCCTTGTTAAATTTTCAAGGGTCCTTACGAGCACTCCTGATAAGTCTCAAATGTAGATGGGTCTTTTGGAGGGAGAAGAAATTGGCAAAATTCGCTATCTCTGACTGACTCATTCATGACTATGTGGACGTGTTCTATTGCAATCAGGCAAGCAAATAAACTCTTTTTTCCTTAAATTATGTTCTGTCAGGTTTTTTTTTAATTTAATTTTCTAATGAGTGTTGATGAATAAAACCACAAAAACCTCAAAATAGCGGTAGAGCATTTTTATCGAATTTCGTCCGATTTTCAGAGTGTTGTGAATGATCGTAATCGATCTTCCAGGGAAGCTCCAGAGTATAGAGAACAATGGCTGCCGGTTTGGCTCTAGTAAACGATCCACTGCATTACAGTCCTCTAATTGAAGCCCAGTGGATCTTTTTGAGTGAATGGGCTGTGGAGAGAGAGAGGTCGCGGCCTCCCTTCTCTTGTTAAAATGATAATGACTGCTGTTGTGAACTTGCTTTCGGTGGTATTTCGTACCTCCTCGTAGTGACGACCTCGTAATGAGCTTTCCCTCGGATAAGAACGTGTTCTGTAATTTGACTGATTAATGGCTCGTGATGGACCTCCATTACGCGAGATGGGATAGGCCTCCAATTACACTACTCGACCCTATATTACCACCGGGCTGTTCTGTGTGGTGGATGCGAGCAGTGTTTATTCGACCGCAGATTTCAATACTAAACAGCGATTCCCAACCTTTTTATTATTATTGTGAACCCCTTCTACAATTCGATAGAAATTGGTGAACACCCTGCCTTTGTGTACTGGTATATTGCTTTCGCAAGACTCCTTTAGCCACCCTAGTAGCAATCCTTAATGGGGCTTTACCCGGCCTATCATCTGTGCCTCGAATAGTCATCGTCTCAGTCATCATCCTTAATGTTTCGTATGCTCATCGTTTCCGGATGATCGGATCTTTACGCTCAGATCTGATCGGTGCGATAGTGTTTGCCGTTTGAACCACCAATTAGGAACCAATGCTAATCTAAGACGACCCAATTCTTGAACATCGAATTGGGGGTCAACTTGTGCAGCGAATGACAAGAAATCTATACCTTAACAGATGTTTTAGAAAATCTGTGTAAAATTATGTCCTATAATGACTTTTTTGCACATTTTTCATATTTATACGAGGCACTTGCAGCGTAAAGCAAATTTCGCAGTATTTGTAAATAAATATAGACTGCCCTGTAACACGGACTCATATGAGACAGATTCGTATAATTTATCGGAAAAATTCTGATCGTTTTCGTGTAACACCTCGAACAGGTCTTAGAATGCCTCGCTGCGATCTAGCCTTGTACGAGCTGATTGAGACGAATGTCAGTTTTTTTGTGGAAAATTTGATGTTCCCAACCTTAACTGATGAGTTGCGAATACTGCATGCTGTTAGTTGCTTTGTCTGTCACAGCCTATTAGAGTTGAGTTGTTCGTGAAGATGGGACAAACCCATGAATATTCGTCAATTCCAACGGGATCGTGAGTGAAAAAAAGCAAAGAAAAAGATAAAGCGTGTAACAGTATCGTCTCCCATTGATCTGTCAACCTATGCTGTGGATGCAGTTGAAGACGGTTGGGTTGAGTTGTCCGATTGTTCTCTTGATTTGATATTCATCGTGCAAACACGTCATTCGAATTAGTTTGTCCCCGCAGGAAAAAAAAGAAAAAAAAAGATATCCACACGCCATCTGGAAGGTATGTCGATTCCTGAGTATATGTGCATCTCGACCTTGGTTTAGAGAGTTTAGCAACTCTTGGCTGTTATTCTAGGCTGATTCGTAGCACAGTTTTTCGACGAAATTCGAAAGTTATACAGATGTGCAGACAAGTAAGCAAATATAGCAGAATTAACCCTTTGACGGGTTGCGCGGTGGAACCACCTCATTTCAGAGCTGTCACTGCTAGTCGCCAAATAATAGTTAATGGTCCCAACGCTGAAAACGTGCAGCCGTTGCCGTCAATCCATTTAACTACCAACATCATGGCTGTCTATCGACGCCGCTATGTTGTTGGCTGTGCGCGCGCACAACCATCTGTCTCCGAAAAGAACTTTTTTAGCTCTGTGACGCCAGATGGAAGATTCGATCGACCGCCATGCTTTTGGTAGTTTAATGTATCGATGACTTTTTCAGCTAGTCTGATCTATCTGTCTAAATGTCTAGCGATGATCTATCCAGTTAGTCTTTTATATTAATATGAAAATACTTGCTCTTCAAAGGGTTGAGAATTATATTTGTGTTACATTTATTTTAATGTACAAAACACATATTTATCTGTTGATTATTTTTTGACAAACGGCGATCAGCGAGATATTTTTGGTTGGCAAGCATTTGTCTAGACAATGGTGACATCTTACGACAGCTCTGTTCTTTGGCATGTGAATAGGGGCCTTTTAGAAATACAGTCATACCCGGCTTGCATACGTGTAAAAATGTGGCAGACTTTTTTGCTGTATTCAATTTTTTTGCTGTATTCTTTTTTTTTTTTTTTTTTTTTTTTTTGCTGTACTCTAACAAAATTGCAACACAAAAAGTGGTGATAAAAATGACTTTTCACAAAAAGAGATTAATTATATGCCACGCGACTGAGTAACAACTGTATATTTGCTTGTCGTTCTTCCCGACCCTGTCTGTGTGTGGGAAGGTCTGTTCGAAACCGCTGTGCAAACAGGACGGAGGACACAGTTGTTTGTCCTCCGATGCCTCACGGCAATCCATTTTTGGATGGTGGACGTGGCGATACGTTGTGTGTACTTACGCACGACCAGTGAATGTAAGGGAAAACAGAATCTCTGGATTCGCTCAATTGGTGGCTTTAAACTTGTTTTTTAAGAAATCACGCAACTTTTCGACTGTTTTTCGAAGAATCCAATTACTGAGAGGCTTGAATTAACACGCTTAAATCTACTGAGTACAATAATAATCAAACGGAGTATATTTTTACTCGATTTTTGACTTCAAACAGCCATTCTCCCGATTGAGTAAAATTGTCTCCATTCGTCGACAAATATCAATGGAGCGAAAAATTCTCAATTTTTGAACATTATACAGCAGCTCCATTTAGCCTAAATGGGCTTAAAAAAGGAGTGTTTTTACATTTAGCCAGTGTTTTTACAAAATCTGTCCCTTTTTGATTAATATAACTGTACTCAATTATGATTCATATTAAGCTATAGAATGGGCGTTTTCACAAAATCAGTCCTTTTTTGATTAATATATCAGTACTCAATTAAGATTATTATTTTAAGCTAGAAAAAGGGTATTTTATGAAAATTTGCTGTTTTTCATTAATATATTGAATTAGTCATTTTCTTCATTTTTTATTATCGGAAATGAACGTTTCGATCGTCCGCCATCTTACTGGTAATTAAGTCGAGCGATGGCAACGGCTGCCCTTTTTTTCAGCATTGGGAAAGGGTTGCGCTTCAAAGGGTTAACCCTTTAACGCGCAGTGTTGCCGCTCTGGCAACACCAAACTCTGACGTTTTGACTGTTGCCAATCACGAAGAATAGATTGGATTTCTATAAAAAGAGTGGCGGGTGACATGGCTCCACGAGAATCCTTTACTTTTTAGCACGTCCTTTCCCGTCAAAAAAATGGTCACGATTATTTTTAATAGCACTGACATCTGCTAAAAAATCGAAGAATTCGAGAACTGCTGGATAGATTGCCCAATGCTGGAAAAAGGGCAGCCGTTGCCATCGCTCGACTTAACTACCAGCAAGATGGCGGACGATCGAAACGTTCATCGCCTGCCACAGATCTAGAGACCCTCTTTTGACGACAGCTGGCTGTGCTCGCGCACAGCCAGCTGTCGTCAAAAAAGGGTCTCTAGATCTGTGGCAGGCGATGAACGTTTCGATCGTCCGCCATCTTGCTGGTAGTTAAGTCGAGCGATGGCAACGGCTGCCCTTTTTCCAGCATTGGGTAAGGGTTGCAAGCTGTATTTTTGACTAATGTTTGGATAAAATCGTTGAGTTAACGTTTCTCTTGAAATGACCGCCTCGGCTTTCTGCATCTTCCGTTCCCCCGCTCGATTGCTCGCGGAACCAACTACCGTTATCCACGTCTGTCCGTAACGTGGCCGTAGAACCAGCTATACGGTTACGGAATGGTGTGTCGTGCGTGGGCCTTACCCGTTACCTTATTCCGAGCCGCGTGGGCAGAAATGGTCATCTTATAAATAGCTCGTCGTCTCGGTCTCGTCCCTTTACCGTGTTTTCCATTAGGATGCAGGTCCCACCATTCGAGATGAGGAAGAGAAGATCTATGTATAGGTAGTGTTAGTATATATATGAATGTAAATACCCTCCTCCTTTGCACAGGCTTTAACCCTTTGAAGCGCAACCCTTTCGCAATGCCGGAAAAAAAGGGGGCAGCCATTGCCATCACTCGATTTAACTACCAGCAAGATGGCGGCCGTTCGAATCGTCCATCGCGTGCCACACATCTAGACACCGTTGTGCGCGCTCAGCCAGCCGCCATCTTCCTGGTAGTTAAATCGAGCGATGGCAACGGCTGCCCCTTCTTTTTCAGCAGATGCCACTGCTGTTAAAAATAATCCTGACAATTTTAACAAATAATCGACAATTTTTAGGGGAAATGATGTGCCCGTCCGGGTTAACGCTAGCCGCTCACTGGGTGCGCCCCTTACCTTCGGGCAGTTGTAGTGGATAATAACTAATGTGCTCGCCCGTGGAAAAAATTATAATAAGCCCTCGTTGCCGAGCTAAATGCCACAAAATTAAAATATCGCCTCCAGTATTGGTAAAACTAAAGTAATGTAACCATGTATACGAATTAAATAGTCTTAATAAAAGTTTAGAGAGTGCTTGCTTCCTGATTCTAGGCTGATTATCTCGAATGCTGGCATAAGGCGGCCATCTTTGAATTACGTGAAAAATGCCTTTTTTAAATATCTTTATGCAACATTTTATATAGTTTTTTTTAATTAAAAAAGCATATAAATTAAAAGTTTGTGAATTTTCACCCCACCCCCCCCCGCCGCTTGAATAATTCACGAAATATCTGCACTGGAAAAATGCACCTAAATGAAATGAAACATATTCATTTCCATTCATCCAGAAAAAAATGCATTCTTTTTTTCTTTAGATGACCCCTTGATCGGATTTTTTCTTCTCGAATTTTCAACCCTAAATCAGCATTTTGTTTCACAGTTGCCAACCTTTACGGAATAGTATAACTGTCCCACCGGTTATACTGAGATTTTTTTTTTTTCCTGTATTCTAGCAAAGTTGCAACACAAAAAGTGGTGATAAAAAATGACTTTTCACAAAAAGAGATTATTTATATTCCGTAAAGGTTGGCAACTCTTTGTCGCATGGCAAGCGATGTCCCAATAAGGGGTTAAGATTCTGTTTATGAATCTTTATTGTCATAATTATTCTAAAATATAGTATTGTGGATTTTTAGTGCTATTTTAACTATTTTTACATTTTATTTCCTTCGCATGTGTGGCTACATTTCGACGAAGCCCATCATTTTCAGTGACGCAAGTAGATTATTCAGGCCCGCGCATGCGCATATGCGCTTGCTCACTAGCAGACGCTGCGACTTCTAGACTCGGAAGAATCAGAACCGTTTAACAGCTTCATCCCCGTGGGTGATACTTACCCATAAATAGTAACCTATGACTATAGTGCTTGGTTGTTTATTTAGCTTGTGCGTCTCTGAAGTCGCGTACCCGACATCCCTTGCGTGACTCCTTTACCACTACCTTGTCTAGTGGGACACCTGCAAAAGACACCGCATCTCGCATGTTCTGACTAGGGGGGGATATTGCTTTAACGAGATGCCACCGTCATTCGAACTCCCCTCCCCCTTTTTTTTAAATGCATATCTGATCTTGCTGACAAATTAGAAACCTGATATGCACATATCTTTATCGTTCGGGGCTATTAATATTATTAAAGTGATATATTACGTCGCACCATTCCTCATATGCAATTACTACATATTTATTTTTATTCTTTTTTTTGCGAGGCGTTTAATGGCTTTTTGCTCAAACCCCGTTCTGTGACCGTGCCCGCTTCGAGCCTTATTTGCATTCCGGCCTGCAGGTTCTACTGGGATTCTTTTTTTTTCTTACCCCTTGCTCATTTGTCCGTTTTTTGGAGGTAATAACAGGGTGAGTTAGGGAACGCTTAGCTCTGAGGTGAAAATGCTGATGATTTACATGTTTCGTCTGGGAGCCCCGAGAAAAAAGAAAAAGAATTCGGGCAGTCACGAATCAAAATTTTAATTTCGAATGCTGAAGAAAAGAAAAGATCCGATTGTTTTTGAAAATCGATTCATCGTTCTTTGAATCGTAATTGACGTGTAGGAAATCCCCTTTGTTATTATCTTCGTGATTTAAAATTCAAGGATGTCTTATATCATAATAGCGGCAAAATGTACCGAATGAATCCGACACCAGAGAACGCTGTCTCTGTCCTAGGGGTATTTTTCTGCCTCTGCAGGTTGTTGATTAATTTTACATTAAATTTGAGTTTTATATTAGGTCTACCTGAAAGTTCTGCCCTTTTTTCGCATGTCAATATTTTGGCAAAAAGAATTCTTTTATTTCTGAGCTCTTTTACAAATCCTATTTTTAACATCATGACCTTATGAGAAATAAAAATTTCGAATGTAATTTTTTATAAAAAGTAAACTCTTTATTTTAAAACAGGGTTTCTACAAACCTGGAAAGTCAGGGAAATGAGTTTTGGTCAGGGATTTGGGGAAAAGGTCAGGGAAATTTGAAGAAAGGTCAGGGAAATGCAAGAATATTTGAATTTTGCGGCAAAATCAAGAAAATACTTCCTGTTTGAACCTAATTGTAGAAATTTTTTATTTTCATTTTCTTATTTAACCTTATAAATAATTTTAAAATGTGTCCTTTATTAACATGTGTTGTTCAGTTGAAATATTCTTAATTTTATCCTAAATCATTATCAAACACGGTTTTTGTTAGAATCCAGTGACGTCAAATAATATTTTTGTGTATATTGATTTTATTTATTATTTGTAAAAAAGGTGCAAAATATATAAAAAGTTATTAATTAAAGGATGTAATATTAAAAATAGAAACACAAAATTCAGGAAAGCACACCAGATAAAAAGTCAGGGAAAAGCATGATAGATGTCAGGGAAGCAAAATCCATGAAATCTGTAGAAACCCTGTAAAAAACCATAATTATATGTTCAGGCGCGTAGCCAGGAAAATTTTTTGGGGGGATATGCGCCTGGAAAATTTTTCGGGGAGGGGGGGGATATGAACTTATATGTGTATAAATAGACGGAATTCCATCACTAATCCAAAAATTTCGAGGGGGGACTATATCCCGATATCCCCTCCCCCTTTGGCAACGCCCCTGTATATGTTATGTGAACTCAATGGTGCTCACAGGATGGGGGTCTAACCCATAAAGCTGTGACACCAACCACCTGAAAAAATGCGGATTTTTTATATTTTTATCGTAATCCCTTTTTACTGTGTTTTTATTTATCTCTCTTAACTGCCGAAAATAAGAATTTGATTTCTTCTAGCATATTTAAAAGTCGAAAATTTCATGATCATTTAACGAAGAAAAATTGGCAACTCTTTTGTTAAAAAATGATACATAGAATAGATGGTGAAATGCAATGTGTGAAATTTTTTGAAGTGTGTTATGTGACTCAGATAAGTAAGAGTGACTTTAAGATTGGAATACGACATAAATCTACTAGATTTTTTTGAATGGTAAAACTAGGTGTTGGCAAATATGAAATACATTATGAGAAGTTCGTTTATGTCGCGCAAACGTCGTGGTTAGGATGCTTGCTTTTCGAAATATTCCATTTAGACATCAATAAGTGACTGGCGGGAAGAGATTTGCAATCCATGTGTCAAGCGTGCTTTATCTTTTCTAGTTTCTGCAAGTTTCGCTTCTTTTATTATATGCAAACCTCTTACGTCCGTATACAAGATTACGTTCCTCTCCCGAAAGGTTACATTCTGCGTCCGGGCCGGGATTGTCGGCCATTTGCAATGCGGATATTGCGTCCTGTCGTCCTCCATATGTCTTCTCAACTCATCCCTGGCGCGAGCTCTTGTTGAGTTTCTCTTCCGGCCATTTTGTTTTCTACCCTCTCTCCACCCGCGAAAATGCTTGTCGGCAAACCTGAAGGTCCGACGCAGGGTTCTGTTGCGTCCTCAGCGCATACCGAGAGAACAAGAATGAATGAATAAATAAATAAAAGAACGATAGAAAAATAAAAATAAAAATGTAACGATCACGCAAGTGGCCGCGAGGAAGTTCCATTCCGAATCATGAATGAGATGGGACGAGGAACGAGTTCTTTATTTATTTTTTGTGTTTTGGCATCCGAGATGGCGAGGATAGACTGCCTGTCTGCAGCTCGATCGGTGGCGGGCATCTTTACTACAAGGTTAAGGCTCATTATACGCTTTACAAGATGATGGAGGGGGAGAGGGGAATTTTCTGCCCCTGCTTTAGCTTCTCGAGTGTGAATGACCAACCAAGCCAGCTCTCCAGTCGACCTCGTTGGTACCCTTGCTGGAGGGTTAATTGACTTTGTGGTCTAACTTTTCATTAAACAAAACCACCAAAGAGTCATTTTGTAAAACTTGCCAACTAAATAAAAGGGGTATCCGCGGTTTCAGTTTTGTCAGTTTATCCTCCGGCCCTAGTAGCACAACTAGTTCAAAAAACGTTCAAATTACATTGGAAACACGTTTTTTCACGTTAAAAAACGTGTTTTAAACGTCTTTTATACTAATTGTGCTACTAGGGGGAGGGCGCATGAAACTTCCCAACTTTAGGGGCCTATTCTGCCACGTTCGTTTAAAAGCGAGCTTTCGGATGTGTGACATCAAATTGACGTTATTTGCAATCTGGCTAACGCTTGTTGGTATTCAGCATGGGCGCCGGCAGAATATTTCCCAGGGGGGGGGGGGCAAAGACCACTTCAACGTATGGTTGCCATGTTGGAAAGAGCAAAAAAGCAAGGGAAAACGCTGCATACAAAAATCCAGGGGGGGGGCATTGCCCCCCTTTGCCCTATGCTGCCGGCGCCCATGGAATTCAGCAATGTACGGTAGAGTTTTGGGTGCAGATTCTGCCGTCCGAATGTTCATTCTAGCCAGAGCCTGATTATGACCAACGGGGGCCCCGGGCATTGATGAATTCGGGGGCCCCCAATCTATGAAATTTGTTTTATTTTTCATAAAATTTTGATATAAAAAATATATTTCAGAACAATATTTGAACAATATTTGGGGGCCCTTTCAAGCCGGGGGTCCTGGGCAAAGTCCCGATTTGCCCATGCGATAATAAGGCTCTGATTCTAGCATACGTTTCGAATTACGTCACAAATCCGAACGTTCGTTTAAACAAACGTAGCAGAATAGAGCTCTGTCTGAAAAAAACCTTTTGACTTAGAACGTTTGTTTCGAACAATTAAGATATTAACATTATAAAAGGGAAACTTTATTTATTGTTATTATGCTTGTTGTCGTAATTGTTTTAAGCTAGTTCTAATCATTTTGGAACCCTTAAAACTTGAGGGGAGCTAGGCCAAGACGTAGTTGGCCTGTATGGTAATCAGGTTCTCCGTATAAATAAGCCATTCTAATAGAAATTGTTTTATAATCAATCTTTTCAACATGGTAAAACAGTGGTACAATAAAAAAAACACCAACATTCTCTTCTACGCAGTTGTTTCTTGAGGGAGCATGTGTTCCCCCCCCCCCCTCCCCAATTGATTGTCTAAAAATCTTTCGGTTTATAAAATTTGTGTCAAAATTAAACTTCTTTTTTTCTACTCTTGATTTCGATATGTGCACTCCCAATTCCTTTCAAAATTTTCGGCCACGCTACGGTCGTGGGCTTACTTTTGCGTAATTGTTATAATGGTAAGAAATGCACTTGCCTTTCGGATATTTGGGGAGTTTTGCATTCAGAACTGAGTTAGAGTATTGATCATATACCTGGCGTTCCGAAAGAAATGACGGCGTATTCCATCCAATCCGATTTTGGAAAATTCTTGCACTTTGGTACGTCATTTGTAAATTCCTCCGAATGGCCAAAATCGCTGCTCTCTAACTGACGTGATTCCGATAATTTCACTTCCATGAGCCTACTTGATAGTGATGGGCATGAATGAATGATATTATTCGAAACAATCAATTATTAAGTGCATTCGAGGTAATCGATTTTGAAAAAATTCGAACACTCGGCACATTACAATCAAAATCTCGAATACTATTCAAATAGTGAAACTGCGAATATTATTCAGATAGAAATCGTGAATACTATTCGAATATTGAAAATCGCGAATATTTTCTGTTCGATGAATCGATTATTGATTCTGTTCGAATAATAGTAATCGATTATATAAGTCATTCGAATGGCACATGTCTTTTACTGCAGCCGACCTGCGTAAAGGTCAGCGGATTTCGGTTCGACATCCACACGACATTTACTGACGGATCGACCTTGTCGTGAATTGTGCGAGTGCGTTGATGGTCGGCGTTTTAACGCGAAAATCACCTTGTGCCGACCGTGGAATGTGGAGAGGTCTCCCGATGACAGAGGAGACGGGCCGTTTCGGTGAATCCAATTGCGTCCGTAATCGGTATGTGCCCTCGAGTGCCGTTCGTCTCTGTCTGACAGTGAGCCGATGATTGGCCGACGGGCATTTTTATTATAATTATTTAGGGTGAATGAGTTGAGGTTAGACATCGATAAACGTTTTGATGTGTGCCGAGACACGCTAATAAATAATTCAATCTCCCCCCGCTTTTGAGTTCATGTAGGGCTCCAAGATCAGCTAAGCAAACGAAACGCTTATGCTACTAGTAATGTTCTCCAGGAACGAATCCATATGAACAGATCTCGTTGAATTCTTTTTTTTTTCCCCGTTCATTATCCGGATTTTTTACACCTCGAATTAATTCTTTCTTTTCTTGAAAAATAAAGAATGATTCCAGAGGAATCTCATTTCTTTAAATTTACTTAAGTATTAGTCAGTTTTTAAAAAGAATGATTTATTCGGATTTTTTTTTTTTTACAATAAACTGTAAAGTATGAATGAATCGTTTTTTTAAAAAAACTTCATACATATTAGAGATGAGACGGGCTCAGCCCGGGCCCGAACCGGGCTCGGGCTTTGTAATTCACAATTGCGTTCGGGCTCGTGAAAAATTTCTCCTTTATTGAACATACTCCTTGAAACAAATTTTAAAAAGTGATTCATGATGAAAATAAAAGTACAGGCAACTCCGGTTATAGTGAACCTCTGGGGACCATCCGATTTCGTCCACTCTATCCGAAGTTCACTAAAACCCAAGTGTCTTCATAATGGATAGAGATACTGTATATGAATCGGGACTAATTGTTTGCATTCACTATATCCGATTTCACTATAACCGTAGTTGACTGTACTTATAAAAAAAATAGTGCACTGGCGCCTAGAAGGTGCGTGAAGCTCTTTGGATATTTCAGAACGGCGGCTCATATTGATTTGTTAGTCATGAGATCCGACATTATTTGATAAACATGGATATATAAAGAATTAGAAAGCATTGAGAGTTTGCAACTCTATTTGTCTTTAATTTGCACAAACGGCAAAATTCATTGAATTCTATCAGTGAAGTAGTTGGATTTTTTTTTTTTTTTTTTAACTGAAATTTCGGGCTCGGGCGGGCTCGGATTAAAAGACCTCGGGCTCGGGCTTCAAAAAATGAGCCCGAACTCATCTCTAATACATATGGATCAAATCAATCCTGAAAGAGGATGATTGTAAAGGAACTACGAGGATCTTGAGTTTCAATCGCTTTCGTGATACGCAGAAGTGATCGGAAGTGAAGTTTTGAATTTCAGTGCCCCAAAAAACTCAGCAGAAAAGGTCAAAAGCACCCAAACTGATTTGTTATGACAATCATTTATTTATCAAGGGAGACTTCTGCGAAAAGTAGTTTTTTAGCCTAGTGATTTTGGAGATCGAAATCATTATTTTAATCAATAATGATAAGCATCAGTTTTTATAATTGAAAAATCCGAAACATATATTTCTTAACGTGTGAGACTTACTTATTAATGTAGCCTTAGAATAGGGTCGACTATTTACGAGACCTGTTGATACCGAATACACAGCTGCCAACTGCGGTGTACAATTAACCACTTTTTGTGGACAACCACTTTTTGAATATTTTTTTCCGAATAATAACCAGATCGCACGACTAACTCAGAAATGTTTTTTTTTCTTAGTCAGAAATTATTGTGTACAAAAAGTGGTTAATTATATTCCGTACATACCGGTGGCTATGCGAATAATTTGACGCACGAGGGTGCGGGTTTTCTCCCCCCCAATAATTTTGCTCATTTATTTACATATTTCTGTTAAGTTACGTCATTATTAAAAGACAGATATATGAACCTCACCCCCTTTCTTTCTTTTTATTTTATTTTATTGATTTATTACTTTCCGAACATGTACATGTAAGGAAAGTATTGTAATCATGAAAAAATTCGACTTCGAGATTTTGGTGGTTTTACACGTTTTGAGGGCTTCTGAATCCATTTATGCTATTTTTACGAGATGTATGTATGTATGTGTGTGTGTGTATGTGTGTATGTGAGTGAACACGATAGCTCCTAAACGGAGCATTCGATTGAGCTCAAATTGGATATATATGTCATAAACCACCGTCGCAAGACCGGTATTGATTTGGGTGTGTATAGGACTTATAGTTTTTCTACAGGGCTACGACAAAGATTTCTTTTACATTATGGCCTATGGGGGGAATTTCTTGAAAGTGCGCTAGCGTTTAAACGGTAGATTCGATTGAGCTCAAATTGGGTATATATGTTATAAACCACCGTTTGCAAGACCGGTATTGATTTTGGTGTGTATAGGACTTATAGTTCTCCTAAAGGGCTACGACAAAACTTTCTTTTATGTTATGGCATAATGGCATATGGGGAGAAATTCTTGAAAGTGCGCAAGCGTTTAAACGGTGCATTCGATTGAGCTTCAATTTGGTATATATGTTTAAATGATTCATCGATTAAAATTTATTTAAGTGCTTGGTAATGGTCTTAATCGTAAGTGTTCGGAAAGTCGAGTGGAGTCACTCCAGATTTTTTATTTTAAACTAAAATGGTATTTCTAAATGCGAGAAGTTGAATAAACCCATTCTATATAAAATTTCGGTGAACGGAATAGAATCGGATAAAATATACGACACCGGCATTCTATTCTGCTCGAGAGAAGTTGAGTTGAATTGTCTATCTCCTGAACGTCGCTACTGGCAGGTTAAGTGAAGTGCACTAAGAAGAAGAAGAAGCCTGTTTAAATAAAAAAGAACAGAACGAATCCCCTCCAACACGCAACATCCTAATTGAATAAGTGAATATTCGTTACAGCTGCCTCCTCTCCTTCTTCGCAACCCACATGCTTATCAGTCCGCATCGCAAAAGAGAGAAGAAGATGCTCTCGACTCACGCATCGCACAATGGCTGCTGCATAGGCCCCGTTATTGCGTGATGAGAGGAGTATAGGGCTTTCAAGGTTGGCAAAGCGGCGGCTCTGAGCAAACACAGCCATTCTTTCTTTCTCGCTTTATTATTAGTATTATTATTTTGCGTTACTCTTCCAAAATAAGAAAAAAGACTGTGTATACATAACTATTTTTTTTTCTTCTCTTATTTTGATCGTCATTTTATAGCATAGATTCAGTCAGTCGGCGATGCGTGTAAAATGTATGCAACTGCTGCTTAGATCTTTACTGTTCCCCCAATTATTGAACGGATTCGTTTTACTGACTGCTCAAAAACGTTTTCTAATCCAATTTTATACATGCTATTGGTATGTATGGTGCCATGTATGCTATTGAATAGGGCATTGAATTGGAATGTACAGGGAAAAAAAAAACAGGGAGACCCAAAAGACTTGTTACATAATGTTTCCGCAGTGATTGTTTATAAAGTGCTTTCTGGAGACGGTTCCTTTATTTCGAAGAAAAACAAAATTAATGCAGATAAGTGAAGTTTATAGAAGAATGCATTTGGGAATATAGATGTAATTTGTAACTCTAACCCGTTGTAAAAAAAATTCTAGATCCACTACTTGCGTGTAAAAAAAAAGAAAGAAAAAACCTTCTGGTAGCAAAATAATTTGTATTTCTATTAAATGAAAACTACAAACATCACATTTCATTTTTGTCTACTTAAGTAAATTATTCCATATTCTGTTTTCGACATTGACTTTGCAGTAGTAATCAAATTCGATGTTGTTCGATTCAACAATCCTAACGAAAACGCAAGTCATTTCTGTAGACTCGGATAATTTAAAAAAACTGAAACCCTTGCAGACCATTCACCTTATATCGCTTTAACGCGCAGTGTTCCCGCTATGGGAACACCCAACTCGGACGTTTTGACTGTTGCCAGTCACGAAGAATGGATTGGATTTCTATAAAAATAGTGGCGGGTGACATAGCTCCAGGAGAATCCTTTACTTTTTAGCACGTCCTTTCCCGTCATAAAATGGTCACGATTCTTTTTAACAGCACTGAGATCTGCTGAAAAAGGGAAGAATGCGAGAACAGCTGGATCGATGGCCCCATGCTGAAAAAAAGGCAGCCGTTGCCATCGCTCGACTTAACTACCAGCAAGATGGCGTACGATCGGAACGTTCATCGCGTGCCACAGATCTAGAGACCCCTTTTTTGACGACAGCTGGCTGTGCGCGGGCACAGCCAAACTTGGACCGCACGGCACAGTCACTAAAGAACAACTTGGGCGCCCGAGCGCTTGCCCCGAATGCCCTCCCGGAAATCAAACCCTGCGAACAGCTTAATGGAAAATCAAACGCTTGCAGTCCCGGAAATCAAACCCTTGCAGTTGTTGTGTAAGCGTCTATAAGATTGTGTTGGGAAATATTTTTATAATCCAGTAAGTTGCCGTTTTATCGTATATTTTTATGCAGTCGGTGATGCGTGCGTGCGAAATATTTGCATGCGTTTCTATTAAACAGTCTTTTGATCCCTCCAGTGTTAACCGATTCTTTTTTGGTAACTTCTTTATTTTTCCTGATGTAACAGTCTCCTTTCGGCATGGGAGTCGCTGACTTTGCTCCCTGCGATATAATTTATTAATCTTTTCTTACTGTATTGTTTCTTTTTTTTTTTGTTTAAGTTGAATGAATCTGCGAATTTTAATCCGCGCCCAGCTCAGTCTGGATCGAATGCTAATTAGATCAAGAGGGCCCGGCTTTATGAATGGAGTGCCCCGTTTAGAATACTAATTATTGTTCGCCCACGCTAAGCGCGCCCAACTACGAAGGACGAATTCAAACGCAGAAGGGGGTATGGGTAGACTAGAAAGATGCGCAGAGCTGCTATCTTAAGTCAAGAAAAGGAGTTTTTAGGTACTTTTAATTTGACTTACTTTTAATTAGACCATCATTATTAATTTCCTTTCTCACTCGAAAAAAAAGGTCATCCGTTTGTAGTCCTTTTGACTTCCGAACATGTACTATGTAAGGAAAGTATGTAATCATGAAAACATTCGACTTCGAGATTTGGTGTTTCTACACGATTTGAGGCTTCTGAACCATTTGCTTTTTACGAGATGTATGTGTGCTTGTGTGTAAGTGAGTGAACACGATAGCTCCTGAACGAGCATTCGATTGAGCTCAAATTGGATATATATGTCATAAACCACCGTCGCAAGACCGGTATTGATTTTGGTGTGTATAGGACTTATAGTTTTTCTACAGGCTACGACAAAGATTTCTTTACATTATGCCTATGGGGGAATTTCTTGAAAGTGCGCTCGCGTTTAAACGGTAGATCCGATTGAGCTCAATTGGTATACATATTATAAACCACCGTTGCAAGACCGTAATGGATTCTGGTGGTAGACTATGTTCTCCTAAAGGCTACGACAAACTTTCTTTTATGTAATGGCATAATGGCATATGGGAAGAAATTCTTGAAAGTGCGCAAGTGTTTAACGGTGCATTCCGAGTGAGTTTCAATGTGCGTATAAAGGTTTGAATGATCCATCGATTAAAATTTATTTTAGTGCTTGTAATGATCTAATCGTAAGTGTCTCGGAAGTCGAGTGAGTCACTCCGATTTTTTTTTCTTTTCACTCCGAAACTGTCCACAACTTGTGAACATTCCCTCTGTCCTCCCCGGACTCGGGCTCTGTCATTCACGATTGTGTTCGGTAGAAATTTCTCCTTTCTTGAACATATCCCTTGTAGACGGGTTTTAAAAAATGATTCATGGGAGGAAATAAATATTAATTATTGTTATTTGATAAACGTGAAAATAAAGAATTGGAAAGTGCGTTAAGAGTTTGCTATTACATTCGTCTTTAATTTGCACGAACGGCAAAACTTGTGATATTCTATAAATGAAGTAATTATCTATTAGCTGAAATTTCGGGCTCGTTCGCCGACCTAAATAATGTCGCTCGGGCGGCCTCGGATTGTGCTCGGGCCTTAAAAAATGGGGCCGAACTGATCTCTACCGTCTGTCCGTCCGTGCTATATAACTAGCGCTAGTATGCTTCGATTGCTGTGAAATGGCTGGATAGCGTGCAACGTTCTCTATTGAAAATGCTGTATGTGGCGTTTATAGTTCTTTTACAGGAGCAGCCAAAAGAACTCCGATACATGTAGGCAGTTATTGTTTAAAGGAAATTTCGGAGAAATTTCGTCTTCCAAACAAAACAAAATGTGTACATGTTACTAATGATTACAAAATAATGCTCTCCGTCGAAAATAGTGTAGGGTATCGTTTATTATAGATTTTTTGAAAGTTAGTTGGTATGTGGCTAAAGCAATGCTACACGATGAATCCCGTAAAGAGTAATCTTATTTCAGCCCCAGGGTGTCTGCCGTTTTGAAAGTCTAGAAAAAGCAGCATATTACTGTCACTCTGTGTTCTTCTAGACCTATTTAACCCTTTGAGGCGCAACCCTTTCCCAATGCTGAAACAGGGTCAGCCGTTGCAACCATCGCTCGACTTAACTACCAGCAAGATGGAGGACGATCGAAACGTTCATCGCGTGCCACAGATCTAGAGACGCTTTTTTGACGACAGCTGGCTGTGCGCGGGCACAGCCAGCTGCATCAAAAAAGGGTCTCTAGATCTGTGGCACGCGATGAACGTTTCGATCGTCCGCCATCTTGCTGGTAGTTAAGTCGAGCGATGGCAACGGCTGCCCCTTTTTTCAGTATTGGGAAAGGGTTGCGCCTCAAAGGGTTAAAGTAATATGACCTCCATGAAAAGTCAGTTTTACAACACCGACATATATTTCATTTTGCATTTGACTTCTTTGTGAAATCCCCTTTTTTTATTTTCTTGTGTACTAAATGTGTCTTGTTCTCTTCTTTTGCAGTAACTTCATCACATCCCCCTCCAAGGCCATGGATTCAGGTTACTTCTCAGAGTCCACCATCGCCTTGTAAGTCCTGTTTTTTTCATGCTGTATATATTAATCATGAGTATTATCATACGTGCTGAGTTTCAGAACTTTGGCCTCAGTGTCAGACAAAGTTTCCCCAAGAGCCTAAACCGAAAAAAAAAAAAATAAATAAATAAACAAACTTACAGTTTAGTTAATCCTTTGGCGCGCGGTGATTAGGCCGTGAAACCCCATTATTTCAGTGCTTTCACTGCTAGTCGGGGGGGAAAATAGTTGAATGATCCCAATGCTGAAAAAGTGCAGCCGTTGCCATTGAACTGCCGACAGCATGGTGATCGATCGAGTCGCCCATCTGGCGCCCCAGACCTAATGAAGTTTCCTGGCACAGCTGGCTGTGCTGCACTTCTTTCAGCGTTGGGCAGCCTATCCAGTTGGTTTACTGCTATTGATTGCTCTGCAAAGGGTTAAAAAACAGTCTTATTAGGGCCCTTTACTTCGACTTCGGTTTTATGGGACTCTTAAACTTGTCAGAAAACCAACTTCAAACTATCCACTGCTCTTCTAAAAATCGTTGAAAAGAAGAAAAAAAGAAAAAAAAAAAAACGCATAAAGGGGTTTTGTTAGCTGAGTCATCACGTGATTTAAAATAGGATTTACAAATAGTTTCTGCCTTTCTGATAGAAATAAGAACTGAATGATATCTACGAAATTCCCTAAAAAAGTTGTTTTTGAAAAAGTATATTAAAAGAAGAGGAGATAATTAACATTTTGAAAATTCTGTTTAAAATGGTTTGTACTGTGAAACATCTGTAGTCAATAAACTATTAGATAATTCCCGCTGTTTTTTAGATTAAGTTCATCTCTTTGCTTACGGTATTATTTTCTTTATGAACTCCCCCACCGCTCCCTAATTTAAATGCTTGTAAGAAAACTTATCACCCCCCCCCCTCTCCTTCTGTCTCTGTCTAATTTAAATACCTACAAGATAAGAAAAATTTGTAAGTTAATCTTAACTCAACTATTTTAAAAAATACACTGATTTATCTTTTTGATTCATAGTGTGAACTCAAAGTGAAGTAAACTGGAAACTGATTCATAAGTTACTTAATGATTTTTTTAAAAAATGCTTTAATTAAAAGCAGTCTTTTTGGTAGTTTTACAATCATTCCAAGACTTATTTCTCAGTAATAATGTCGCGAAAGGATTATAAGCCTTAAAAATACCCTTAAATTTCATCCTCCAACTGGAACAAAATTTAGAATGGGATTCCTATTAGTCTTTTTATTCCATTTTTTTTCCTCACTTGTCTAAAGAATTAATCACGTTTGTTTATTTTATAAAATAGTAGCTGAGTGCCCGTTCTTCGTATGGGAAAATGTGCTGTTTTTGAAAAAAAAGCATAGTGGAAGTAAATACGATGGAAGCATAACTTATTTAAAAAAAAAAATTATTTCAAATTTCTATCACAGTAGTTAACCTAAATTTTTAAAAGTATCAACTTTTACGCCCTTCTCGCCCCACCATGGCCGAGTGGGTAAGGCACTCAAGATGGTGGACGATCGAAGTGTGAAGGTCCCAGGTTCGGGCCCCGTCGCGCGGCTGTCGATGCAACGGTCTGGAGTTTTGGTCGGTTTTCTCCAGATGTAACGTGAATACGCGTTAGAACCCCTTAGAAAGTCCTCCGACTTAGGCTGATACCCCCCGTGCGTATTTGCCTTAATACACACAATACAATTCCACGCCCTTCTCTATGTCGTTTTACACTTATGTGGATTTTTTTAATTTTTTGGTCAAGATCTATACATAGATTTAAACATTTAAAAAGCTAAAGAAATCGAAAAAAAAAAAAAAAAACACGATTGGCGTATACTAAAGTAAAATTTTATTTGTCTTTTGAATTACAGTCTCTATGATATCAGTTAATTGTCGACCGGCATAGGACGACATTGTCAGATGAACCTTTAAAAAAAAAAAGTTTTTATTTTTTATTTTTGTTGTTAATTATCTAATAGAGTAGCAAATGTTAGCAACTACAATTAACATAGACATCAAGTTACGATGAGGAACTCTATTATAATCTTATATAACGTAGTCTGATTCTAATGAATTTATAGCTCAATAAAGTGAATCATTACATTAAATTTAACTCAAAGATTTGTTTCTTTTGGTTTTTGCAAAAAGAACTAAAGAAAATAATCACTATATTTTAAATACATAAAAATATACTCCCTAGGTTCAGTATCCATTACAAAAGTGACACCAAACACTTATAAAACGCGAGAACTTTTCTTTTTAATAAATTCAAATTTAAACAACGATCAGTTATTTAGGAGAGAATAAACTTTTCAATTGTGGATAGCCGTTAAAACATTCAATTCAAATATTATGCAGGCTGTCATTGGATTCAAGAATCGAAGTCACGTGACTGTCATTGGCTGACTTCGTATGTTGGAGTTTTGACCGCAAATATTTGAAAAGTCGTACTGTTTTACATACAATGTGTAACAAAACGTTGATCGACAGTCGCGCGATAGGACAAAACTCCGGGCCTTCACACTTCAGCCATCTATTTATATCGACCAAAACAAAAAACAAAACGCGACAAAATTACAAAAAAAAAGACATGTTTCACCTAATTTTTTAAAATTTATAACGCCATAAAATTAAGAATTACTGAAAGATGTGTTTGTGTATATATATATATATATATATATATATATATACATATATATAATTATCGTGAAAAAAGTAGTTTGTTCTGTTGGTTTACGTTTACATTAATGTTTTCTTCGAATTTTATAAAATAAAAATGAAATTTTCTTGCTCAGGAAAAGAACAATTTTTGTCTGCGTTGCAACAGGTGTTGATTTAATTTGTCGTAGTGTCGCCATCTGTTGTTAGTTACTGGAAATAAAACAAAGACAGTCATACAAGTGAGTTTACTTTCTTGTGGTGTCGCCATCTATTATCAGTTACGGAAAATAAAAGATGAGGGGGCTTTAAAAAGGAAAAAATAATTTCCTTTTACTTCTTATGTGTGTTTTTTACAAAGTTTTTTAATTACTTTATTATGAAGTTTTGTTTAATTTGTTGTCTCTTTCTCTTGTAGGTTCATTCACAGTCATGTGCTACAATATTCTCTGTGATAAATATGCTACCCGTCAGATGTATGGATATTGCCCAAATTGGGCTCTAGAATGGACCTATCGAAAAAGAAACATTCTCAACGAAATTGTCCATTATAAAGCCGATATCATATCCCTTCAGGTATTTATTTTAACACACGCGCGCCATGCATGGATGCAGTGCTCAAGTTTGCCGTTTTCTAAAGAGCCTTGCCTGCCCCTTTTTTAGCGCCTAAGCGTCCGGTCTTATTTCGTTAGTTCTGACTCTTTATAAATAAAGCAATAGCCTTTCCTCTTTTTTATTATTAAATCATAAGGTTTTTAAAAAATCAGCCTTTTTAAAAATGAAAAACATAGTTTTATTAGTTTTTTTTAACACGGAGTAAGGTGCATGTGAACACTGCATTTATGTATTTTTGTGCTTCAATAAGTAGCTACTGCAGGGTTTCTACAGACCTGGAAAGTCAGGGAAATGAGTTTTGGTCAAGGATTTGGGGAAAAAAAGTCAGGGAAATTAGCAGAAATTGAAGAAAGGTCAGGGAAATGCAAGAAAAATTGAATTTTGTGGTAAAATCAAGAAAATATTTGCTGTGTGAACCTAAGTATAGAAATTGTTTTATTTTCATTTTCTCATTCAGCCTTATAAATAATTTTAAAATGTGTTCTTTTATCAGCCTATCTTGTGCAGTTGAAATACGTTTAATTTTATCCTAAATTATTATCAAACATGTTTTTTTTTTGTTTTGTTTTGTTTTTTAGAATCCAGTGATGTCAAATAAGATTCTTGTATATATTAATTTTATTATTATTATTATTATTTGTAAAAAAAAAAGAGACAAAATATAAAAAAATTATTAACTATAGGATGTAATGTTAAAATTAGAAACTCAAAATTCGGGAAATCAGGCTAGATAAAGTCATGGAAGAGTGTGATAGATGTCAGGGAAGCAAAAGCTGTGAAATTTGTAGAAACCCTGTACTGAAGTGTATGAGTACAACATGGTTGAAGAATGTTTGATTATGGTTTTTCAAACTTATTTCTCTTTTCCTATAACTGCTATAAATTTTCGTCACAATTGCAATAAAATCTATTTTTTCTTCACAGTGGGTAACGCAAAAGTCGGAAATACCTCAAAAAATTTCTCCAGAAGATATCTCCTGTTACTTTTGAAATTGTCCTCTTTATGCATGTCTTTCTTAATGCATTTTTATTTAACTCACAATAGTAATTTAGGTGAGGTATCATAATCAAGTTTTCATGGATGTATCAGTCTCCAATTGAGCAGAATTTTCAGTCAGCTTTTCTGCCAACTTCCTAATTTTGAGCTAAACTGAAATTTTGTATGCTAATGTATCTTAGGTAACAATGCATGAATAAAAAGTTTGTTTTTAAGGGTTTATTTTTTAATTCATCATTTTAATTATCTTGCACATTAATATATTTTAGTTAGTACATGAATTAATTATAAAAGAAGTATTTATTTATTTTTATTAATTTGTTAAATCATTCAACTTTTTATAAGTGACACATTCATATTGATTTGTAAGTCTTATGTAGTCTACTCTTTAGCATTCTGGGCTTTTCATACAGCCGAGTCAAATTAGAATCCTTGTTAGAGTTTTTTTAATTTTGTTGTGTGTATTGTTTGTGTCAAAGGGGTTAAAAGTAATATTTAATGATACATTGAAAATTGAGCTCATTTAGTGAATTGCTTCTGCTTTAGCACTTAAACAAATTTAAAATCTCTCGGGTCATGAATGCAGAAAAAATATATATATATATATATATATATATATATATATATATATATATATATATATATATTCATGTGTGTTTTAGTAGTAGGGAAAGAGAAAGGGGCAATTATCTTACAGTTTAATAGGCTAAAATGCGAAAGTATTATTTTCCTGTTATTTCAGTATTAATTCTTGTTTGATTTTACTCATTACTGGCATGCTGACCTATTTTTGTTATTCTCAGGAGGTAGAAACAGAACAATTCTACAAGTTCTTTTTACCAGAACTGAAAAAGGAAGGGTATGATGGTATTTTCTCTCCTAAATCTCGTGCTAAAACGATGGCAGAATGTGAAAGAAAGCACGTTGACGGTTGTGCAATTTTCTATAAAACAGACAAGTAAGTCATTTGTGTATTATTCATATTTAATGCCCGTGACAATTTGTCTTCTAGGCCCATCCGTCTGTCATAATGCCCCTTGAAAGAAACCTAAAGGAAAAATTTACCGTATATACTTGTGTATAAGTCCACCCGTGTATAAGCCCACCCTCCCAGTTTTCTCCCAAAAATCTTTCATAAATGACTGACCCGTGTATAAGCCCACCCTCCCAACTTTAAAAATGGACGCGTCCGTAAACTACTCCCCCTACCAGAATTCGACTGGCTTTCGGTGATCACGTGATTGTTTTGCGACGCAGGGTCAACATAATTGGCGACTTATAGCACTCAAAGACCGGCTTCGAAACTTCTGGAACGAATGGATGGCTTCCGATAATGTACAAACTACAAAGACAGGCAATCTAAAAAATACAAAAACTTAATGTGCTAGATCTTACTTTTGTTTCCATAAAGTTAAATTGGTTGCCTCAAATGCATGGGCACCGGAAGGGGGGGGCAGGGATGGAAAATTTGCGCCAAACTGCGCCAATTTCCACATTAAGCGCCATCCTGCTACAAAATTGCAAAAAATTCGAATTTTGCGCCAAACTGCGCCAAAACTACGAGTTTTACATTTTTGTCGCCTCCCTCAAGAAAAAAAAAAAAAAGAAAAAACTCTTAAAAGCAGTATAATGGAAAGTTGGAAAATGTCAGAATTGGGAAGAAGTTGCGAAAAGTCGGCAACGATGCGCACGAAAGCAACCCCGTTATCGTTAGTTACGGCAAACCCACCAGCTGCACCTGATCCCGTTGGGAGAGCTAAGCCCATGGACTTTACATTGGAACTCTATCTGTAACTGCATGGCTGAGCCTCTCCCACTATCCATCCATACCAAAATGTGATCACATGACTTCGGAGATTGGAATTCGCTTTCATGTCGTCCAGCTGTGAGAAGAGCCCATCAGTGTTTGGTTTTTATAGAAGCAAGTGAAAGCCCGTGACATATGCGAAATGCCCCCGAAAGGGGCCCCGCATTTCGCTTTTTCCTTAGCGGGGAAACAACGCAATGCGTCTGGTAGGTGCAGAACGCCACGTGTTTACCGTGATTTTGCAACTTACTGGAAGATTGCATGTTTTAAAACACATACATATTAATGATCTGGGAAAGAACTGATAACGCAATCTTGACATATACATCCATTTTATGGAAGTAAAATAGGATCTTTTACATTATTTTTTTTCTCGGGGAGGGGGGCATTCGTCCCCTCCGCCGCCCCCCCCCCTTTAATCCGCCCTTGGCTCGACCGGCCGATGTCTCTGTCCACTCCTGCCAATTCACCACTTCGCGGAAGTAGAAAGACGCGGCCGAAAGCCACTATACGGGCGAACGGTTACGTGTTATGAGCGTACATCTGGCAGTAACAATGGTAAAAAAAAGCGCTCCGATAAAATGCAACTCCGAATTTGTAGCGACCATTTTGTCCCACAAACTTGTAGAGGTGTGGTTATTACTACAAGTAAGATGCAATATAAATCAAATAAAGTAAAATTTGACTACATTTTGTTTTCATTTAAAGAACAGTTTTTTTGGCCAATTTCCAAAATAAATAAATAAAAATAAAAAAGATTAATTAATTATTAAAAAGTAGTATGATTTATCCTTTTGATTTAAAATGGTGAACTAAAAATGAAATATTTATAAAATAGTTTAAAATTATTTAACAAAAATTTTAATTATAAATTAAAAGAAATAAAAAATATTAATTAAAAGAATTAATTAATTATTTATTAACTATTTAAGAAGAATGATTAAGAATGCAATTCAGATGGTTTCATTAAGAATGATTTCAGATGGTTTACAAAAAAAGACATCTGTTATAGAAAGTGGTCAGGTTCTTTTAAAAGAATCTAAAGATAACATGTCGTAATACTTAAAAGAATTAGAAAAAAATAGACATCTACAATTATCAATTGTCTCAACTACAAAGAAAAAATACACTTAGATTTGATTAATTTAAACCAAGTCTTTTTTTTTTTTCTTCTCATATCTAGGAATAAATGTTTTCTAACTTAGAATATTGTTTTTTTTTTCTTTCTTTTTTAAGTTTACTACAATTCCCCCCCCCCCCTTTTTTTTTTTTACTGTTTATTACACTTCTATTAATCACGCAGAAGCTTTAAACAGCTTTTTAATTGAAATTAACTGCTACAAATCTACATTTTCTTGCTATAATTATGCATTTGAACTGCTCCAAAAGTGAGATTTTTCTGCTCCAAGCTGCTCCAATATTGAGATTTTTCTGCGCCAAGACTGCTCCAAAACTGATTTTTTGATTTTCCATACCTGGGGGGGGGATTGATATGAAAATTTCCGGGACCATGGTTTTCCCATGTACATAGTATACATATTTGCGCGTATGTGTGTAGATGTTTACTGCTCCCTGAACATTGAATTTCCGATGATCAAATTTTGAAATTTTTTTTGACCCGTGTATAAGCTCACCCCCCCACTTTCAATCCAAATTTTTGTCCAAAAAAAGTGGGCTTATACACGAGTATATACGGTAATTTTTCTTTAACCCTTTAATTCGCGGTGAGGATGCAAAACTCTGACATTTTGACTGTTGTCAGTCACGAAGAGTAAATTTGATTTCTATAAAAAATACTTGAGGGTGATATGGTTACACAAGAATCCTTTACTTTTTAGCACATTGTTTCCCATAAAAATGGTCGATTATTTGTAAAATTGTCAGGATTATTTTTAACAGCACTGCCATCTGCTGAAAAATGGAGAATACAGTGGAAATACATTGACATAGAAGAATAACTGGACAGGCTGGCCAATGCTAAAAAATGGGCAGCTGTTGCCATCGCTCAATTTTAACTGACAGCAAGATGGTGGTTGACCGAATCGTTCATCGGGTGCCACAGATCTAGAGACCATTTTTTGACACATACTGGCTGTGCGTGAACAGCCCTGAATGGTTGCTCTTCTGAGGGTTAAAAATCTGAAGAAAAAAAAAATTCACCTCTCTTTGCCTGTTTTAATTATTATTTTCATCTAATGCAAATTAGGTTTTTCTAAAATCCTAAAAGTAAGTGTAAGGGAATAAAACAATCTTAATGATACTAACTGTCCGATTAAACCTGGTGGTGTAATAGTAGTGCATTGCACTGCCATACCACAAGTCTGGTGTTTGATTTTTAAATTATAATTAAAACATCATTTAATATTTAATAAGCCTTTTTTCTAAACAAAATAAAATTATTTACGTTTTAAGTAATAGATTTATTTAATTGTAAAAGTTAATTAACTGAACTCAAGAAAAAAGTACTGACTCCAATCCTATGGATGAATTTGCTTACTTATTAGTATATAAGTATGAATTTTCTAAGGCTTTTCTTTTGGAATTGACCCCCCTCCCCTTCATTGGACCGTAATATATTAAGGGGTGAACACTCTAAAGGAGTACTATTATTATACAAAGTTTTGTCCCGAAATGAATTTCCGAAGTTGTGCACTCCCTTTTGAAATCTGCTTTGGTGTGATCCCAAGCTTTGTGGATACCAGGTTTTGTATTGTGTTAATGAAAAACCCCATAACAGCAATTGTATAAAGGTATTTCTGTGTAATATTATTATAGAGTTTGATTAATTTATGGTGGAATGTTTTTATTTTGAATTTAAAGAGAAGGGCTTATTTTTTTTTAGATGGATCTGTTAAAATATGCATTTCGGTTTTATTGTTTTTCATCTATAAAGTGTGTTTTTGTTCTTTTGTTCGTCTTTTAGCAAACACATTTATTTCATTTTTGCAGCATTCAAATAGATAAAAATCTCACTATTCTGACCCTTGAAATTCAGATTTGTGTTCTTGCTGTAAACTTTGTTATTTATGTGTGGATTATTCATTGTTCATTCCACATTTTAAAAATATGTATTAACAAAACATCTTTTTGTGATAAAATGATATTGAAAAGAAAATAAACTTCACATAGAAAAAGACATTTTAACACACACACAAACAAAAAAAGTTGAAACAGTCGACTTATTTTTTTAAAAAGTAAATAAGCTTGCAAGTACAGATAGATGTTTATTTAAACTGTATGTGATTAACTGTTTATATATTGTGGCAGTACTGCTCAGCAGTAAGCTATCCGACAATAATGACTGAAATAATTTTTACTTTTCATGGTACAGCTAAATTTTTAAATTTTAACATCAAAATTTCAAGTAAAATGATGAGTCTGAAATTTAATGAAGTATACTTACTGTACAGACCAGAGCTCAAAATAAGTTAAGCTACCACAACAAAAACCTGAGTATTTGAAAAAATTTATGTTTCAAGTACTCAAATGCATTGTAAAGCTTCATATTAAAATGCGGAAAGCATACAAGGAAAAAGTGGCATTGTTGTCTTTTCATTATATTATTCAATTGTTTTAAAATTTAGCAATAAAATTACAAATGTAATTTGCTGTTATTATGCAAATTGTTAGGTTTTGCCATCAGCAGAATAGTTTTTGCTGTCTGCTTCAAATTTTTATTTCAAACCCTAGTATAGACTAATTATGATTCATCTAAAATAAATCATAGAAATACTTAAAAGTGGTACCTTGCAAAAAGTTTTTGCACAGGAACCTGCAAGCCACTTATTCTAAAGACATTTTATGTTCTCTTAAAGACATTTTTCGGTTTATCTACAGAATAGGTGCTGGTGTGCCCCACTAAATTCTGTGAATAAATGGAAGTTTACTGTATTCTTTAACCCTTTAACATGCAGTGTTGCTGCTCTGGCAACGCCAAACTCTGACGTTTTGACTGTTGCCAGTCACGTAGAATAGATTTGATTTCTATAAAAAGAGTTGCGGGTGACATAGCTCCACACGAGAGAATCCTTTACTTTTTAGCACTTCATTTCCCATAAAAAAAATGGTCACGATTATTTTTAACAGCACTGACATCTGCTGAAAAATGCAAGAATGCGAGAACAGCTCAATAGATTCCCCAATGCTGAAAAAAGGGCAGCCATTGCCATCGCTTGACTTAACGACCAGCAAGATGACGTACGATCGAAACGTTCATCGCGTGCCACAGATCTAGAGACCCTTTTTTGATGCAGTTGGCTGTGCGGGGGCACAGCCGGCTGTCATCAAAAAAGGGTCTCTAGATCTGTGGCACGCGATGAATGTTTCGATCGTCTGCCCTCTTGCTGGTAGTTAAGTCGAGCGATGGCAACGGCTGCCCTTTTTCAGCGTTGGGAAAGGGTTGCGCCTCAAAGGGTTAAAAAACAAAAAAAAAAAATTCCAGCTTTGATGTTAATTGAGGACTAAATTATAAAACATTTCTATATAGGGAAGTCATTTAATTTAGCAAACGTTTTTATTCTTATGTATTCTATTTATAATCATATATTACCTTGCCCATTTGACTTATTTTTGTTTGCTTGTTTGTATTCTAGATTTTTCTTGCTCAAAGAACATCTTGTAGAGTTTAACCAGTTAGCAATGGCGAATGCTGAAGGATCCGATGATATGTTGAACAGAGTGATGACGAAAGATAACATCGGTTTGGCTGCTTTACTACAGACAAGAGCGGGAGCATACGATTTAAGTAGTAAGTTCACATGATTTTTAAGTTCTCCCCTTTTTGTTGCCTTGTATGGTCTATGTGCTAATTTTAATGGACAGTTTATGGGGTTCCATGTGTAGCTATTACTGTTATGTGTAGCTATTACTGTAAACATAAGCCTACTAAACAGGAAAAAAAAGTTCATTATATAAACTGCCTTGTATAAATCAGGAGCTTCTCTAACTTGGAAATAAAATTTTCAAAATGAAATGTATACAAAAATTTGTATGAAACAGAAAATTAAAATTTTAGAATTTTTATGTTAGCGAGGATATTGTAGTGATCGCCTTTGATTCTCGCTCAGATTTTCAACTACCCTTAAGTTAACTTAAGTGGAATTATCGCTTTCGAAAAATTTTCCCTGTTTACTTTAAAATATTTTACATTAAAAATTATTTATTCGTTGTTATTTTAAAAGCTTTTGTTTTTTAAGTTACATGAAAATTATTTGGGTTAGGAAGTAAATCCTTAGAGAAAACTTCCTTCTTAAACTTGGCAAATTCTAAATTTTAATTAGTGGGTTCTCTTAAAAGAAATTCTCTCTAGAAATTACTAGGATGAACTGTCATAAAGGGTGAAAAGTGTTTTAAAACTAGTATTTCATTTTAGGCAAGTATTATCTTTAAATTGAGTGTTATAAGTTGAAAAATAACTATAATGCCTGCTTAATGTTTATTGTTTCACCTACATATATTTACATATTTGTTTGTATTGCACCTATTTGTGTAACAATATTCTATTTCTCAAATTAAAAACTTAACTTTTTTAAAAATATTTGTTTTTGTACTGTATGTTGATATATATCAGTGATCACCAATCCTATGATTGCAAGGTACTGGTAGCTCATGGGGACTAACAGCTTTTACCAACAGAAGTACCAACTTTTTATAAAAAATATTGATGATTCTTTTAGTTGATAGCTCGTTGTAGGATTTAAAAACAGTATGATAGCTCGGAAGCTTCATAAGTCTGGCGATCTCAGATATATGCACATACACAAAATAGAAGCATTTAGAATTTTTGAAGTTTTTCAATCCATGCATCACAGTGAAATTAAATGCTTAATGTTGTTTTATTTATTTGTTTATGTAAAACAATTTATATTAAAATATGTGTATGATTATTCTTATTTTCTTTAAACCAGTGTTTTACTAATTTTTTTAATATATTTTAAATTTTAACTGAGCTATTGCTTTCAAAAAATTGTTTATTTACAATTAAATTCCCCATTAGAATTTTTTTAAATAAATTATTTATTCACTTTAAAAAGCTCTTGTGTGTACAATGTACTTGAAAATTATTTTGAATTAGGAAATACTAATCTTATTTATAAATTAGATGTGTGTATATGTGTATACAATAAAACCTCAATATAATGATTCTTAAGGGATCCGATAAAATTATCATTCTTGAGGTATGTATCATTATATTGGAGATTTTATCATTATAGAGGATTTATCAATGTATTGAATATTGCTATAGTTAGGTTTTACTGTATTTTGTCTCTATATAGAATTTCAAATGCGTGCGCAATTTCTCTATTATTCGTAAAATTGGTTAATGGCCTTACTGTGTTATTGCAAACTTAATAAAATCCATAATTCACAGCTTACTGTTTTATTTTTCAGAAAAGTAGAAGTTGTGTGTGTAGTTCATTTTTAAACCTTTGAAATGCTTCAAAGGGTTATTCCTATTTCCACAGTTTGATGATGGCAATTTTTTCTTTCCAGGACATGATGTCTCACAAACAAGCCAGACCCTGCTGGTGTGTACTGCCCACATCCACTGGGATCCCGAGTATTCTGATGTAAAGTTAATCCAAACGATGATGTTGATGCACGAACTGAAGGCATTTGTCGACGATATCCTCCAAAAGTGTAACATACCTGCCTCTCAAAAGTCAGACCCGAACATCATTCCTTTGCTCCTCTGCGGAGACTTTAATTCTCTACCAGAATCTGGTACTTACTCAATGACTGATGTTGTCATTTTCATTATTTGTATACTTATCTTATTTTATTTTTCCTTAAAGTTGTTGTTCAAAAAAATAAAACCTGCTTCCTATTATTGGTGCACAAATTACAGCAAACTAATTATGCTAGCAGCTTGAAAAAATTCCTTAAATTCTACTACTCATTGTAATCAGTGAAAAAAGTATGTTTACCTTTTATGAAGCTTTCAGGAAAAAAAAAATAGCATAGAATTGCACAGCATTATTATTATTATATATATTTTTTTTTTTCAATTTCCTGATATAATTAGTTTGCGTGTATTTATGTACCTAAATTTACATGAGTTTTTCAAATTCAAGTCTGTCTGTGTATTATGACTAAAAAGATAAAATCATTCTCAAAAAATGTTATGATTTCCATTCTAGACAAATGTTTAAAAATTTGTTTTTCTGGAACCATTAATTATTATTTGCTAGAAAAATATTTTATTGAATGAAATACGGCAAAACTTGTACAATTTTCACATTGTGAACTACACAATTTTTTATCTTAAGCATTTCTTTCAGAAAATCGTGTTTAAAATTACTACATTTAAAATGGTTCAGACAATTTTTAATTAACACGCATAGTGATAAGTAAACTGAAACTTTGTATTTTGTGAACTTTTGAAAATTATTTTATGTTGCAATTTTTAATATATTTTATAAATTTTGTTAAAATATGTTTTTAGTATTCTAAACTTGCAGTTTTTTAATAAAAGTAAAATTATTAATGCATATAAAATTTTAAACTTGTATAATAAGATGGTCTCTGACTTGTACGATTCTCTCAGCTATACGACTTTTTTCTATGGCCCCCTGAAAGTCGTTTAAGTGGGAGGTACTACTGTATATCTGGGGTAATACTGTATACTGGGAGAGGTCACTGTATTAAATTAAAGCAAGAAAATGTTAAGTCAAAATAAACATTTCAGTTTTTACACAAATTTGGACCAAAAGTACCATGCATGTTTTCCATACCATTTACGAGAAAGCAGCTGTACATTGAATTGACTAATAATTTAAATGTGCATTCTGTTACCAGACTTTATATTTTACCTTGATTGAAAGAGGAATTGTTATTGTGCAAGTGTTAGTTTATTGTACTCCTTGATAGTTTGAATTATTTTATAAGTTATCTTGTTAAGGATATAAATGCAATCATGCTAGTGGCCATAGCTAGAACCATAACCACCTAGTTTAACAATTATTATTATATTTATTATTTACCTAAACAATTCAGGCATGCTTACTCTTTGAAGGAGAAATGGGAACAAATTACAGTACTAAGTTCTGTGCTGTTAAATAATCAAAATTTTCATTTCATTGCGTTTAAATAAGTTGATAAGAATACAAGTTAATTAAACGTTAAATTTCCTATTGGATAATGTTATGGCTTGTTGATTTCAAATTTTTAAAAGCTGCACTTGATTGTATTTGGTTGAAATCTTGCTAATGTAGAATAACAAAGTAATATACTGTACACAGGTACAGCCATTGAGAGTTTCAAATTTTGTGGGGTGTTTGCTCTGCTCTTCTAGGGTTTATTTAGTCTAAAATGAATCTTTTTTTCATTAAATAATCAAAGTTTGCATTTTGTTGCATGTAAATCAGTTAATTAGAACACAAGTTAATCAATCTTTAAATTTCCCACTGGACAACATTATGGTTTGTCAATTGTTTATTTTGAAAAACTGTATTTTGGATTTTGTTTTGTTGAGTGGTTTTTGGAAAGACCAGTTCAATAAAAACTTCTGTTGTAAGAAGATAATACCTGTAAATAGATTCTATATCAGTTTAACTATTGCCACATTTTGCTTGTAAATGTGTACATAAGCACCTATGAAGGAAGTTATAGTCCCTCTAAAGATTAAGAAATGAAAATATCTTAAAAAATAGACAGGTGTTTCCTAAGTATTTCAAAAGTGTTTTCCACAAAATGAACTTGTTAATAAATACTTATAGGTAGTATGTATAGAGTTGAACTCTGTTGTAATGTCATTGAAACTACTATTTAATTATTCATGATGCTATAAGAAAATTATGTTTTAGGGAAGCTAGTGATATGAAATGTTTTGACATTATAAAAGAATTGTTATTATTACTGAGTTCAACTGTACAGAAATACCTCGGTTTACATGAACCCAGAGTTATGCAATTTTCAAATGTCGTCGATTTGTCTTTTGTTTTCTTCCAAAATAACTTCAGTTTATGATTTTAATAATATAATTTGTTATACATATGCACTAATGCGCGTACATAACTTACGTGTACGTGTAGGTAAGATACATTAAATTATTGTTTTCTGTAGTCGTCGACCCCAATTAAAAATAATTTGTATCTACATATTTATATGCTAAATTATTCCCCAACTTTCTTGGTGGTATCAAGTAGTATCTGCGTAAGTTCGAGGAATTACTATATTTGTAACATCCCCATTAACTAAAATACGGGATATTAGACTGGTGGAATAATGTAAGGGCTAAGGAAAAGCTTTTCAAAGAATACCTTGGAACTGCATGGTCCCCACAACGGTGGGGCTGGGCCCAGGCCTAAAGGGGGCCCCAAGTGCAGCCTTATGCAATTTCAATGTTTAATTAATTTGTATAATTTAATACCAACTGGGAAAAAAAATATTTTGACTTTTTTTTTCATCTAATGAAATTCTACAGCTAATTATAGCTTAATTTAAAAAATATATTTATGATAAACAGTTTATCATAAATGTTTAATAAAATGGGTGGTGGTAGTTATTGCCATTGCATGTGTTGTGTGAATTTGTTTGCGTATTAGCACAGAAACCTCTATTCTATTTAAATGTCACTTGACATATTCATCCACTCAGCTCTGCAATTATACCCCGTATTTTCAGATTAAATTACATTCTAAAATAGTATAGGTAAAATATAACCTTGCAATAATAATGTAGCATGTGGCTGAAATGGAAAAGGAGGGGCCTTTGATCATGGGTCCTGGGCTCGTAATTGGATGTGGGGGACCATGTGGAACTTTTTTTTTTAGTGAATTATTTATATAAAATTTGCACCATCCTTTTAATTTATCAATTTAAAAAGACTAATAAGAATGTGATGATTAGGGAAATCTACATGAAATTGTGTGTTAAATAATTCATTATTAAGTATTACATAAGTATACACAGCTCTTTGAATGTGCTTTGCATTTGTTTATGTTGGAATTATAAGTTCCTGGTGTATGACTTTAAGGGTGTAGTTCGAAAAGTAAAATCTCCCTCATGGTCTAAGTACACAAATCAGAATAAGCTAATTGCACCACAAGCTCGAAACAATTCAGGATGATTCTTTCTAAGCTGTATTACACACTGCAATAAATGAAACAACTGCGACTTTTATAAAGCTTTCGGAAAAAATTCTTCAACATGGAATTGCACGGCAAAAACGTTTTGAAAAGTGGCCTGCTAAATTTTTTATTTTTTAGAATTTTTTCTGAAAGTTTCGCTATTGATACAGGTCTATCGTTTATTACAGTGTATAATACAGCTTGTAAAGAGACATTCTAAAAATCTTAAAGTGCATTACATAATTAGTTTATTTGTATATATGTACCAAAATCCCATGGTTTTTTCGAACTACACCATTAAGACCATAAGAAGCAATTAATTTGTGTAGGCTGATTTATATTGTTCTAGAATAAATGTCTAGGTTTTTATAATGTAGCTTGTAGTTAGAAATAATTAAAATTTCTTAGCTGATTCTCTTTCTTGTTTTCTTTGTTCAGGTGTGATTGAATATTTATCGTCTGGTCGTGTTTCGACCTCCCACATAGACTTCAAAGACATAGCCTACAAGGACTGCTTGAGTAAGCTGGGCAGCACCACCCATTCCAATGAGTTCACCCATCCATTTCAAATTACAAGAGCTTATAACGATGGCATCATGCCATTCACTAATTACTCGTAAGTCACATTCCCACCCATTCAGGAATGTTAATTTTAACTTGAGCACTTAACTGTATGATGAGCTGTGAATGTACAGGGTTTCTACAGACTTGGAAAGTCAGGGATTTGGGAAAAAAGTCAGGGAAATTAGCAGAAATTGAAGAAAGGTCGGGGAAATGCAAGAAAAATTGAATTTTGCGGTAAAATCAAGAAAATATTGGCTGTTTTGAACCTAAGTATAGAAATTGTTTTATTTTCATTTTCTTATTTAACCTTGTACATAATTTTAAAATGTGTCCTTTATTAACATATTTTGTTTAGTTGAAATATTCTTAATTTTATCCTATATTATTATCGAACAGGGTTTTTGTTAGAATCCAGTGATGTCAAATAATATTTTTGTGTATACTGATTTTATTATTATTATGATTATTTATAAAAAAGGGGCAAAATAAATAAAAAGTTATTAATTAAAGGATGTAATATTAAAAATAGAAACTCAAATTCGGGAAAGCACACTAAATAAAAAGTCAGGGAAGCAAAAGCTGTGAAATCTGTAGAAACCCTGATGTGTACTATGCTAAAAAATCCAGAAATTCTAAATTTTGGATCATTTGTATCTTTCATTTTCACGTCCATGGGCCCAATCAACATAAATTTTTTCCCTCTCCTTCATTAATAAGCATTTTATTTTATCCTAGTACTTAATTTTTTTCTTCTGAAAGAGTTTTCTTCTATGTTGTTCGATTGTTCAACAATCCCAACGAAAACACAAGTCATTTCTGTAGACTCGGATAATTTATTAAAAAAACTGAAATATGGAACCCCTGTAGACCATTCACCTAATATCGCTTTAAAGATATTCATATTTTTATTGTTGTACTAGATATTTTGCATTTTACTTCCTTAGCATGTGCGACAGAATTTCCAAGCCTTGTTGTAACCGAGAAAGTGATGTCTCAGTGCCCCGTAGATAATCACCACCCTTAAATATTAATCTATTATTTAGTTCGTAAAGGCAGGGAACTAAGTAAATAGTTTCATTTTAGTAAACTGTTCCCTCCCATTGTTTGGGTCTAATCGATTAAAACGGCCCCTTTACACAAAATTTTAAAAAAACAGATGTTGAAATTGACAAAGATAAACAGTTTTCACAAAAAAGGGAACTGGACAAAATTCCTGGATCGACAGCTGGCTGTGCCGGCACAGCCAGCTGCATCAAAAAAGGGTCTCTAGATCTGTGAAACGCGATGAACGTTTCGATCATCCGCCATCTTGCTGGTAGTTAAGTCGAGCGATGGCACCGCCTGCCCTTTTTTCAGCATTGAGAAAGGGTTGTGCCCTAAAGGGTTAAAGCATTTTGACACAATTTTGCAACGCCTTGTGTATTGGATCCTTTCAGTGCAAGTCAAAGTTTTGTGCTTTCTCCCAAACTTCAACTTTCACTCGATACTTATGTTCTTGTTCTTTTGTTCTTCCAGATACGATTTTAAAGGTGTCATTGACTATGTCTTCTATTCCAAGTTGCACATGAACGTGCTGGGTGTGCTCGGACCCATCGACTCCCAGTGGCTTGAAGAGAATCACATTCACGGCTGCCCCCACCCCCACGTCCCCTCGGACCACTTCCCCATTGTGGTGGAGCTGCAACTCCACCCCACCACCCCAGTGCATCCTCCACCCCCCAATGGCATCAGTCTGCACAGGTAGCGATGATTTTACTGGAGGCTTGCCTGCCGTGCAATCTCCCTCTCTTTGCACAAAGTCCTTTTGTTTTTTGGGTTTTTTTTTGGCAGGGATATTGAGAATTCGCATGACCATTTGAAAAAGACTGCGTCTATTCAACAAATCCAGATGACGTTGTTTTGTTTGTTTGTTTTTCTTTTATAGGGGACAATAGGAGACATTACGCGTCTCCATCTTTTTAATAGTATTGTTTTGAAATGTATATGTGTGTGAAGTAGTCCAATTCGAAACTGTTGTGATTAGAAATCTGTGTGCATTTTTGAGTATGAAGCTGTTTTGTGTTTATATGTGCATATTTTTAAAAAAATGATAAAAAATGAACATAAATTATTCAATTATTTCCAAATATTGACTGATTAAAAAAGAAATCACTTTTAAATTGTAACGAATGAATTAATAAATTTTAGTCTTACTAAAATAAATTCTTAAGAAAACTGAAAGCTTTATGAAAATCATTTTAAAAGATGTAATTATTGTAGCATATGTATAGTTGAAGTGTTTTCTCAATCTGTTTTGCAAAATGCAATTATTCAAAATTAAAATCTGTATTTTATGTATTTTTAATGTAGTCTTTTATTAGTAAATCTCATTTTGTTTTCTAATTAATATTTAAAAAATTAAAGGTAAACTCTTTACTATTAACTAAAAAAAGCTTCTATTCACCAATATTTTTTTAATCCTTTGAAAAAATTTTAATCAAATAGATGCAATACTTCTTAAAATTTAAAATTAATGTGATTAAATTGTATTGTATTTTTTAAGCATATTCTATTTGAATTTGTATTATTTGTTTTGTTATAAAGATTAAAAAGGAAAACCTGATGTTGCATTCTTATTTTATGTAAATTTAAAAAATACATTGTTGTAAAATTTTAAAATGTATGTGTAATTTTATGGGAAAACTATTTTTTAAATGCTTTGCTAGATATATTGAGGTTACAAATACAGTTTTTTAGAAAAAGATTTAACTTTTTCATACTTTGTGCTCTCAACTTGCATACAGATGAACCAATATTTTATACATAGATAAAGTTTTAAAATTGCAAACACATCCCCCCCACACTTTCATCAAATTTTAAGAGATTAAATTACAGCAGTTATTACAATTTTCACTCCCTAATTAATATTTCTTTGTAAATGATGTAATTAATATAAATTTTACAGATAAATGGGTGTGATATTTTTTCATCATCGACAAAGCATGCATATTAATTGAAAATCATAGATGATACATACCTATTTAGCGTGTACAGTTGATTTTTAATGACTCAACTTTCAAGTTTAGAGAGACTGTAATTTTCTAATCGAGCTATGGGCACTTCAACATTATCTGTACAAACGGCTGCTGCGATAGTGAAAATGTACACAATTATGTTTGGATTTTTTTTCACCTTTTGTTAAGTTTTACTGTTACAAAGTGTCACTAAAGTTGCCATGCATTGGGAAAGTAAATTGTAGTTTTCACTTTTCTTCTTTGTGCTTGAAATGATTATCGTTTCTTTGGAAGTAAAAAATCATAAACTCAGTGAATTATTTGTTAAGGGATTTCTACTCTCTGCTCAGAAAATGGTAAAAATGATTTTTTTTTTTTTTTTTCCATGTTCCTTTTCTGACATTTTATTACCTTTTTTTTTTTTTAATGTAGTACATCTTTTTGTCTATACTGAAATGAATTATTTAACAATTCACAGAATATATTGACCTGGTGATAAAATTAAACATTTTTTATCGAAAAATAATAAATTACATTTAAACTTTTAAAAATCCAGAAAGTTTTTTCTGTGGCAAAGGGAGGTTATAAATATAATCATTATAATTTGTTTAGGAATTTTCATAAAAATTTAGATGGAAAAAAAAATTGGGAAGTAAATTATTTGTGTGATCAACATTTTTATTATTAGTTTGATAAGTATCAATGCATTTAATATTTTTATGCTTTAATCAAAATTGGAAATATTTTCTGTAGGCAATCATAAATTTTTAATCTCTTTTATTTTTTAAAATGATATTTGCATTAGAAGCACAGAGAAAAGGGAGCGAAAATTCCAGTTTTCAATTTTCCTGGTGTGTTCTAACTTTAAAGACAATCTGTATTTCAGTTGATGATTTTTATTAATTTTAGTATGATAGTGTAGTTGTTTCTTACTGTCATCAGTGCTGTATAGTCCCTGTAATAATTTTGTATTGTGTACCACAGACTTCATTTTCAAAGACCAAAATAGAGCTGTTAATTTCACTAATCAAACACTAATTGCACAAATTGCTGTTGTCATTAATACTTAACTGTTCTTGGAAGTTGCATTTATTATTTTTTTAGCTGTGATATCTATTGACTTACGCTTGTAAACGAGAGTTTATAACTCTTTTATGGAACCGTAAAGTGCAAAAGATGTATATTTCATTTTAAGTGTCCATTTTTAGAATGATTTTACATTATTTTACCAGTGAGATGAGCTCTTTCAATATCCTAAAATTTGTACAGCTTCTGTATGTTTATATATCGCTGTCTTTCTGTAATCTTTTTTAATTGCATCTTTGATTGTCTGTTAATAGTGTTTATTTTTTAAAAATCACATTACAACAAATTTTTTTTTCACTTTTTTTTTCTTTGGTCTTTTAACTGTACAGCAGGGTTCGTACATGTCTTGGAAATAATAATGATAAAAGTTTTTATAAATCGCAGTAAAATTCTGGAACTCCTAACTATAGTTATTGACAAATATATTTTTTACGAAGAAATGTATGCAAAAGGTAAATGTGAATGCTGAAACTTTACCAAGTGGAAACCTTTTTCACCTGAAAAGATTGAACACTTGTATGAACTTCAGTGTCCATTCAAAACATCATAACATTAATGTATTGTTATTGCTGAATAAGTTATTCTATTTTATATACAATTTTTACCACTTTTAATATTGGTGCGTTCCTGTAATCTTGTGTTTATTATTTTAAAAATTTCAGAAATTTATCTTAAAATATTCTTAAAATTCTATAAACAAATAAAGTCATTGAATTTTTAAAAGATAAAATGTATGAACCCTGGTAAAAGATCCTGCATTTTGTAATGAATTTGAAATTGTTCAAATTTCTGCTTCAACTTTAATTTAATTTAAAAAATTGTAAATTAGTTTCTCAGCATTGCACCCTCAGATTTAACTGTACATTTTCTGTATTTTTGATGCACTCGTGTTGGTACTGTAGAATTCGTATTGGAAAGCTATTGTGCCACTTTCATTTGCTACCTTTTTGGAATTAGAGGCGGAGCCTTGCAAATTTAGCCTGTTTTGGGGAATTGTCTGGGTGTACTCTGTTTAAAATGGGAGGGGGGGGATTTGTTAGCTTTTACATCTATGTGAAGTAGTTTTTTGTTGTTCTTTAGAACTTGAGGTGGAGGTATCAGAGTTAGACCTACTTTCTGATAGTAAAGTTTGGACAGTATTAGTCATGTCTTTAAAAAACATTCATCACACTTGTTTAAATAAATAAATAAATGACTCAATTAAAAAAAAAAATATTTTCTTGGTGTAAAAATTTGTATGTTTTTAAATTAGTCTAGATTCTTTTCCTTCCAAAATTGATGTTTTATATTGGATAGTCTCTAAACATCAGTTTTCTAAATGTTCCATATACTCATTCATACACACATACATATATTTTTCCTACTACATTAGAAGTAATAGTGTCAGCTATAACAAGCTATTTTCACATTTTAAACTATACACTTACAAAACATAATCACTGTACAAACGGATGAATAAATTGAAGATTCTTTCCATTGTAAAATGCAGTTTACATTTCGAAAATTTAGATTTGGGTTTTGGTGTGTTTTTGTTCGTTATTATTTGGTTCCCTGCTCTTGGATGCTGTGTCTTTTATAATCTTGCCATGTGTTCTGCATTTTGAAACACCTAATCGTCAGAGTTTGGAAATTCAATTTTAAAATATTTTTGTGTGGCAACAGGTTTTGATACCTTTAATACTCATTTTAAGAAAGCTTCTGATGTTCTCCTATTTAATTGTAATACTCTACTTAAGTAGTCCTTAAATGAAGCTTGACATTGCCAGTGTTACTGCCATGGAAAAAGGCAGCATTGTTGTTAAAAACATCCTATTTTAAAAAGCATTCAATTTAATTTTTTTTTTCTTTTGGAGCATTAGAATGGAAATATTGCATTAATATAAAGCTTAAAAGTAAAAAAAAAAAATCACCTTTACTGATAAAGTATTAAAACTACAAAGTAGTGCTTATTGACAGAAATCTCTTGCAGTTCTTGTAATTTGGTTAGGAAGATTTTTTTGGTCAATACAAAATTAAAATATTTATATATTTAATAGACACAAGTCAATTTTAAGCTTTTATCTTGAAATGTCCTATTAAATTTACATAGCATATTGGTATTTACTCAATTATTGTTTGATTTTAATATGAAACGGCAATATGAAATTTAGTATGAAATGGCAATTTAAAATATAAATAGCAATTACTAAAATAGGTCCAGTCAATTCAGAACCAAGAAAATGCATAAAGACATTTAAAAAATGCTCCTTTTATAGTGGTACATTGAAATGCATTCTGGTTATAGGCGACTGTCATCACATTATTCTGTGCAGAAAATATGGAATCTCCTAACCTGCCCTGATCTTTGTCAGGAACAACTATGTAATTGATATATTTGGGGTGTTTTAACGAATCTGCAATTTTGAGCTGAAATAACTTAAGTTATCACAGATAGAGATACAAATTTCTTTTTACTGAACAGAGTATGGCTGAGGAATTTAATAATTATTGTTTACTAAGTGAGATCTTTAAGAGCTAGCACAAAAATTTTTTTTAAAGTTATTTACTAATCCTAAAGTTTCTTTTTGTAATGTTTGCAAAATTAATCAGTTACAGTATTTTTGAGGCTAATAACATCTTTTAGGCTTTTTCTAGTGAATCAAATCTAATGAACTCTAAATGTAAAAGTCAAATGGATTTATATCTGGTAAATAAGTTGGCCGGTGAAATGCACCATCATTTTGGGTATCAATAACGTTTATTCCAAACTTGATGTTAATGTCGAAGATTACTTCTGTAGGAATAGGGTTGTATTTCAGCTTCATGAATACCAATTTTCAACAACAAAAATAGGGTCTCGAAATGAATTTGGAAATTTTAAGGATTAAAGAGCAAAAGTGAAGTTAAATAGTTTCCTTTTATACCTTTTTTACACATTTCGGAGTGAGGTGTAAGTTATTTTAGCTCAAAGTTGCAAGTGTGTAAACTCGCATCTAAGGTTTCATAGTAGGGTAAAGGATTATTTTTTTTTTATGGTTAACTTCTTTTCTTGAAAAATGTTCATTTTTTTTTAATAACTACCTCAGTTAGTTCTTAACTATTCCTGCTTGACTATGTAGGTATATGAGGGTTTCTTACATTAATCCTGGTTACGGCTTGTGTATCATAATAAGACATTCTTGGAGGATATTGTCGACTGTTAGTATGTTTTTAGTCATTATCATTTGTGAAGTCATGAGGGGTCGTATAATGAATTGTTAGTGGGGCAGCTTCATTCAATCCTCAAATGGTATTATTTTATTTTATTTTTTGTTTACTTCTTGCCTGTGTCCATGTTGCACAAAACCAGTTTCTTCGATGTGGTCAGCTTGGTTTTTAGTTGCGGTATGAAATTAGTGTGGGTTACAAATTGGCTTTCAAATATTTTACTCTTTGTCATTAGAATGGCTCTATTTTTAATAGTATGTCTAAGCAATTGTAAGGGTAAAAAATGAACTAATAATCTTTTTAGATTGGCTCTTTGTGTGTTTCTGTTTTAACATATGTGGCTTAATATATAGATCTTAGATTGGGAGGCTTGCGAACTATGAACTAGTTTTAACCTGTTCTTTGTTTATTGTGTGTTTCTGTATCGAAATCAATAAAAATTTGCATTGGGGGATAATCTTGGTCGGCAAAATTTTCTTCCTTCACCCCTTTGGTGGGATTTGGGGAGGTGATTATGCAAGTTTTTTGGTTTTGTGTTAAGTTTTTCTCTTTTTTTCCCCCTGTTTGAAATGAGACATTGTTTCCTAATAATGTGATTTTTATTTTTCACATGATCTGTATAGAAATTATCTGTACATTTTTAAGAGTAGTAAATGTATGACATTCTAATAAATGTGAAAAAATAAAAAAAATTTCATCTATTTGCCTTTTAATTATTGTATTTTTACCTTGTTATTTTTTTTTTTCCCCTCACTATAAAATGGAAGATCTGTATTATTTGGGTTGTTCAGAAAGTAATTTTTTTTTTCCTGACAGAGGACTTAATTGTATTTTTCCACAGCCAACTTCACGCCTAACCCTTTAACGTGCAGTGTCCTTGCCGTGAGGACACCAAACTCTTGATGTTCACGAAGAATAGATTTGATTTCTATCAAAATAGTTGCGGGTGACATAGCTCCACGAGAATCCTTTACTTTTTAGCACGTCATTTCCCGTTTTTAAAAAAATGGTCACGGTTATTTTTTAACAGCACTGATATCTGCTGAAAAATAGAAGAGCGCGAGAACAGCTGGAAACATTGCCCAATCCTGAAAAAAGGGCAGCCGTTGTCATCGCTCGACTTAACGACCAGCAAGATGGCGAACGATTTACAGGGCTGCCAACTACTACGCATTTGGCGTAGTAACTACGCATTGTTTACTTTTTCTACGCTCTACGCAACGCATGTTGAGAACTACGCTTTTTTCCTTCTTTTTCAAGGAAAAGAAATCTACAGCCAAAAATGTACACTCTTATGTAAATTTGGTATTTTTTTTATTTTTTAATAACCCGATCTTATTTTATGCTTTGTACGTGGATAGAAAGATATCGGCGCACGCCTGCCAAGTAATCGACTTGACGTCGCGCGAGCTGGCCGTAAGATTTTTCGACTCCTTGGCTCTCTCCCCAGCCACGGAAACTTTCGCTAACGGATTTTGGCCAATCGGATGACTCTGCTCAGACGGATTTCTTGACGTCAACGAAAGCTTCCGTTTCTACGCCTCGGGCAACAGAAATACGGAGGTGCGCGCATCATCTATTTCCATGGTAGTGCGTGCGCTGACGTTCTTGGTGAGTGCGTGCGTTCTTGGCTCCCTCCCTATTTTGTGCTGTAGGGAAAGAAATATGAATTGTGCGCGCACGGATTGAAATATCAAAGCGAACTAAGCCGCGTTGCGTTCTTTAGACGTATAGTTTATTTATCAGTTGCCGTTGTCATTTTAGTTTAGTATATCGCGTGCATGTAGCGTTGCCAGGCGTCCGGATAAAGCCGGACATAGTTAGGCTTTTTGATTGCCTGTCCGGCCAAACTGAACGCTGTCCGGCTTTTTACTGATGACTTCGGCTGATTAGTAATAAAGTACTTGAACTGATTTGGCATTCAATGTTATTTATATTTAACAAGAATTAGAATTTAACAAGATTCATGGTAATAATAATCATAAAAGCTTGATTTTACATACAATTTTTTTGTCGTACCTATTAATACTGAGACAAAATCCTCAATATTGTAGGCTGTCCGGCCTTTTTACCCAAATGTCCGGCCAAACTGGCTGGTCTGTCCGGCTATTTGGTTTGGCGACCTGGCAACCCTACGTGCATGTGCTACTTTATAGGACACCGTGGTTTATCGCTATGTTAAAATAACGGAATTTACATTGATTAAACGTTTGCAATATCAACTGAGGCTGAAAAAAAAAAAAAAAAAAAAAAAGATTGCGCGTCAAAAGGCTAAGCATCAATATACATCCTACTTTTTTTTTTCTTTGGCTCCAAAATTAGCGATAAATGCAATATTTGACGTTTTTCTGAAAATGCGAATAAATTCTGTGCTACATTCTGTTTTTATTCTTTTTCACAACGTTTTCTTAACATTTTAAAATTATTTTTTGTTGTAATCTTTTAATTTTTCGATTATTTTTATCGTTAAAATGAAACGAGGGGTTGAGGGTTGCGCCCCCCCCCCCTCTCACATAAAAATCAATTGTTAGTTAAGTTCTGGAAATTTATGTTTTTTCGATTGTTAATCCTAAATTCTTGTAAGAAATATTCAAATTTTAATAGTGTAACCGGTTGGAAAACACGTTTGGAAACGCGATTCCGCAGCTACTTTGTTTCTTTGGCGCCGTCAAAAACGGCATTTTTGGCACCAAAAATCAAGGTAGGATGTATATTAAAGGTGGACCCTTAAATATGCAATAGATAATCCAGAAAATCTGTTTGTAGCATTTGTGCTATAAGTATCATATTTTTCTTTTCTCTATGTAACTTTTTTTTTAGATAATTTTTAAGGTCAATGATGCAATAACTTCAGGGTGTTTTAGTGTAGATGATACAAAATATGATGGTCCCAAGGCGCTTCTAGTATAACAAAACCGCGCAACTACACATGAAACAGTGAAAACTACACATTTTTGTTCTTTGTACTACACAAATAGGTTGAAAGAGGTTGGCAGCCCTGGATTTAAACGTTCATCGCATGCCACTGCCACAGATCTAGAGACCCTTTTTCTGATGCAGCTGGCTGTGCGGCACACCCAGCTGCTTGCCGCACCAGATCTGTGGCACGGGATGAAAGTCTCGATCGTCCGCCATCTTGCTGGTCGTTAAGTCGAGCGATGGCAACCATTGCCCATTTTTCAGCATTGGGAAAGGGTTAAGCCGCATGATCATTATATATATTGACAGCTTATATAGCAAGCTTGTGACTGATTCTGAGCAGTAGTTTAAGGTTGGTACCCTTTCAAATATGGAAACTGGAAAGTGGCATTTTTGCTCTTTCTCTATCGAAAAGGTAAAAATACTGTTTAAGAAAGAAAAAAATTATCCAGTGTGTTTGGAGAAGAGAAATTCAGAGAACGCCAGAGCCAAAACTGGTTTTCAAAATTTTGATCCACTTATTTTGATCTTGAAAATCCACCATGTTCTGGTAGGCCTATTGAAGCTGATGAAGACACAATAAAAGCATTAATTGATGAAAACCAGTGAATAATGATTTGTAAAATCACTGGAAGATTAAATTGATCGAATACAACCCTACATGATCACTTGAAACTTCTCAAAGCTTGACATATGGGTTCCTCATGTTCCTATAAAACAAAATGACTTTCCAAACAACCCAATCGGTCTGCCTGAAAAATTGAAAAATAAATGGCTATGAAAACTTGCCTTCGAGGATAGGTGTACAGGGTGTCGACAGATCAGGGAAATCATGGGAAAATCAGGGTACTTTATCAATCTGGAAAAATCATGGAAATATCAGGGAATTTTGTAAAAATATTTAAAAATCAGGGAACTTTCGTTTTTTCCTAGTGAACTAGATCGTTTTTAGTTGTCAATCAGTGTCTGACTCGCGGCTCCGTTCCGGATCATACGGTACTCAACTGATGCAGACATTTTAGGAATCCGAAAACCAGAATACAGATCATACGAGAACATAGAAATATGAACCCGAGACTCAAGTGATGTAGGTACTATCACTATACGTCTATACGAATCCGAAAAAGCGCATGCATTCGGACTCGTACTAAGATACGGGTCATACTAGAAACCGGATCTGCAAATCATATCAGCATGTGAATCAATTTCGCATGTGAATTGCTTCTTCAATAAAGTCAGAGGTAAAATGAATGGTAAAAGATGACTGTACCGTTGTGTTTTTTAAAGTGATAGGACATTTGAGTGATGCCTGCTAAGCTCGCCCGCAAGACGGTCTCTGCTTATTGTTTTGCACCAAGTGAAGTCGTCTGCACAGTATTTCCACAAAGAACAAGGCATTTAAAATTTATTTTGTTAATTTAAAGTGTATATTTTAAAAATATTCATTGAATTTTTGAAATCTTACACTGTGCATTTATGTTTTTTGGGTTATTATGTAATTGTTCCGATTTCACTCGTATTTAAATTTATCTTTATTTTGAAGGTCATTACATTTGAAATGGGTGTCAAGAATAATGTTTCCTGTTTATTTTAATTTTTTCAAAAATTTAAAATACTAGCACTTCGAATTTTCATTTTTAGTTTGCATTTCCAGATATTTTTTTGCGCTTCTTACAGGAATGCGGATGAATGGGGAATTCCAAGAATTGAATAGAAAGAAAAAAAATTCTCGGTAAATAAGATTTAACAGTTCCTCTTGAATAAGCCTGTGTAAGTGTCAAATAACTGATAAAATCTGTAGAAAAATAAATAAAGCGCTCGAAATGAAAACAAGAACTCAATTATTTTTAAACTAATAGTACAGTAGAGGACCCCGAATCCGGAAGACCGAAAATCCGGAACTTTTTCTATTTACCAAGTAAATATTTATTATTTTTTTAACAAAAAAAAGAAGGCAGCTTTTTTTTTTATTTATTTCACTTTTATTATATCTCAGTATTACATTAATTTTAGATCTTGTGAGGTAATTTTCGGTTTCTCGTTATGTAAAAATATTCTATGCTATTATATGTTTTAAAGAAGAGGAAAAGAATGTTATCCTCTTCACACACACGCACATTGAACTACAATTTTATTAATATTAAGTATTTTTGTGGTTTTCTCTTATTTATTTCCCCATATGAAGCATTCACCTGCTGGTGCATGATACACAATGGTGATTTACATGAAAGATTATGGTATGTATATAAATATAATTAGTTCTGGAAATTTGATAAAGATAGTCAGGGAAATCAGGGAACTTTTTTTCTCAATTTCTGTAGCCACCCTGGTGTACGATTATGATAATTTAACAAATAACTCATTAACTCATTGTGAGTTCAGCAACCCCCTTGTGATACTATCTCATAAATAGTGCCTAGCTATAAAAGACTGAACTAGTTTTATTTTTCACAAAAACAAATAGTGCAGACCTGTAATTAAACAAAGTTTTCAAAATCAAAAGCCTGAGATTTCTTATGTGTATATTTTTTCAGAATAAAATGCACATACAATCAATACAGACATATTTTTTTATTCTTTAATACATGTATGTCCATATAAACTTAGATTACACAACTCAAATAATGGGATAATCTAAATAAATTTGAAAATTTACCATAAGAAATATCAGAAAATAAAAAATCAGGAGAAATCATTTACAATTAAAATTTATTTTAAAATAACTTTTGAAACTTGGAATACTTAAAATAATATTTAAATTCATAATTAAAAAAAGTACCTATGATAATTTCATGCAGCTTTAAAACTTCTATCGTATTTCTAGATAAATAATGAACATTTTAAATTTGAGAAAATCAGTTCCTGAATAACTCTTAAAAAACCTTGAGAAAATGATGAAAAACGGAGTCCCAAAATAAGGTAAACAATTAAAAAAAAAGAAAGCAGACTTCAAATAACTTTGCCATGACAAAAAATTATTCGCATCATAAATTAATAGGGCTTGGAAAATTATTGCCAAATAATAGATATCACCAAACAGGGTTCAGTTTTAGGAACTTATTTTTTTGTCACAAGATTTGGGAGATAAATTGCCAAGTGTCCAACCCTGGTGATTTTTGACACTTAAGACCAGCACTGTTATAGGCAACCCTTTAAGCAATGTCTTAAAAAATGTGGGGTTTTGAATAATATCAGAACGTTACCAAATCAATATGGATTCACCCTTGAACTATCACCCTTTCCAATAAAAGAAAGAATTTTTTTAATCGGTCCAAGCAATAAAAAATTACTGTTGTACATGCACAAAAAAAAAAATATATGTACATGTTGAACATAGTACCTCATCTTTTGCTGAAGTCGGTAAAAAGCCTGAGATTCAGGCCAAAATCCTGAGACTTGGCACATCTCTGTGTTCTCGAGGACTAATTAAAATGCTTGTTTTATAAGCTCTCGTTTATACAGTGGAACCTCCGAAAGTTGAACAGTTGCAGGTCCTACAAGTTTTTGTCGAATTTATGGAGGTGTATGTGAATCTTTTGAGCCAATTTTGTTTCTGAGGAAACAGTCCAACTAATAGTGAAAGGGGTGTCTAGGTTTGGAGGTTTCACTGTATTACTTTTTATTGAATTATGTAATTTACATCAAAGTTTAATTTTATAGATCAAGCTTTAAAAATGAATAACAAAAAACAAATTGTGAAAATAAACACTCAAAAAACTGGTGTTAAGATAAAATAAATAAAAACTTTGTGAAAAAAAAAACACACATAAAAGATTACTTCAAGGCGAACCTTTTATGTGTGTTTTTTTCACAAAGTTTTTATTTATTTTAAAAAACAAATTCGTCCATCAAACATTTAATAAGCAGCACCAAACAAATTAATGCAAAAGATAGAAAGATGCTAGCTGATGCATGGCTTTCCTCTATGAGGAGACAAAACTCTGATGTTTCAACTGTTGCCAGCAGTGCTCGCGCTAGACTTAAAAATCTGCGAGTCAGGCTGGCTCACGATCAATAAAAGTAAGAATCAATTTTTGGGAAATGGGAGTCAATTTAAAAAGTTAAAAAAAAAAAAAAAAGATTTTTTTTTAAATATAGCATTTAAAAAAATACATTATTTTATTTACTTTTTCCTCGTGTAGTTAATAATTTTACTCCTAAATATTAAGGTCAAAGCTAGTAAGAGAAGATTCACATGTGCTTGTGTTTAGAAACATACAAATCATAAGCTTGAACACAAGAGGATGAGCGTTACAATATGAAATGACAATTTTCATGAATTCTGTATATTGATACAAATGGACCAAAATTTTGCGAGTCAAAATTTGACTTGCAGTTTCGAAAAATGAGAGTCAATTTTTTTAAAAAATATCGATTTACACGTAACACACGAGCCCTGCTTGTCAGTCATGGTGAATCTGTTTGATTTCTATAAAAATACTCGAGAATCCTTTACTTTTTAGCACATACATTTACTGTGAAAATTGTTGATTATTTGTGAAATTGTCAGGATTATTTTTAACAGCACTGGCATCTGCTGAAAACTGGAGAATATGATGAAAATACATAGATATAGATGAACAACTGCCCAATACTGAAAAAAAAAAAAAAAAAAAAAAAGCAACCGTGCTCTGACTCGGATAGTTTCTAGATCTGACAGATCTAGAAACCTTTGCACAGCCAGCGATCTCAAAAATGGCAGCTAGATCTGTGGCATGAACAATTCAATTGCCTGCCATGTTGCAGGTAATTAAATCGAGCGATGGCAACGGCTGCCCTTTTTTCAGGGTTGCACTTCAAAGGGTTAATATTTTTTTATTTTATTTTTTTCCAATGGGCAGGCACTTGCTCATCAAGCATTTGCCACTACAAAGGCCCGAGTTACTGTCCATTTTATTATGGGAGCACCCAGTGAGCGGACACCATTACCCCCTATGAAGGGACAGACAAGTTAACATCCATGCCCAAGCAGGGATTCGAACCCTGACCCAAGGCGTGATAGAATGGTTCTCTAGCCACTACACCACCTGGGTGGCTCAAAGGGTTAATAAGTAGCAACAAACAAATTAATGCAAAAAATAGAAATATGCCAGCTGATACAGGGCTTTTGTACATTAAAGTATTAGGGTAAGGAAGGGCAGTACCCACTCTTAATGGAGAAAAAAACCAGGCAACAGCCTAGTTCTTATCTTTCCCACTCCAGAAAAGAGTAGGAAAAAAAAGAACTAGGTTGTTGCCTAGATGATCTGAAAAAAGATGTATGCTGAGAAACAAAATTTGACTATGTACATAAATTAATTCCAAGAGGGAAAAATTCAGGATGATTCTTGATAAGCTACACTACACACAGAAATAAATTTAAAAAATGGTGGCTTTAATTAACCTTGGTTTAAAACTTTCAGAAAAAATTCTTAAACATGGAATTGCTCAGCAAAATTTTTCTCAGAGTGAAACATTTTGCAAAATGTTCTTTGTGTATTATGTATAGCTGATACAGGTTTATCATTTATTTCAGTGGATAGCACAGCTTGTAAAGAGACATTTTAAAATTTTCGAGTGCTTGACAAATTAATATATTTGTATTTATACACAAAAATCACTTGTATTTTTTCAAAATACATAATTAACAACCAAAACAGTGGATAAATTAAACAAGTACCCTGCCTAGTTGTTATTTATGTATAGTACGTCTAGAAACCCCTTCAAGGGGCACGACTGACATTAAAAACTGTCATTTATCCATTGAGACGGGAAATTATACCTCCAGGGCTAGGGAAAAAAAACTGTTACACTTTATAAGGCCGGGGAAGTATACTTCCCACCAACTTCATAAATTTTTAAATGTCGATGGGATACTACGGGAAGACATGTTTAAATAAAATAAAATTATTAAATCAAAACAATCGTAAAATATAGACAATCAATGATCCCCCTTTCTTTGGGCCACAGTAAAATTATCAAACATTGACCGGGCTGCGAAGATGAAAAGGTTGGGGATCACTGATCTAGAAGTGGCCACAGAACCCTTTATAAGCAGCCGGCCCCAATTCCCTTTCTGAAAACCTTCTACCGTTTTTCCAGAAGTAAAGTAAACAAAAACATTCAAAACCATTCACTCTACTGTAAATCCATAACAGGGGCAAATACACATACATATCTTCCTGGTTAGAGAAGATATATGTCTAAGAAATGAGTGATCTTACCGCTAGAGCAGCATGTTGATGTGATCCAGGGGCGTAGCCGGGGGGGATATCGGGATATATCCCCCCCCCCCGAAATTTTTGGATTAGTGATGAAATTTCGTCTATTTATACACCTATAAGTTCATATCCCCCCCGAAAAATTTTCCTGGCTACGCACCTGATGTGATCAAGTCGTACAAAAAGGAAATTCAGAGTGGAAGTTGGTGGTTGCTTTTGGTAGCTTGAAAACACTAAAAGCAAATTTTTCAGCAAATAGATTTTATTATGACAAATTCAGAATTCATGAAGAATATCAGGATAAATACTCTTTTGTCTGATGTAAACAAATAAAGTAGAGACAAATGTATTCTCGGAGACAGAAAAAAAAAATTATGAAACAATCCAAAATTTCTAAATACTTTATAAAAAAATTTGAATTTTAAAAATATATTTGTACAATTATTTATGTATAAGAATACAATTTCATAAATAACAAAACAAACAATATCTTTTAGCATTTTTTTCCCTCAACACTCATATGTTTATACTTCTTCGAGCGACCACTTCCCTAAACCCTTTAACACGCAGTGTTCCCGCTCTGGGAACACCAAACTCTGGCATTTTGACTGTTGCCAGTCACGAAGAATAGATTGGATTTCTATAAAAATAGTTGCAGGTGACATAGCTCCACGAGAATCCTTTACTTTTTAGCATGTCATTTCCCATCAAAAAATGGTCACAATTATTTTTAACAGCACTGACAAAAATGGAAGAATGCGAGAACCGCTGGATAGATTGCCCAATGCTGAAAAAAGGGCAGCCATTGCCATCGCTCGACTTAACGACCAGCAAGATGGCGGACGATCAAAACGTTCATCGTGTGCCACAGATCTAGAGACCCTTTTTTTGATGCAGCTGGCTGTGCTGCACAACCAGCTGTCATCCAAAAAGGGTCTTTAGATCTGTGGCACACAATGAACGTTTCGATCGTCCACCATCTTGCTGGTCGTTAAGTCGAGCGATGGCAACGGCTGCCTTTATTCAGCATTGGGAAAGGGTTGCGCCTCAAAGGGTTAACGACCAAATTTTCTGCAGAACGGAAGGCAGTCATTCCCGAGAAATTTCACTGGATAGGAAAATAGCTACAATAGGATTAAAAATTAGAATTTTTTATTAAAATTCAATGTACTATAAATATTTAATTAGAAGCACCAGTTAGAAATGTTTTATTTGTTTCATATTTATTTATATACAGGGTGTCACAAAAGCACTGACCTAGGCTTGTATTTCTTAAATATTTGTCGTAGACATGTATAATAAATTACAAAGTTACATAAAAAAGGTACAGAATTTTATGATACCTATTAAAATGTTCACAAGATTAAAGCTAAATAAATACAAAATTTAAATTTTTATACGACCACTATACAAAAAGAAATCCCAATTAGTAAAATACACCCTATACATTAATTAGGTGATGTACAAAATTTCAGCACCTCATTATTAAAAGGCTCAAAGTTAAGTTTTTTAAACACAGTTGGTAAAAGGCCGCACAATACCAATAATAGTAAAAGTATTGTTTTTCATAATTTCTACTTAATGTAGTGACCTTTAGAACCCATTCTGCCAATAGGATTTTGATGAAACTTGGTGTATATATTATGCGGACTACTTGTGACAGAGCATGTTTTAGGATCTTGGGTAGTGTGTTCCAAAGAGATATGTTCCGAGGAATGAAATCGGCAGTAAAATCACACTGTGCAATTATGTAATCAGAATAAAGTGACTGTTGGTGCAGTACATTAGGAAGATGTGAAGCTCCCAATATGCAGCACTTTTGATTATACACAGCTCTATCTAAACCTAAGTGTGTCTCATCCTGGCGATAGTATTTTCCAAGTCAAAACATCAACTTCTGGTTTTTGCCAAAAATCGGCATGCAGTATTAACCCTTGAATGCTCAACTATTTTCAGATCAATATAGAACAACTGGATACGTTGCCCAAAGCCAAAAAAGTACACCCATTGCCATCTCTTGAGTAAACTATTGGCAACATGTTGGCCGATCGAATCACCCATCATGTGCAACAGAGCTCAAATACTTTTTATTTTTGACATAGGTGGTGTACTTTTTTGGCTTTGGGTCCATTTAATGCTAAGTTTTGCGACTAGCAGTTGAAAGCATTGGAAAGAGCTGTTTTCACAGCACAAACAAATCACATTAAAGTCTTAAAGCATATGTGGTAGTCTTGAGGTTGAAGCAGTTGCACCACGTGGTTCTTAGACGAATACCATTTTAAAATGGATCGCAGAATTTTTAGAACTGTTGACCATGGATTCGTCAACTCACGTGTCACCAATACAGCACTTGCAGACAAATAGCTGCAACTGGAGGCTCTTTCAACCACAGCAGTAGTGACGTCTTTGACAGTTTCATTAGCAACTGGTTTTTGCCCTCTTCCTAGCAGCATACTAAAGTCTCTTGAAATTTCATACTCGTCTTCTTCAAGCCATTCTTCGACAGCGTCCCTTTTTGCAATCCCTTTTAACGATGATATAGATGCAGTGTAGCTAATCTATCGCTGGCATTCTAATAAAGCAGTTCTACTAGAAAAGCTTATCTGTCTTCTGCGAGGGCATGATTAGCCATGACAAAGGCACACAGAATGATTTTTTTGCTCTGACTGCAAGTCTCTAAGTTACACTAATAATCTGCATAATGAATTTTTAAAAAGTGCCATCTAGTGGTCAAAATTTGAACTATTTTTTTTTAAATCACAGAAATCTTTTCCACATAATGTATACAGTTTCATCAAAATCCATTCGGCAGAATAAGTTCTAGAGGAATCTGAATAGGGTTACTTTAACTATAACCACCCTGTATAGCAGTTATTTAATTCACTTTTACTAATATTTAAGTGAAATTTTCTGATAGAGTTATCATAGTGAAAAATTTACTTTCCGATTCAACATTTATATAATTTCAGTATTATCTTTTTTTTTTTTTTTTTAGCAGTAAAAATAAAAGCTTGAATAAAATTCAACTGTATGGTAAGATTTTGTAAAATTTCTTTGATGTGCATCTAATAATATCACAGTGAATAAATATTCTGCATGAACTCATATGGGAGAAAGAGTAAAAAATTTTACTGATTTTTATTTTAAGGTTTTTAAAAATGGTTACAATATTTTTTAAAATAGCTCACAAAAAAGTCAGTTATTGGGATAGTACATTTTATGAAACTAGCAAGGTGATTATCATTTTTATTTTGTTTTGTTTATTGCATGGGTTTATTGTTAAAAATAAATCAAATCTATGTTTTAAATTGATAGTAATGAAAGAAATTCTCAAAATACAACTGACAATCATAATAAAAATTTAGTTAAATTTTTTCTGAATTATCCAAATTTCAAGATGGAGAAAGTTACGAATTGATATATGTTAATTTTTTAAAGCAGTGGTTAATTAAACATTTTCAACATTCAAAAATGTAGTGTGTTTCTGTTAAGTTTGTTTAATGATTTTTGTGAATTTTAAGATGTTACCACATTAAATTTAACATCATTTCCATCACTGTCTAGTTTCATTTCATCATTGTAACAGAAAACTAAACTAATTACACAGGGAGATTTTAATTTCAATTAAGATTTGGCTTAGACAGTGAAACACAAAGAGGGGGGAAAGATTTCTATTTCTAACTTAAGGTTCAAGTTTGTGAAATTAGTTTTGGTTTAGAATTTCGCAGACTGTCAGTAGTCAGTTCTGTTCAAGTCCAACAAACAGACAGCTAAATTTAAAACCTTTTCAGATGCTTGAATAGAGAGTAAAACACTTGTCAATTAAAACATTGTTTTTTTATGTGAAGAATGACGAATACATTGATGAAGAGAGTGCTTTAAAAATCAAGATTCAAGAAAGCTGAAGCAGTAATTAGAACCCCAACATTTAATGCTTTTTTCCTTCTCAATAAAGAGTAAGTTTAAACAAAAACATACAGTAAATTCCCTCCTAACCAGCTCAATTTATATAAATACCATAATAACAAGTTAAAAAAATAAAAATCACTACAAATTACAGCTGCAGAAGAGACCAACTTTCCTATCAACAATTTTATACCATGCAAAGATGTCGATGTTGAAGACATGGAGAAACGTTTAGCAACTGATAGTAGAATTGAGCAAGAAATTTTGACATATGATGAAATCATCAGGGCTGTCTCTGATGTGATTCAAGACTACGATGACTGACATCGATGATTCAACAATGACCCTGTCATATCACTTACTGATGGAGCAAAAGCTGTGGAAATAGCTTTACACTATGTGGGGAACAACAAGCATCAGCTTCTTAAATTGATTTTAAGTGAAGGTATGGATCAAGTCATAGAACTTCAGTCTTCAGCAGGAAAAAATAACTGACTTTTTTAAAAAAGCTTTTCTCAAAACAGTACGTATAACATTTCAAATTACCAGGTACATTTATTATAGTGCATTTTCATCAATAATTTTTTTTTCTCTTCATTCTCTACTTTAATCAGAATTTTGCTTAATCAGTTTACCCCCAGTCCCATTTAGGCCAGTTTTAAGGGGGAGTCTACTGTACTTTTAATACTTCTTAATGTACAGGGTATACCGAAAAGGCAGTAACATGCATAGGTGGGCATTATAATTTTTTTTTTTTTTTTTTTAAATGTTCAAAATAGTATAGGGAAGGAATATGTCTAATCAAGTTTTTCTACAGAATGGGTACAACAGATGTCGATTATAGATACTTTTAGTAAAGAATAGAATGCTTCCCGAGATACGTCACATGCATGAGGTTTTTCTCCACTGTGAAGATGAAGATGTGCATTCAAATGTTCCTTCTGTGAGAATGTTTTCTGCACATAAGGTTACTCGCTAGTGTGAATACGAAGATGTTTATTCAAGCTTTCCTTCCATGAGAATGCTTTTTGACATATGTCACACACATGAGGTTTCTCTCCAGTGTGGATAGGAAGATGTGCATTCAAGTTTCTCTTGTGGGAGAATGCTTTCTGACATATATCACACACATAAGGTTTCTCTCTAGTGTGAATACGAAGATGCTTCAACAAACTTTCCTTCAGTGTGAATGCTTTCTGACATATGTCACACACATGAGGTTTCTCCCCTGTGTGAATACGAAGATGTTTATTCAAGTTTTCCTTCAGTGGGAATGCTTTCAAACATATATCACACACATGAGGTTTCTCCCCTGTATGAATACGAAGATGTTTATTCAAACTTTTCTTCCATGAGAATGCTTTCTGACATATGTCACACACATGAGGTTTCTCTCCAGTGTGGATAGGAAGATGCGCATCCAAGTTTCCCTTGTTAGAGAATGCTTTCTTGCATATATCACACACATAAGGTTTCTCCCCTGTGTGAATACGAAGATGTTTATTCAAGCTTTCCTTCCACGAGAATGCTTTCTGACATATGTCACACACATGAGGTTTCTCCCCTGTGTGAATACGAAGATGTTTATTCAAGTTTTCCTTCTGTGGGAATGCTTTCAAACATATATCACACACATGAGGTTTCTCCCCTGTATGCATATGAAGATGTTTGCTCAAACTTTCCTTCCATGAGAATGCTTTCTGACATATATCACACATATAAGGTTTCTCCCCTGTGTGAATACGAAGATGTTTATTCAAACTTTCCTTCCATGAGAATGCTTTCTGACATATGTCACACACATGAGGTTTCTCTCCAGTGTGGATAGGAAGATGCGCATCCAAGTTTCCCTTGCTAGAGAATGCTTTCTTGCATATATCACACACATAAGGTTTCTCCCCTGTGTGAATACGAAGATGTTTATTCAAACTTTCCTTCCACGAGAATGCTTTCTGACATATGTCACACACATGAGGTTTCTCACCAGTGTGGGTATGAAGATGTGAAATCAAGATTCTCTTACAAGAGAATGCTTTCTGACATAGATCACACACATGAGGTTTCTCCCCAGTGTGGATACGAAGATGTTTATTCAAGTTTTCCTTCCGTGGGAATGCTGTCTGACATATGTCACACACGTGAGGTTTCTCACCAGTGTGGGTATGAAGATGTGAAATCAAGTTTCTCTTACAAGAGAATGCTTTCTGACATATATCGCACACATAATGTTTCTCCCTAGTGTCGACGCAAGACGTATATTCAAACCTTTCTTCCATGAGAATGCGTTCTGAGACACATCTCTCACACACACATAAGGTTTTTGTATAAAGACGTTTGTTTAAAGTTATTTTCAGAGAAAATGCTTTCCTGCATATATCACACGCATAAGTTTTCTCTTCTGTGTGGATATGAAGATGCTCAATTTTGATGTACACTCAAGCTTTCTTCAACAAAATGCATTCTTACATATGTCACGCACATGAGGTATCTTGAATTTGTTCAATTTTGATGTACACTCAAGCTTTCTTCAACAAATGCATTCTTACATATGTCACGCACATGAGGTATCTTGGATTTGTTCAATTTTGATGTACACTCAAGCTTTCTTCAACAAATGCATTCTTACATATGTCCCGCACATGAGGTATCTTGGATTTGTTCAATTTTGATGTACACTCAAGCTTTCTTCAACAAATGCATTCTTACATATGTCGCGCACATGAGGTATCTCGAATTTGTTCTGCGTAGAGGAAAATTTCTGACATACATTACATTCAAAAGTCCTGTCTTCTGCATAAATTAAGCAGGTGTTCACATCGATGTGTAAAAATTCTCCCTAGCTGCTAGTCAGTTAAAGAGCAAATATTGAATCAAGGTTTATTCTTCTAGTGTAAGATATTATGAGGCAGTTTTGCTTTCAAGATAAATGCAATAACTCAGTGTTTCAAAAGTAAAGTGATCATCTGGTTCTGCCCAGTCATTTTGCTCATCTGTGTGCAAGTCTCACTGTATTATACAGCAAAACGTGACATTCCTCACAGCAAACTCTAGAAACCTAAAAAGAGAAAGATTTTGAGTATGGAGAAATTGTACAGGTACAACAAAAGTTTCATAATCTGTTGCAAAATGCAATTAATTAAACAATTCAGTAATTTTTAGGGATGCATCGAATGCCATACACAAAATATTCGGCTAAAATTCTAACTGAATATTCAGGCGAATATCAAACATTTGGTCAAAACGTTAAACTGTTATTAAATTTTGATTACAGTTTGAAAGATTTTTGATGTTCGGAGTAATTTCCTGGGAATGACTGTAAGGTGCATCCTAAAATTTGCATCAGTGATTTATGTCTTGTGAGCTATATTTATACTGAATTTCATGATGATTTATTTCTTGGTTCATGATATTAATTTCTTGATGATTAATTTAATTGGTTTGTTTTTAAACAATATTTATTGGATTTATTATTAAATTTATTGGATTTCATGATATTAATTTCACGATGATTAATTTAATTGGTTTGTTTTTAAACAATATTTCATACTTCATATGGTTGGTGTAAAACTTCAGAAATTAAAATGCTGCAAAATTTAATAAAGTGCTCCTTTATATTACTAATCACCTTTTTAAATATTTGGGAAATGATGATATACAGAGTGTCCCAAAAAGGTGGTAACAGTCTTTTAATTCTTTATCTATTAGAGGTAAATGGGCAGTGTCAATTGATAAAAATTTCAAAATAAGGTCAGAAATAAGATTCCGTTAAGAAAAAATTCCTCTCATTAATTTTCAAAAAGTTACATTTTTTAAAATTTGGTCATGACCCCCGTACAAAACAATTCCCAGTTTGTAAAATGTGCCCTATACATTTATGATGTGACATAAAAAAATTTGAGAATATACCTTAAAAAGTGTCAGAGATATGAAGATAACTATAAGGCTGACTTAAACCACTTTTCCATGGCTCTCGAAGAAAAAAAAAAGCACATTGAATGATCGCATTTCAGGGGTAGTACAGAAATTACAAAAGAAATTTTTTTTCCCCACTCTAGGAATAAATGTTTACATTCAATATCATGTACATACAGTCCCCGATCATCTTTATTTAAAGATATCTCTGCGACGTTGTATGCTGAAAGGCTCAAATTTGGTACATCATCTCTCAGGGTTGGAAAAAAACCAGGTTTTTTTTGGTTTAAACCAGTTTTTTTTTTATCCTTTTATAATTACCTGTTAAATACTTATAAATAAAAGTATTTGTAAAATGTTCAGATAACAATTAATGTTCCTTCTGAAAGTAATTAAACAATTGTTGCTATACTTATGTGGACATTGAAATCATTCAATTTTAATATTTTATTTAGAGATGCTATTTTTTATATTTAGTATATAATATAATACAATATTAACTGTTTACTACATTTTACATGGAATTTTGCACTTAGATTCATCAGTAATAATGGTGATAAGTTGTTCAAAATGATATTTTTAAGGTTTAAAATAAGTTATTAAAACAGAAAACCTCTATTTTAGAAACAAATCAAAAATGCAGCCTATAATTTAAGTTTAATGAATAATTTTTAATAATGATAAAACAATAAGGTGTCAATTAGATTGATATAACAACTTATTGTTGATACTTTTAAGGATAATTTTAAAAGATATCAGAACATATTCTATCTGTAGTATTCAGAATTTTAAATTATTCTTTTGAGATAAAAACCATTTGGTTTAAACCATGATTTAAACTCTGGTTTAAACCAGTCGGTTTAAACCATGCCAACCCTGATCTCAATAGTGCATCGGTCACATTTTACTGATTGGAATTCTTTTTTGTACAGGGGTCATATACAAATTTAAAAAGTGTAACTTTTGGTGGATGAATGAGAGGAATTTTTTTCTTAACGAAGTCTTATTTCTGACCTTATTTATTCTTCAATTCGCACTGCCCACTTATCTCTAACAGATAAAGAATTAAAACCCGTTACCCCATTTTTGGGACACCTTGTTTATATAAATATTTAGACTGCATATTTTACATCTAGCAGAAATAAATAAATAAATGAGGAAAAGGTACATAATATTAATACTTTATTTGAAATTGAATCAATAACACAAGCTGTAATGTTAACCGTTAAAGATTTTACGATTATCTGCAGGACAAATAATTATATTAAAAATAAAATGTTTGAGATTTACAAATAAGTACATCCAATTTAATTCACAAGGGGCTCTAATGCATTACATTTGGAGAAAACTTCCTTTAACTCCAAACCTTTAGATCGACAGTCCCGCAACACCTATTTTATACGACCTCTCTTTGAAGGAATATAATTCGTAATACAACCATTCACAAAATTTGATATGTTTACATGCTCCAAGGTTCTTGATGGAGCATTTTATAGGATTAAATTGTTTATTTTTTGCTTATTAAATTGCTATGCTGTTTGTAAATACCGCACAGGGGAAAAAACACCTATTATATTAATAATTTATATGAAACTGATTCAATTACTCAAGCTGTGATGTTAATATTAATTTAATTTTATAATTTAATTAAATTTGACATTAAAATGAACACAAAGAAAAATTCAAAAAAACTTCAGCGACAGCTGGAATCGAACCCATTATCAACAGCACCGCAAATCAGCACGTTTACGCTCTACGCCACGGATACTCCGTTCGCTTTGCATCAAAAAAGTATTTAAGCTGCATACGCTGATTTTTGAATGTTCTGAGCATGATCTCCTGGGAATGACTGTAAGGTGCATCCTAAAATTTGCATCAGTGATTTATGTCTTGTGAGCTATATTTATACCGAATTGCATTCAAATCGGTGATTCCAATGTCGCGCCCTCTCCTTGTAAACTAATAATAATATCCGTTTTTCAGTCAAGATCATTCATTTGACTTACGCTCTTGAAAAATTGGGTAATTGAAAATAAAAAAAGAAATCTTATCTATAAAGTACAAAATCGATTAAAAGTTATCAATTTCAACTTTATATTAGCATATTTTATTTTTTGTTAATTAATTTTCTTTAACTGTATTAAGAAGTGTCGGCGGATCATTTTACTACATTACAGGCATGTAGCAGTTTAATAAGTTTGAGGGGGAGGGGGGGGGCTTAGTATGTTGACACTGATTTCTGAATATTGAAAAAGATACCATTTTGTGCTGATCTGATCTGTGGTTCTTCTCAACTCCCCTCTAGGTTATGGGGGTTTCAAGCCCCTTCATCCCACCCCTTTTCTATGCAATTGCTACTGTAGAATAAAACTTTTTAAATTAAAGATGGTAGATTTTATTTACTTCCCTTTTATTAATAGCTAATTTATAATAATTTCTGTATTAAAAAAGCTAATACAAAAGTCAATCAGTAGTGAGGGTGCATGTTAGTACAAATAACTAGAAATTTATTTATTTAATGTGTTACATACAGTTTTACCTGCCATGTCAACATGTCAAAACCACTTTTCAAGATAGTTTTTGACAGTAAGGGTCAAAAACTTAAATTTCTACAACCCCTGCGGCAGAAACAGGAGGACACAGCGACACTGTCGCAAAAACTCAGCAGACAAATTGTCTTCAACAGAGTGCACTGAAGACCACTTTCATGTAATTGCAATTTTCAATTAACAATGTTTAAATGCATCCACATCTTGGTGTGCACATGCACGCATAAATATACATTGTGCTGCAGAAAAAAATTCTGTACTTCTGCAGCTTTTCTCAGAAAGCATGAGAAAATTCTGCCACTAGGTCTATTACAAAACTATTTTTTAAATAAAATTAAGATTTATTATCATAAGTTTTTACTTTAGACACTTGAGAAAACTTTAGGACAGTTCTAGAATGTACAAATTACATATTTTGTTCAAATCCATCAAATATGATGTTCATTTTACAAGCTAATAAGATAACTCCCAAAAATCAAACTGAAACTACTAGCATTTTAAAATGAATTACAGTAAAACCTCAGGTACTTAAGGGCCCCCGATCAAATTATCATTCTAGAGGGATGTATTGTTTTATTGAGGGGAGATTACATTGTACGGAAATTCCATGGAACCACAAAATTTTATCATTATAGAGAGATTTATTGTTGCATCCAGTATCGTTACACTGAAGTTTTACTGTGTATTAGAAAATTTTAAATGTACTGATAATAACAAATAATTATCTTGATTGAGCATTATAATTAATTTACTAATCCTGAGAATGTTTATATTGTAATAAAGACGTACCTATATATGTTAACATATATACAGAAAAGTAAATATTTAGACTCATTCAACAGGATTAGTCGTTGATAAAGCCTTTTTGTTTTAATTTATATATCATGACATAAATGAATTCAAATAATTATTTATATTCATAAATTTCAAACAAACTTAACTATTAAAAGGGGAAAAAATATTTAAAAATACTTCCAAAAATATTTTTTTCATTTTCAATAATTCATCCTAACATGGCAAATAATTTGAATTATGACATGTAATTTTAATCTAATTACATTAATTATAAAATATAATATGTTAAGTTTAATTACAAATTCAAGCCGTATTCTAAAACTAACTCAAAAGACTAGATAAAGAATACCAGACTTATGCATTCAAATGGTAACTTTATCGCAATATGTTCACATACAATAATAATTAAAATTCATAAAAGTATTTGTATATGACAGACTGAAATATCATTGGATTAAGAGCAGGGCCTGATTACTGAAAAGGCTCGGGAAGCTTGAGAATTCCTCAGAAGCCTCAGAATTTGAAGGGAGGCCCGAAAATGACTGAAAAACTGCGATAAAAATTCAAAATTTTGTTTTTAAATGATCTGTTAAGTTATAGTAAACATTTTTAATGAAGAGAAGTGGTGCTTTTCAGAAGTCTTGATACTTCATGTCGCAACATTTTTAATTTGGTTGTTAGCAATGTCTTTGCCTGGGACATCTGCAGCAGTTGTGAGTTTTTTCTATTATGGGGGAATATTTGGCTGGCAGAAAGGGGTAGACTTTTAATATGTAATGTTAAACATCTTCTAAATGTCAAAATTAATTTTCAACTTCTATGTTGTGATTTTTATGTCATCAAAACAAACAAAGAATTGCTAAAAAAAGCCATGTCAAATGAAAAATAGGACTAAATTAATAATGTTCCAGTAAGGTAATGTTTTTAGTTATTTGTTAATGTTTAAAGTAATTTCAAAAATACCATAAAATCTCATTACAATGAACTAAACTATTATGAAGATTAATGAATAAAATATTTTTATCAAAGGAAACTTTCAAATTAATGAATAAAGTGCTTTTATCAAAGGAAATCATTAGAATTAATTAAATCAATGAAATTTCTTTTTTACGAATGAAATATTTTTATGAAAGAAAACCATTAAAACTTTACTTTTCCCAAACAAAAAGGGGATGGGGGGGGGCCGAAATGAGACTGAGCTTCCCCTCACTTCAGGGGTTAATTGGGCCCTGATTAAGAGAGATATGTTTCTTAATAAATATTTATATAACATTAAATTGCCAAAGAAATTTAATGAATGCTTCATTTTCAGAAGAAAAGAAAGTATGAATGGTCTAAAAAGTCATTAATGCTATTTATCATCAAATCAAATTTTAAAAATGTTTTCCAGATAAAAATCCGTCTGTTTCTTTGAGAAGGATATGGATACAACTATAATTTCAATTATATGAAATAGACATTTTATGATAGTTGAACTATGTCTAAAAATTTTCAACAAATAAATTAACATTATTTTTCTAATATAACCAGGGGTCATACTTGTCCTGAAATTGTTAAATTTCCGAGGTTTAAAAACATTGTCTGAAAATTATTGAGCTAGTCAAATTTCTAAGATTTGTAAATTTCAATTTTACAAAATTGATAAAAACTATATGCTAAAAACTAAGACATTTTAGAAAAATATTTTTAAGTGTCAGAATTATACCAATTTCAGGACAAGTACGACCCCTGAATATAACATGAACATGCTTTTTGTAGTTAAGCATTTTTAAATAACCTTAAAGTCCACTGAAAACCAAAGATTTAAAAAAATGCATTGGTCTTTAATAAATTTTAACTATTATTTTTCAATTTAAACAAATACTGAAATTTCTTGTAGATCATTTAAACATTTTGGTGATCTGTGCTCTTGATAAAATATTCCATGAAACTTCAAATTTAACTGAGCTGATAGAAGAAGTGCCAAGTAAAAAAGCAAAAGTTTGTTTATTTTTACTTGTCAGTGTTTCTACTTGCTAAGCCTACTTAAATTGTACATTTATGCAGGTTAAATAGGATCCCCCAGAATAATAGAAATCAAATTGAAACTATTATCTATAGACAAATTAGTACTTAAGCATTAAAAGGACTCCAGAGATAGTACACTAATATGCCATCAACCTTTTTTTTTTTAATTAAGAACTATTTCTAGGTTGTATGTGATAAAAATGTTGGGACATAGTTAATATGTAAATACTATAACAAAATCTGGTATTGGTGAACGATAAAGTAGCATAAAAAGCCCAAAAAACAAATATATAACACTTTATTTGACAAATAAAAGCACTGATATCTCACAGAAAAACTGAATTTAGTAACACAGACACTATCAAAGCATTAACTAACACAGTAATTGTTAAGTAGTATTTATTATTGCAACAGCTTTGGTGTAATCCATTTTTGGAGCTGTTCAGGATTGCAGACAAATTAATGTAACCATTTATTCTAATATACCATTTTTTTTTTTTTTTTTTTAAAGCAGGAATGTGTAGGTTTATGTTATATATTTATTATTCACTAGCCTTTCAATTAATATTTACTTCATAATGTAGGATCTGCCCGTTTTTTCTCTTAAATGTAAATAGCTATACTAGCAAAAAATTCCAAAAGCAAGTATTAAATACTATAGCAAACCTAAATTACACAGCACCAAATGCAATAAAATAATACTAAGAAAACATTAAAAGAAAATTAAAATTTCACGTCACGTTAAATAGTAAACAATGGCAAGTCATTACCCTATAATGTCATTTATCGAGGCCAAAAGAAATTCTACCAAAAAACGATGATAGCACAGATGTACCTTATTATTAATAGCAGTATTTATTATTAGTAGTAAATAAAAAAATCATTAACTTCCAACTCACGCAATAAAATAACTCTAAAGAAAACAGTCAAATGAATAACAAAAGAACATCAGAGTACTTAGACTTCGCTAAAAATTTGACCATTGAAATATTTGTTGACAAGCTAGAAAACGTAAATATAATATTGTAAATCGATTTAAAAAAAAAAAATGTGAAGTGAATCATTCAAGAATACCTTTAACAAAACGTTTTGAAAAAATATCTGGCAACAAAATGTTTGAGTGTCCTCTATCTAGGATATAAGCTACTCGGGTCTATTCTTGTGTATAATTCAAAATGGAATTTTATTTATAAATTTTTTAAATGGGGGAAACTACACTGAGAATAATTACATTTCGAAATTCGCTATTTGTTTTTGTTTGAACTGCACACTGCCAAGTTGAAGTTTCAGTTGCCAGATGCTTCCATACAAAAAATTTGTTTGTGCAGCATGTTTTACCGATGTTACTTTCATCTTTCATGTCATCCAACCCAACCTCTGACTGCTTATAGCTATTTTATATTATCATTTATGTAATATCTTCAGTTTCTGTGATGAAAAATAATTGTTATTTGACGAGTAACATTGCTTTTCGTACTACTAAATCTTGTAAGTACTGATATGAAAAATTTAAATGTATGTAAAGGATTATTCTAAATTTACCTGCAGATTTAATGTTTAAGAAATAAATCATTATTCATTTGTAAAGCATTTAACGTTGTTATTCTATATTCAATTCCATATCACGTCACTGCTGTTGTTGATTAAACTTGTTTGCTCTTAAGGAAATACATCAAGTTCAAGTTTTATGTAAGACTATTTACTAAACTAAAAGGAATATAGAAAGTTTAACACAGAAATTTCTGACTGTCTGATATGATTTTTTTACTAAATCGAAATGTCAGTATCGCAGAGAAATTCTCAAGTCTAACCATACTTCTCTAAGTCTAATCATATTACCCCACCTCAGAAAAAGAAAAAGAAAAAAAAAAAATTAGTTTTATAATTTTATTGTCATCATTTGTGTAATCTAGTTCTCTTGAAGTCTCAGTACTAATAGTATGTATGAAAATATAAATGCTTTATCTTATTATCTGGGAGAAAGTTTTTTACTATCACTTGTTAACAGGCAATATTTTTAGAGCAAAAACAAGAAGTCTTGTAAATTATGTTGTTAAAAGATCCTAAACTTCGTTAAAAATACTATGTTCTTATCATATATCTCCATAGAGAAAAATAAATCTAAATTTTCATAGTGGAAAACAGATACTTTTACATATTCTCATTTCCCCCCCTTCCTTCTCTTGACCCTAACATTTTCATTTCTTGCTTTATAACATTATTTTCATCTGTAGCAAATTTACCATAATTTTAGTTTGTATTATAAATAAAATATTGTACAGGGTCCCGAGGGGGAGGAAGGGTTGTTCAAAATCTTTACATGCCCTTATCTTGGGGGAGGAGAGGGCTAAAAGCGATTTTTACATAATATTTTATAAGTTGAAATGTGCGATTTAGGACATAGAGTAATGGATATTTGAGAGCTAAGTGTTTGGGTAAACAACTCTTTAAGATGTATTTTTCTCCTTTTTAATGTACAATTTTATACATATTTTTATCTTGAAAATTTTTATTGCATTGTAGGTTTTTAAAATCTTTTAACGTGTCTATTTTTACACATTTTGAAGCTTATAAATAAAAATGGACTGTATGGAGAAGAAGGTACTATATTTACATTTTCAGTTTGTGGATGATTTTGGCACAGTCCTCTGGCGACCCTGTTTACTTACATAATAGGTGCACTTTTTTTACCAATTTTTCCTTGTAAAAGTCTAGGTGCAACTACTGTAAAATCACTTATTTTTGCATGTATAAGGTACACAGCCACAGTAATTTTAGTGAAGCTAGGTTCGACATTAAATTTGAAGGTGCTTCAGTAAATGACTTACTTGGTTTTTGCTTATAATTTCTGATTTAAGCCTCACAAGCTAAGCTTTTCAACTTCTGCTGAATGGATTACATCGACTTTTTTTTTAATGTCATCCTTTTTCTACTTGATGCTGATGCAATGCAGGATAGTAGATGTGCATGTAAAACTATGACTCAAGCACAAAAATATACAGCCCTAATGCTCACAAATCTTTGCAAGAACTGATAATAATTGCTGTCCTGCAACTTGCAAACAGTTTTCTTCCCATTCCTGAGAACTGGATTTTGAATTCTTTGAATGTGTACAATCTTTTGATTGCACCACAAGTTGCTGCTTTTTCCCAGTACAGTGAAACCTCTTCGAGCAGCCACCCCTGCATAGCGGTCACCCCTCTAAACGGACAGTTATTCATGGCACGGATTTTTCGGCTCATAGACCTAATGTTAAAATAACCTCTATGAGCGGCCTCCGTATTCCCTCTAAATGGACACCGAGTGGGATTGCGCATTTCATTTTTCGGGAAATTCTATTCACTCTATGCTTTAACCCTTTTAACACGCAGTGATCCCGCTCTGGAAAAAACCCAACTCTGACGTTTTGACTGTTGCCAGTCACGAAGAATAGATTTGATTTCTATAAAAGCAGTTGTGGGTGACATAGCTCAACGAGAATCCTTTACTTTTCAGCACGTCCTTTCCCGTAAAAAAATGGTCACGATTACTTTAAACAGCACTGGCATCTGCTGAAAAATGGAAGAAGGCGAGAACAGCTGGGTAGATTGCCTAATGCTAAAAAAAGGGCAGTCGTTGCCATCACTCGACTTAACTACCAGCAAGATGGCGGACAATCGAAACGTTCATCGTGTGCCACAGATCTAGAGAACCCTTTTTTAACGCAGCTGGCTGTGCACGGGCACAGCCAGCTGTCGTCGAAAAAAGGGTCTCTAGATCTGTGGCACGCGATGAATGTTTCATCGTCCGCCATCTTGCTGGTAGTTAAGTCTAGCGATGGCAACGGCTGCCCTTTTTTCAGCATTGGGAAAGGGTTGCACCTCAAAGAGTTAATTTTAAGCGGAAAAAATCAAGGTCAGGTTTATGGTCGAATATAAGACCCAGGAATAACTTGCGACGTCCATTGGAGCAAAAATGCCATTCTCGTCCATGTTCACGCCAGTTTCATTGTATTAGTTGGTCAGTGATCTGAGAGTTGCAAATCGGAAAGAAAGTTAGCTGAATTATTTAACTGCGGAAAAAACGCAAATCAACAATGTCATTAAAGAAAAGGATTTGATTTTGAAAGAATACGAAGCCTTCAAATTCCGTGGTGTTAAACGGATGAGATCTGCTTTTTAAAGTAAAAAACAAACTTGAAAAAATGGTTGTTTCGGAGAAAAATAAAAACTCAAAACAGACACAAATTGTATCCTTTTTTCAAAAAATGTAAGAAAGCATTAAATAAAGTACTAATTTCTCTTTAGATAAGTTTTAAATTTCATTTTAAATAAGGAATGTATGTAGAGGATCGTATGCTGACCCTATGAGTTGACGAATTACTGTTATGCGTTTCTAATTAAAAGCAGGACATAACTCAATGATGAGTCGAAAGCACACACACACACATTTAATAAATCTTCTATTTACAAAGTTACACTAGAAGTCTTTTACACCACTTAGGTACGTTAACAAAATATCATCCACACAGGATTCACTTCTTTAGAAGAAACAATAAAGCAAGCCACCTAGGCATGCACGAAAAGTTCCATCATCGTTCAATATCTCCGAACGTCTCTCTCCGTCAACTTCACTCTAACTAACGGCTCGCTTCTTCCGAATTCGCCAGCCAACGAAAAACAAAACACCACGTGACCTTCCACGTCAGGGGGGGTCTCGAAGGAAGGGGTGAATGATCTCTCAGCCCCTTTCAGCAGCTGCGCTCTTACGGAAACTTCGGGTTCTACAGGCTCGGCCATCTGACCTGCGGTGTCCTCACCGCCCAGGACTATAAGGATATCTGAAATAAACACTTAAAAAAAAGAAAAGAAAAATACATTATTTACAGGTCATTAGAAATATGAAAAGTTCTACAGTCTGCTCCACGGTTTCATGTGATCTGCCGCAGAACTTGTGATGTTAGGACCCTCATGACGTCCCACTTTTTCGACGTCGTATCTGTCATGTCCTTTGACCTTCGTTATTTTGTAGGGGCCAAAATATTTCAGTCGTAGCTTCAAACCAGTCCCGAACTGTGTCCTCTGGATTGCTACTAAGTCGCCTAATTTGTACTCTACTGCTCTCTTTCTTTTCTTATCATAACCTTTCTTATTTTCTTGTTGCATTTTGAGGATATTTTTTTTAGCCTCTTCCCTTAAGGAATTTCTCTCCTCCAAAAAACTTCTCTGGTATTCTTCGTTTAAGACTTCGTTAATTTTCAGGTCTTCTTTGTTCTTCATCCTAACCCCTGTCAATAATTCAAATGGGCTAGTTTTGATACTTCTGGCGGTGGTACTGTTCAAAATTCTTTGAACGGAGCTGACATATTTGTACCACTTTGTCGGGTCTTTGATTGACAATTTAGATAGCACTGGTATTAAAGTTTTATGAATCCGCTCCACCTGGCCATTTCCTCTTGGAATTCCTGTGGTTGTTTGAATGTGTTTGATGCCTTCCGCTTCACAATAGTCAGCAAATTCTTTTGAGCTGAAGGCGCTTCCTCTGTCTGAAATAATTCTTTCAGGGTTCCCAAACGTCGTCTGCTGCAATTTCAGCTTCTCGAGGGCATCATGAGTACTGGTTGATTTGACTGGATACAACCAGACAAATTTTGTGAATGCGTCCACTACACTTAAAACATGTTTGTAATTTTTGTTTGTAGATGGTAACGGTCCGATAAAGTCTATATGATAAGTACTCAAGGGTACCTCTTCTTTCGGGATAGGATTCAAGTATCCTTCACCCTTTCCTTGCTTTTTATTACATAAAATGCATTCTAAACAGTTGGTTATAACAGCTTCGACTTTCTTTCTCAGACCATTGACATGAAAATCTCGTTTGACCAGTTCTAAAGTTTTAGATGTAGCGAAATGTCCATTGCTATGAATTTTCTTAATCACTTGTAACTCCATCTCTGCCGGTACTACGAGTAACTCTCTACCAGCTTCGTATTTGTATAGCACGTTATTCTTGATGAAATAGTTATCTTCTTTTCCCAAGGCAACTAATTCCTTTAGCAATTCGCAATGTTCATCTTCTCGTTGTGCAGCTGCAATTTTATGAGTCATATCAGCCGTCAGAGGTTCTGATACTAATACTGAGACGTTTCTGCTCAGTGCGTCAGTGTGTTTCATCTGTGAACCTGGACGATGGACTACCTCATAATCAAAATCTTCCAGTAGCATTGACCATCTGGCTAATCTCGGAGACAATTCTTTTCTACTCATCGTTTTCTGGAACGCTTGACAGTCTGTCACTATTGTGAATTTGGTGCCTAACAAGTAAGGTCTGAATTTTTTCAATGCTTCGACCACCGCTAAAAGCTCTAGCTCGTAACTGGAATACTTTTCCTGCTGTTCTGAGGTCTTTTTGCTCATGTAGTGTATCGGATGCATTTTATTATCCTTCCCTAACTGTAGTAAAATTGCGCCGAATCCGAAACTACTGGCGTCCGTGTGAAGTTCTAATTCTTGACCTTGTCTGTAAAGATGTAATACTGGGTCGTTCACTAATGCTTTTTTCAGTTCTTCGAACGCATGCTTTTGCTCTATTCCAAAACGGAACTCTTTGCTATCTCTAAGCAAGTCACTAAGGGGTTTGGCGATTTTGGCGTAGTCTTTGACGAATTTTCGAAAATACCCTGTTAAGCCTAAAAAACTTTGGATTTGCCTAATGTTTTTTGGTTGTGGGAAATTCTGAACAGCCATTATCTTCGCAGGAGATGGTTTGATCGTTCCACGTTCTATGATGTAACCCAAGAATTCTATCTTCCGCTTAAGAAACTGACATTTTTTCAAGTTCAGTTCTAATCCGAATTCTGAAGCGGTTTTTAAAGCAAGTTGCAGTTTCTTAATCCCCTCTTCTTCGTTTTTGGATGGTATGATCAAGTCGTCTAAGTAAATCAGAATGACGCGGTCTTTCAGAAGGTCTTTAAAAATATGGTAAATGTATCTTTGGAACACGCACGGGCTATTTGACAACCCGAAGGGAACTTTTAGAAATTCGTACTGCCCCTCGTGAGTCACGAAAGAGGTGTACTTTGTACTATTTTTTTCTATGTCTACATGAAAAAAAGCATTTTTCAAATCTAACGTGCTGAAGACTTCTGCGTCCTGTAACCGATCCAACACATCTTCGATAAGTGGAAGTGGGAAATGATCCCTAACAATTTTCTTATTTAATTTGCGGAAATCGACACACAATCGCGAACTGCCGTCTTTTTTCTTAATTAAGACTATGGGTGCTGCAAAGTCAGAACAACTTGGCTGAATAATTTTTTCCTCGAGCCAATCCTGAATTTGGTTTTCTACAATTATTTGTTCATTATACGGCAATCTACGGGGACGCTGACAAATAGGAATTTCGTCTGTCAGAATTATACTCATTTTAACGTCCGTACTTTTAGTTTTTTGTGGTTTGTAACTCTTAACAATGTTTATCACTTCTCCTCTCAAACGTGGATTAATTATGTGACTAACATCAATAATCTCTTCCGGGGGTGTTTCCACGAACAAGGCCAAAAAGTCAGTTTGTATAGGAAGTTCATCTGGTACTCTCTCACATGCTTCAAAAGATTCAGCATTTTGGGAGCATGCAACGAATGGGGAAATATTCAAACACTGATCAGTCTCGATCTTTGACATTTGCAACCCGAGGGACTGTTGTTTACAAGTAACCGGAAGTACATCTGGTTCGAAATTAGGTGTCGAGTAAAGGTATTTACCTAAATTAGTAACTCGTTTGGTAGGATAGACTACGTCAATCATGACTGCACTTTTTACGTTGACATTCCCTTGCACAAAATTAAATTCTAGTTTCGATATTACATCCATTCCAATAACTGCACTAAAGCGCATATGCTTCATAACATAAACATTAGTATATACTGTACAACTGTCAATCACTATTTTAGAATTAAAGAAACCAATGGGTGAAACTCTTTCAGAATCGATACCACACAAATGAATATCTGTACTGGATAAAATAGGAGATCCCATCTTTTCATAAATATTCTGGTCAATCAAAGTTACTTCGGAACCAGTATCAACTAACGCTTTCACATCCAAATTAAAAATTTTAACATATTTCTCAATTTTATTACCAGATGATTCCACAGTTTTGTTCTCTACCTCCGATTCAGCTTTATTTCTATAACGATACTTTGCTCGATCATACCTTTCAGATCTGGATCTATTTTTACTTTCTGTTTTGCCTGGCTCTTCTACAACCATTTGATTAACAATTTTTCGTTTACCTTCACCTGTACGATCAAAATTATCGTTCCTGAACCTATATTTACATTCTGCAATTTTGTGTGAATAACTATTACAAGCATAACATTTTTTTCTAGTAGCTCCAAAATTTCTATTATCTTTCCCTGGCACGGGGCTAGAAAAAGTGTCATTTTCTTCATTCACATTTTTAGGAAATGTTTTATTAGATAAAACACGAGCTGATTCATATTCTTCTAACTTTTCTACTATTTCCTCCCTAGTGTTCCACTTATGCCAGTTATCTATAAAATGTTCTTTAACCTCTTGTGGCACTCTTCTTTTAATCTGGTCAGAAACTATCAGTTCACAAAGACCAGTGAAATCTTTAACATTAACGCCATGAATCCATTCTTCAAAATAATGGTAAAGTTCAAAAGCGAATTCTCGCCAAGAACAAGAACTTTCTTTATTATGAAAAAATAACTTTTGTCTAAACTGTTCTGCAGTTAATTTAAATCTTTTCAGCAGTACTGCTTTAATGTGATCATAATCATTTGAAACATTTTCAGGTTCTCGAGTTATGATTTGCGCGATGTCTAGGGGTAAAAATCCGAATAAGTGCGTGACCCAATCATCTTTTTTAATTTCGACTCTTGTGCCTTGCCTCTCAAAGAGAGCGAGATACGTGCTAATGTCTGCTTTTGGATCCTTCGAATCGAAACTTTTGATTATTTTTGTAAGGTCTATTTTGTTTTGGATTACAAAAGGTTCTGTACTGTTACCCTTCTCATAATTTTTTGATTTTAATTGTTCCAATTGGAATTCACGTTCTAATTTCTCCTGTTCTAATTTTTCCCGCGCAATCTTTTCTTCGCTTTCGCGGTCTACCGCAATGTTAGTGAGAACAGATTTTGTGAATTCTTCATCGTACTTCGCATCACTAATAATAATATGTTTCATTTTAGCAATAGTTGGGTTATCGGGGATCTTTAAATCCAGTTCACGCATTAATTTAATAATATCCTCTTTTCTATGTTTTCCGATGTAAGACATGTTTACTGATACAAAAATTGAGTACTTACAGTTTGTAGTCTTCGGCGATCAGACTCGCCCTGGTAATCCACCACTGATATGTGAGCACACAACACTTTCCTTGAAGCACAAATACTTTAAACAAATATCAGTTCAATATTCCATATTATTCTTCACATTTATCCAATTCTATTCTTTTCAATTTAATCAGGTTCTATGGAATCTAATTCTTATTCTGTCCCGGCGAAAAATTACGAAAAACTAGAGGGTTTTCGATATCCCGGTGAAAGCCCCCAGAATTTGTAGAGGATCGTATGCTGACCCTATGAGTTGACGAATTACTGTTATGCGTTTCTAATTAAAAGCAGGACATAACTCAATGATGAGTCGAAAGCACACACACACACATTTAATAAATCTTCTATTTACAAAGTTACACTAGAAGTCTTTTACACCACTTAGGTACGTTAACAAAATATCATCCACACAGGATTCACTTCTTTAGAAGAAACAATAAAGCAAGCCACCTAGGCATGCACGAAAAGTTCCATCATCGTTCAATATCTCCGAACGTCTCTCTCCGTCAACTTCACTCTAACTAACGGCTCGCTTCTTCCGAATTCGCCAGCCAACGAAAAACAAAACACCACGTGACCTTCCACGTCAGGGGGGGTCTCGAAGGAAGGGGTGAATGATCTCTCAGCCCCTTTCAGCAGCTGCGCTCTTACGGAAACTTCGGGTTCTACATGTATGTCAGACTTGTTTATATTACGCATTATAGCAGTTATTTTATAATAGTAAATAAAACTGTTCAGAGTGACCACCCCCTCTAAGTGGCCAAATATTCTCGGTATGGTGGGGTGGCCGGTCAGAGAAGTTTCTGAAGGGTTGCTGTCTGTTCAACCGAATCAAAATCAAGATTTGATAAAAACATTTACTTTATTTTTCTAAACATTTGCCTGAAAATACAACATTTCCAAATTACACTTACAGAATATGTGTTATACTTGTAACTAAATGAGCTGGATGCCAAAAGGTAGCTAAAGGTAACTTTGGATACAATTAATTCATTTTAATTTTTCATTCATTTTAATTTTAATTCATTTTAATTTTTAAGACCCCTTGCCTTTAGGGAAAAAATTGATACTTAATTAACCATGGCAACTTGCCATAACACCTACAAACCCTTGCAGGAGTGCTGCTAGTCACAGACCATCCCGATCTGAACTGAAAAACAAGAAGAAGTGAGGAGATACGAAACTTCCCGAGCTTATATACTAAGCTACATACCTAGCAGCCAATCAAAACGCGACACGCAAAATGCGTCAAAAGATTTGCATATGTTGACGGACATTTAATTGTAGCTCAAGCAAAATTTGCATACGCAAAATATCGTAATCGTTCGCAAGTGTGAACGAGCAAAAAAACTACTGAATGCCAAATTACAGGCAAACGAGGAACACCTCAACTTTGAGTTTTACGCGACACATCCAGTCATTTTGTAAACAATACCATGCAAGTACGCATTTAGGGAGAGAGTAAGAAACCGGGATGTTTCCAGGTTATACAATTAAAATTAAGCTGAGTATTTTGAGTAATATTTTAAAACTAAAGCTATTATACTTTTTAAGTAGTTTTAGGAGAAGGGAAAAGTTTAATTTTTACAAAAACGGAACTATTTTTAGAATACTTATGAAATTTAATGATTACGATTTAATATTTAGTTTAAGCAGAGTTAAGTTTATTTTAAAAGACACATTTAAAATACATGAAACATCCAACAAAGTCCCCCTTTCTTCCTCTATCCAAAAATGTGGTTACAATATTTAACCAATGTATCATTACTGACCGTTTTTGTCAGTAAATTAGCCACATTCCATTTACCTGGAACTTTTAAAAGTTTAAAAAGTCCATCTAAAAGAAAGTTCTTCACAAAATGATATCTAATACTTATATGTTTATTCCTAGAGTTTTCTATGTTATTTTTAGTGTAGTAGATTGCACTTTCAGAGTCAGGAAACATTAAGGGTTTTTCAAAATCTAATTTCAATATTTTACTGCTTTCTTCATAAATATTTTGTAACCAAATAAGTTCTTTTGCCGTTTCTGAAATGGCTATATATTCAGCCTCCATTGTCGATAATGCGACACACTTCTGCTTTCGGGTTTTCCAACAGATAGGGATATTTTTAAAGAACATTATGTAACCCGAAAATGACCGTCTGTCATCGCGGTCGGAGGCCCACGAAGCATCAGCAAATGCGCTTAAATGTTTCGAGGAGTCTATAGTCATTGAAATACAGTAATCGCTAGTTGAAATAACATAGTTCAATTGAAAAAACACTCAAAATACTGGTGTTAAACGATAAAGTAATTAAAAAACTTTGTAAAAAACACACATAAGAAGTAAAAGGAAAGAGGATACGCACGTTTCGTTCAAAAATTGTTTTGAACTTCTTCAGTCCAAGCCCTTCGTCGTAAAGAACACAGGGAACTGAAAAGAGAGAAAAAAAAAAAGGTAACCAGGTCCCCTATACCTTATTTTTCAAGAGAAAGTGTTCTGTCAGACATCTCAAGGTAATAGGAAGTTTAGCTTACGTATACATCAATAAAAGTAAAAGGGATAAACTGGATCCCAAAGCAGAGACTGGTGTACTGATCGGGTATGCATTTCAGGGAACTTTTTTTTCTCTTTTCAGTTCCCTGTGTTCTTTACGACGAAGGGCTTGGACTGAAGAAGTTCAAAACAATTTTTTAACGAAACGTGCGTATCCTCTTTCCTTTTACTTCTTCTTCTAAAAACATTTACTTTATTTTTCTAAACATTTGCCTGAAAATACAACATTTTCAAATTACACTTACAGAATATGTGTTATACTTGTAACTAAATGAGCTGGATGCCAAAAGGTAGCTAAAGGTAACTTTGGATACAATTAATTCATTTTAATTTTTCATTCATTTTAATTTTTAAGACCCCTTGCCTTTAGGGAAAAAATTGATACTTAATTAACCATGGCAACTTGCCATAACACCTACAAACCCTTGCAGGAGTGCTGCTAGTCACAGACCATCCCGATCTGAACTGAAAAACAAGAAGAAGTGAGGAGATACGAAACTTCCCGAGCTTATATACTAAGCTACATACCTAGCAGCCAATCAAAACGCGACACGCAAAATGCGTCAAAAGATTTGCATATGTTGACGGACATTTAATTGTAGCTCAAGCAAAATTTGCATACGCAAAATATCGTAATCGTTCGCAAGTGTGAACGAGCAAAAAAACTACTGAATGC